>OY776674.1:129467273-129822595 GCA_963675555.1 Leptura quadrifasciata
TTCAATTTTCTTTTTCATTAATTTGACAATTTTACGATCTTTTAAAGTAACTATTATTTTTTGTGGGATTTGAATTTTCCTAGTGTTTTATTGTAGGAAAACCTACTTCAAAACAGTCACATTATATAAAAACAGAAGAATTTATTTTTGAATAATTTTTATTTGTGAAATAAAATTAGCTGGCGAGTAAAAGGTAGGGGTAATTAGAGGGGGGGGCGGGGGCGGTGAGTGGAAGAGAAGAAAGGGAATTTGGCTGGAAAAGATGTTATGTGTCTGTGTGTAGTCGGTAGTTTCTGGTGTATGAGTCGATGTACATGAGTAGGGTTATCATGTATCCGTATGTCTGTTATGTGTCTAGTCAGTTCCGATCGTTTAATTCTGCTCCGGAAGAATTTTTCGGGGGCCTCCACAATGAAATCCTTCATCATGGGAACCCCGGCCTTCCGATGCAGTTCAGCGATAGAAATGTATCTATTTGAGTTTGTCAACAGTCGGAGTATTTTATTCTGTGTTGTCTGTAGTCTTTTGCACTGCGTGTCTGAAATAAAATTCCACGACATGCAGGCATATGTCAGTATAGGTCGTAGTATTACTTTCTAAAGCGTCATTTTATTGTCTGTAGTCAGCTTGATTCGCCTATTTACCAATGGGTATAGGTGGCTCAGCGAAGCGTACCTCCGGTTAAGTGTCTTCGTGATATGAGGCCCGAAACTCAGCCTCTTATCCAGGGTGACCCCTAGATATTTGACCGAGTTCCGTTCCTCTATCACCTTGTCATTAATTTTATGTTTGGTTATTGTCCGTATGTTCGTAAATTTTCTGTTAAAGGTTACCGTCTCTGTCTTGTCCTCGTTAATTACAATTTTCTAGTCGGTTTAATAGTCTAATAGTCGCGTCAGATGATAGCGTATCTTCTGGGCAGCGTAGAAAGACTGCCCATAGATGACGGCATCATCTGCGTATAGTAAAATGTTAGTCGTTGAATGGGAGGGGATGTCGGAGGTGTAGAGGTTGAAAAGGATGGGAGAAAGGATTGCCCCTTGAGGCGCACCAGCCGATAACCTTTTATGTGTCGAATAGGCATTACCTATCCTTACCATAATGTGGCGGGCGCTTATAAAACATCTAATTAGTGCAGTTAAGTATTCTGGAAGTTTGCAGGTGTTATGTAATTTATAAATGAGGCCATTCTGCCATACGGTATCATATGCTTTCTTTATATCTAATAGTAGCATAATTGTGCACTGTTTTTAATTGAAACTTAGCAAAATGTCCTGAACCACCTTGCACAGAGCGAGCGATGTGCTGTGGCCCTCTCTAAAACCAAATTGATACGTCGGTATGAGACGTTTTTCATTTATATGTTTGTTAATTATATTTAAAATGATTTTTTCCGTAATTTTAGATAATGAATTAAGAAGTGATATTGGCCTGTAGCTGGCAGGATCGTGGGGAGGTTTATTTGGTTTTAGGAGAGGCACAACAATCGCTAACTTCCAGGCGGCAGGAAAGTACTGCAATTTAATTATAGCGTTAATTATATAGGTAAGGTGGGTAAGGGCTTTCAAAGAAAGGTTTTTTAAAAGAATATTAGGAATGGAGTCGGGACCGGGAGCTTTGTTATTAGGTAAGGTTTTGCTAGCCACCAGTGGCACTACCTGTTCACAATTTATTTCTATCGCAATATTGTGTGAAAGTTATTTGTGGCATTCTACGAATATTCTTTCCTATTATTTGGGTTTTCTACCACATGTATTATTATCCTCTTCAAAACAAATCACCGAATCTACAAAATAATAGAATTATTGGAAAAAAGCCTCTGCGCCCGTGACGTTTACGCCAAAGGAGAAGTCAGAGGTTATGTTTTGCAAATAATATAAATCGGAATAAACACAGAAATAATGTATTTTGCTGACGTTTCGGAAAGTAATCTCTTTCCGTTTTCAAAGCTATTTTTTGGAAGAACTCTTATTTTGCTGTGTATGTCAAATACACAGCTTTAAGGAAAATACATTTGACATACACAGCAAAATAAGAGTTCTTCCAAAAAAATAGCTTTGAAAACGGAAAGAGATTACTTTCCGAAACGTCAGCAAAATACATTATTTCTGTGTTTATTCCGATTTATATTATTTGCAAAACATAACCTCTGACTTTTCCTTTGGCGTAAACGTCACGGGCGCAGAGGCTTTTTTCCAATAATTCTATATTTGTAGATTCAGTGATTTGTTTTGAAGAGGATAATAATACATGTGGTAGAAAACCCAAATAATAGGAAAGAATATTATGTCTATCGCTTCGTGACTATAGTAGAAATCTACAAGTAACTCTCCAATGGCAAGAGCAGAAATTGCATAACAGAGTACCAAACTTTCAAGTCGAACTATAGAATTCTACAATGAGACAGAGTGCCACTGCATGACGACTCATCCGCTTGTATCTTAAAGCAATCTCCTTTATATAGGAAAATCTCGCGACAAGCTTTTATATCATAAAAAAAATTATATAATGTAACAAAATGATGGATTTGATTTACTTCAAAGTTTATTTGCTACTTTTTAGAGCATTTAAATAAAAGCTTGTAGATACACCGCCAATCGCGCGGCTCAATCGCAGCCGCCAACAGCGACCGAAAATCGCGTGAGATAAACCATACCTTTACTGCTGCTACACGCCGCGCGACTTGTCGCATATCCTTTCGACTCAGTCCCGCTGCTTAATTACGATGCTAAGTCGCTAATGTGAAAAGGGCGTAACTGGTCACTCTTTTTGACCACTGGCGTACCGCAAATACGTTGTAAAGGGTCAAATCTGTTTATTTTATTTATCGCGAAACCACCGGAAGTTGTGGACAATCTATTTAACTTTTGATAAAACATTTTTAATCCCCTAATCTTCATAAGCGTAATATGAAAATATATAAATAAGGACTATTGCAATATGATAAATTTAAGGAATTATCAACAATTAAAAGGGACATACATAATTCAAATAATAAATCCATAAATCAGGGTACCTATATCTAAATAACATTATAAAGAAGTCTGATATTGCCGTTTTGCTGGCTTTTAACAATAATTACATTAATATTTATTTAATACTTTTAACAGAAAAAAATGATAGCCATATGTGCCTAAATGCATTTTATTTGAAGATAAATGACAAATCGACATAATGTAAGAGTTTGTTTAATCATCCTGTAGATAAAAAATTATAGAGGTTCAAACATGGTCCATATTTTGACAATATACACTTCTATTGTGCAGCAGTTTACTTTCAAAAATTATATAAACATATGTTAAAAATAATGCTGAATGGATGATAACAATTGCTGTACATCAAATATAAAGTACATAACTCTGAAGAACTACTTGCAAATATATACACAACGAATAAGAGGTCAGACAAATACAATAAATTCTTGCGTTTTCGATTTGTGGTCATAAAATGCACAACAAATTTGAGATATGCAGCTTGATGCTTGCACATGGAGAATAGATTTTGAACTGCACGATCCCGGAATGTGCTATGTATAAGCAAATCTGACGATTTGGTTTTCAAATGCTCTACGAATTTGCAGAATTTCTACTACATAGTACCAACTTAAGCGGAGAAGGAATATCAATGACATTCCATACACTTACCAACTGTTTTGAGATGAATGCTTTCTATTTTAAATCATTTTCTAACTTTTATTATAATAAATAAATTCATAATTTCTATCTTGTGAGTGGATTTCTATCGATGACAAAGGAATTTCAGCAAATAACAAAAAAAAACCTCAATAATTCAGTTGCAAATATCCGTTCAATGCTAAATAGGAAGTTCTAATTAAGGATATAGCTAAGAGCGATGGATACTTCGTACGTTTAGTTGGTGAAATAATTAGGAAATGTAAATTTAAGGACACCCTGCGGAACTATTCAATCTTTCAAACCAAACGGGAGAATGCAAAATTTGTATCAATTCCATACGATACCTATAGTTTAAGTACATTTAGTGACAGTTGCCCATCTATCGGCAAATAAATTGTATTACACTTAGGCAACGTAAAGAGTAAAATTTAATGAAACGACATATCCGTCATTTATAAATTCAATTGTAATGATTACTTTGAAGTATGTTGGACAGACAAAATTTCCGATTATGACAAGATTTAAGGAACATAGGATCCATCTTAAATATAGAAGAACTGAATTTCCGTTGTTCCCTATCATTATTGACATCGATAAAAAAATATCTATAATTTAAAGTTAATTAAAAAATGTAACAGATAATAAAAAACTGGATGCTTTTGAAAGTTTAAATATTGTAGAATATAAAGCTAGTATAAATAGTGGCAAATAGTTCGCTTTATTGATCAGCAGGTGGGTTATAAGTCATCGATTGAGGCAGAGACAACTGGATTGATTAAATTCATTGAACCAAGGTGTTAGTTTAGTATAAATGAATGACTCGCCCGGCTTTGTCTGGTATCATTTCAGGCTTGTGATGCTTGTTTTGCTCGGGTAGCTGGTTTGGAGATTATTCCAGGGTTCAATGTTAATATTAATTAAAATCCAGATCCAAAATAAGACATTTATTTTCCTAATAATTATATGTACAGTGTGGCCATATCTTTTATGGCTTAGGTTGCGACAATCTTGTTATTACATAAGTACATCATAGTAATCGGAGAGAGAGAGAGAGAGAGTGTAACATATTTCCTCTATGTACGTCGTCGTAACCCCAATTCTCTAATCGAAGTTCCAGGACATAACAGACGCGACTAAGAAATCTGTTTCAGGAGAGATCCAGTTCAACACACTTGAATCAATCTGGCAGGAGGTCCAGTTCAACGCACTCGGATCCTCCCTAACAGATACTTGGCCAGCGGCTGCTACGACGCCGGAGAAACTTGAGCTTCCGTTATCCCAGTTCAACACACTCGAGAAAGGTGAAAGTCAAGCTCTGAATTTACTGGTTTCTGGCTAGCTATTTTATACCCAAAAATCACGGTCACGTGGTTTTGCACCCGGCACGAAATGCACACGGCACGCAAGTTGCGGCCTGGTGAAGTTAGAATTAAAAGTTAACAAAAGAACTAATCAGGTATTGAACTAATCTAAAACTGAACTACTTGATCCATGCATGATTAAAATAAGTTAAAATTGGAATGAAAGTATACAGTATTTCTGTAGTATTGTATACTTCATTACAGGCTTTCAGTGACAACCCTAAAGAACTTCTTTGTTGAGACATGTTTGTCTTTCAGGTGTCAACACAAAAAGATCTTATTTAGATCAGAATCCAAATTATAATTATGTTTATCATTAATAAATATTACAACTTGCATTCCAGCCTGCAATATTTAACAACAAAATAACACTTTACATCAAGAATTAATTTTGTAAAGTATTCACAGTTACAGAACAGACACAAAGGACAGAGAAACTTTATTTTCTGAGACATCATGTATACTAGAACGCAATTATAATTAGCAATAAGTAAATTTAAAAAGTTAAATATAGATTTTTATTTATGCTAAATTGGTACAATAAAACTTAGATTAAAAGTATATTGTCAAAATATAATTTCTTAGTGCTGTACGTATATTTATTTAAAATGGTTCAGTTTTTATAAATTAAATGAAAGTGTGTAATTACTTTTAGGAGGGGCTACTAAGGTAAATTAACGAGATGCTAAAAATAATTATGAGGATTCTCGAGGGGATTGTAATTGGTTTACTAGGATATAACCATAAAAGTTAAAATATCTTATGAATATTACGGTTGCAGAATAATAATGATATGGCTTGTTAGATTTTACGTTTCAAAATAGAGACATTTTGGACATATTTAATGATACTGTCTTAGTGTCTAGCGTAGATTTTATTTCAATTTTAATTTAATGTTACGACCCCACAATTTTTTTCAACTATTATAGAAGAAATAACTGCTACAGAAATAAAAAATAATTGAACGTAATGTTACTGTAGTAAACATTTCCAAACGTAGGTCCAATAATTGCAACACGAATTTTCACTAACCACTGATTTATTAATCACAATATAATATTTAATCCTTCTAATAACACACTAATTATAATTTTGATCTACTATAAATTCACTATTATAATTCACGACTTGTTACTGTTATTTTTCTTATCTGATCCCTTGATCATCAAATATATAACTAAACTCCGTGTGTTGGATCCGCTTCTTATATATCCGTGGCGTTATTCTCGATTCATTCCATTTCACTCCAGGCTGTTCCGGACAACTTCTCGATCCTTCTAATCTGCCATTCTAGATGATTCTACCATCTTCTAATTCCATCCGTGGTAATGGTACAGAGATGGCGTCGTTTTACTGGCAACTAATTTGGCAGACCTTCTTTTACTCTGCTACCAGGGTTTAAACCCCTCTTCGTAAGAGGGCGTCAGAGTAAGTTAATAAGTTTTTAACTTTATACGCAATAATTTTCATTTACAATTAGGTAGTTATTTTCAAGGCATAAGACGAAAATCATCTGTGAAAATCGGCTATCGTTAAGATTCACATCACCTTCACAAAAAAAGCTTCACAGGGCTTAAAACCCCTAATGTTCAACGGAACGAAAATTTTATTCAGCGCCGTTGGTAGTACCGCGGCCGCTTACGCTCAAAATTGAAAACACACCCAATATCGACATTATCAAAAATATTGGTATCGGTATATTGCTTAGTTATTTGCTGCAGAAATTTATTTCACAGTTGAAAGAGGTGGGAACAGGCGCTTTCTTTTTTTATTGTCTATTGTACAGGGTGCCACTCAAATCGTCTGGTGAGGACGGTATTTTTCCAACGCTGTTGCAAAACGGACTGGAGATAGTACTACCATTCCTCATCAGACTTTACAGAGCTAGTCTGGTCTGGAACCATATACCATCCTGTTGGGCGGCGGTTAAAGTGGTATATATACCAAAAATGGAGCGGACGGAACCGGACCCTAAATCGCTAAGACCCATTAGCCTGACATCATTTCTGTTGAAAGGCCTGGAAGAAGTGCTGGATGGATACATTAGGGGGAACATCCTGAGCACTCATCCCCTTAACGCTCACCAGTATGCTTACCAGCCAGGCAAATGAACAGAACTAGCACTTAATAACCTAATCGGGAAAATCACTCAATCCCTTAAGGAAAAAGAGATTGCAGTGGCTGCTTTTCTCGACATTGAAGGAGCATTCAATAATGCACTGCCTGATTCCTTATATATAGCGGCAGCTACTAGATGAACTGACTGGATCCGAGCTATGCTGGAAAACAGAATCATAACGACAACCTTACAGGGGGAAACGGTCAGCTTCAGGGCCGTGAGAGGGTACCCACAAGGTAGAGTTCTATCCCCCCTGCTATGGTCACTACTTGTGGATGACCTGCTGGCCATTTTATCTCTGTGGGAAGCCGCGATTCTGGCATATGCAGACCTAATCATCATGCTTAAAGGTAAATCTGAAGAGGTACTCTCTTATACCCTTCAAGAGGTACTAGATACAGTGCACATCTGTTGTGAGAGGGAACAGATCTGTCAATCCCCGCAAAAGTGTAATAGTACCCTTCACCAGGAAAAGGAAGCTGGATAACTTAGAACCGCCTACCTTACTAGGTGAAACCATTCCATTTTCGGATGAGGTGAAATATCTAGGCATTACGCTGGATAGATCACTCAACTGGAATTCCCACCTGGAAAAGGTAATCCACAAAGCAAGGCTGTCCCTGTGGATACGCCGTAGAATTTGTGGAAAATCCTGGGGTATGGGTCCCCAACAGACATACTGGATATACGTTACGGTTATTAGACCAATGATAGCGCATGGCTCCATAGTTTGGTGCTCGAAAGGGCTACAACAGTCGGCCAAAGCCAAACTCTCTGGTTTACAGAGACAAGCATGCCTGGCAATAACTGGTGTTATAAGCACTACACCGTCAGCTGCTTTGGAAATCCTCCTAGAGTTACCACCTCTCCATATTTACTTGGAGAGAGAGGCTAGGTGGGCAACATATAGACTCCAACAATCGGCAATCAATATGCCGCAGGCTATCATCATGAAACGCAATGGATTGATTGATGACCTAAACAGTCACAACATCCTAGGTATGCCTTCTGATGTGATGCCTACCAGAACCAACCATGAGCGGCCTTTCAACATCCTATTTCCTGAAAGAGATGAGTGGAATCGGGATAAAACCGACCTACAGAAGGCAGACAGCTGTTGGTATACAGATGGTTCCAAAACTCCTGAAGGAACAAGAGCTGGAGTTTACAGTCGCTACCCAAAGGTAAGAATAACTTCGAGCCTGGGTTATACCACGACAATTTTTTATATGCCATTGAACTGTGTGTATGGAGACTGGAATCAACCCACCCTAGACACAGATCAATAAAAATCTTCTCAGACAGCCAATCAGCCCTTAAAGCTCTTGGATTCTATCGCTGTAATTCTAAAACAGTGTGGAACTGCCAAAAAGCTCTAACCCAATTGGGTAAGAACAACACACTGACTCTGGTCTGGGTGCTTGGCCACTCTGGGCTGGAGGGCAATGAAATTGCCGATTGCCTATCTAGAGAGGGTGCAGATCAAAATTTATAGGACCAGAACCAGTTCTTGGTACTCTCTACCACTGGCAGGAACTACCAGGATTAGCTCATTCGAAGGAATTCATTACAAATCCTTTCAAATCAAGAGCTAAAAACTGCTAGAGTTGAATAGGTTACATCTAAGCACTCTAATCGGCCTATATACTGGGCACTGCAGATTAAATCATCACTTACACAGACTTGGACTGGTGCAAAACACCGAATGTCGTCTGTGTCTAGAGGAAGATGAAACGGCAAGCCATGTCCTGTGCACTTGTCCCGCTGCAGAAAGAACCCGGTTCTCATTATTTAGCAAAGGTCAGATTTTGCCTGAGGACTTGGACAATCTCTCACCCAACAAAGTTATCAGCTTTATTAAAAGGCGAGCAGGAGAGAACATCGTGCGCTCGCAGTCGAGGAGTATTTGAAATCGGGAGAGTCTATGATTGTTGTGTAACGGCGTTTCCACCGACATTTCAATATTTGTCGTCATGGTCCGATCCCGAAACATGACACAATCGTCAGATGGGCTCAGAATTTTGGAACGACTGCATCGACAATTAATGCGAAACCTCGTGGTCGTAGTCGAAGTGTAAGAACACCGCGTACCATTGAAAGGGTGAGACAAGCGGTCCTTCGCAGCCCAGAGCGCTCTACTCGAAAACAAGCCGCAGCGCCCAGAGTCAGTGATCGAACTCTGAGTAGAATTTTACACAAAGACCTTGGCTTTCACTTTTACAAGATTATGATCGTCCAAAAACTGAATGAAGGAGACGAAAAGGAATCAGTAATCATGATGGGTGATGAGACTCATTTTCACTTATGTGGTTCTGTTAATAAGCAGAACTGCAGATACTGGGCTGCAGAAATGTTTCCGGACCGGACCATGGCGACAAATATTGAAATGTCGGTGAAAACGCCGTTGCACAACAATCATAGACTCTCCCGAAATAATTCTCGACTGCGAATGCACGATGCTCTCTCGTCCAGATAACGATTGCGACTAATAAATGGCGTATCTCTCACATCTCCACAACTCTCTACTCCTCTCCGTTCGCGTATACTATCCATCCCAAAAGCACCCATTCATTCTGCCGCACCCTGTATAATATTTTCAGTCATTAACGTAAAGCAATCGGCAGCTCCTAGATTTGCCAACTCGCCACGTACTAGTCTTTATGGTATGCGTAGCCCAAAAATTTATATAGAATGCCCACATCGAAAATTCCACACAAAAAGCAACAATTGTCGTGAGAAGTTTCAAGCAGATGTGTGGAACAAATTAGGATCTAAGCACCAATTAACCCTTTCGTTATACAGTAAGGCTTGCTTGCTTAGATCAGTAGTGCACAGAAAATGCCCAGCGCCGGTTAAACAGCAGCACGAAATGGAGCTCCAAACGATATACACAGAGTTCAAGGTGCATCCTATTCTGGGAATGTGGAAGTATGCGATAAGAAAAATTGAGAAAATCGTCCCTCAATATCAGCATAAACAGTCTGGTGTAAAGACGTCTCCAAAACAGAAGCGAAAGTTAGAACCGAATTATACGGGACAAGGTTAAAAACCAAAATACAATAACTCTAGGAAGTTATGTAACAGTATTTCATGTTGAAGTCAACGTAATACAATGGCGTGCAAAGGAATTAATAAGGCAACAACGCACTATCAATCAGTCGATTGCTATCTGCTTCGATTGCCAAGTAACGCTAAATGCGTCCCAAACAGGTTAATTCGTGACTAATATGGGAAATACACACCTAAGAAGTCAGAATAGAGTAACTCTGGTGAGCGTACCAAGATGCAAGGACACAAGAGGAATAAAAAGTCTGATGTATTGGCTGGGGAATCTACCTAGGTAGGACACGAATCCTTCTCCGGCGTGGGTATGCATATGGACATCTAGTAGTAAATGAGTGCAAAGTAAATCTTTAGAAGGGTGGAGGAGTTTCACCATGACAGGGACATTAAAGAATAAGATACTAAATTTACAGAAGACCTACGGGACAGAATATAAAGACCATTAGGATACTTAGGACATTGCCAGTTTAATAGATATACGAAACTAATGGGTCTGGCAGATGACGCAACATGTAGATTCTACCAATTGGAAGAAGAAACCACAGCCCTCTTACATATGATGCTGCTGTCTAACGATATTGAGATTTCAACTAATTCGGACGCAAAAACAGAGGGCTGTTCCCTATTAGAGCCCTGGAGTTATGAACGATCCATGCTTTGGGTGTCTAAAGGACGTTCACCTGATTGGGGTTCAACTTAACTTAGGCAGACTCAAAATACAAAAAATTATACTTAATTCAATTTTGCTCAACAGAATTCACTAAATGGTATCAACTGGGACATCGCTGCATTGTCTTATATCTAGCATTTTACTTGCTAACACTTTAATTTCTGATTTCTTAATTAACCCGAAAGGGAATGTTGTTAGTAATAACTCAGTAAAGCACAATGAAAGAGGATAGGTAAGGTTATATATTGGTTTTTTGGAAAATATTTGTTAAGGTTATAAGATTAACAAGACTCTCGGTCCATGTGCATGGTGAGGGTTAGCACGAGTCTCGGACAATGTAGTTTCCAATTATCACCTAATGGTTTATGTTAAAGCAATCGACTGATACCAAAAAGATTCAACTGAAAATTTAATATTTGCGACTTTGTGGGCTTTTATATTGCCTGTCTTTATACGTATTTGTAAAATACTATAGGTAATTCCGGGCACTCTGTTATCGAGTTTAAAGATGCTTGGATAGCAACAGATTAGAATATTATTTTATATTCATATGTCCAGGCAAGGCCGTCCCATGCATTATGTATCTGGCAATAAAACATGTGCTCCAAATAACTGAGGAACCACATGTAGATAAATACGACGAAGAACATAAGTTTACTGCAAAAAACGAGCTTGTAAAATGGTGTAAAAAAATTTGTCGTCCGCGAAAATTTTCCTTCGAGGACTTTGTTGCGGAACTATTAACTCGCCCTCATAGTCTATACCACGCGAAAATCCGTTTTAGAGACAGTTGCTAAAATTGACCCTCTGTGCATCACGTCCCATCGTAACAAATTTCATTGCAGTTACTCAATTTATGCGTTTTTTATGCAAAAATAAAATTGTCGCTCCGTGGAGTGTAATTTTAGAAACTAACATGAATGTCGCTGCACGGGGCGTAACGTCGCACGGGCTACCAACAGTTTAGCAACTATCATGAAATCCAACTTTTACTTCCAAATAAACCTTCTTTTTATGAACCGACGTTGTGCTGCACTGCAACTCAAGTGTTCTAATAAATATGATGATAAGTTAAACGTTTCGAATTCAAAATTTTAAGGGTGATTTGGCGTGAAAGACAAAATTTTTTGAGGGTACATTTCCATTTTTGCAATCGATTTTGGCGGAAAAACTATATGTTTTCCGTGTATTTGCCCTTAACCGTTTCCTTAGTGATTCGGTGACAAAAAAGTTTTATTACCATGTACTCACACGTACATGGGACTGCCTTGCTTGAACGTATGAATATACACGTAATATTATAATTTTGAATTGTTGCGATTCAAGCATTTTTCAGCTCTAGAACGAGAGAATTATTACTGTGAAATTTAAAATACGTAAATAGACACGCAAGCAAAAGCCCACAAATTCCTATATATCAAAATTTTTACATTGAATCTCTTTGTGTCAATCTTTTGATAAAAACTAAACATTGTGTGGCATATGGACCAAATTTTGTTAATCTTATATATGTCGTAGTCTCATGGTGAAATACGTCAATTCATGGAAAGCCTAGGCAGCACATGAACTGCTGGCATATTATGTAAATTCTTAATGTTACACAATCTGCCTAGGCATTTCATGAAACGCTGTGCTCGTCTCGGCACATGATGTTTCAAGTCGTTCTACACGATCTGCCGTAAATTAGATATCCACCGTTGCCCGGCAGATTGTGTTCTATGTCGTAGTCATATGGTGAAATACGGCTTTTCGGATAAAGCCTAGGCGGTTCATGAAATGCCGGCAGATAGTGTGAAATCTGTATGCTACACGATTCGCCTAGGCTGTTCATGAAGAACCTGATTTATTTAGTCAGGTAATGTTATGATTCATGCTTTACATAATCTGCCGGTGATTTAGGCCATCGGCATTTCATGAAATGACGTGATTTAGTCATATTGTGAATGAGCCTAGCGATGAAGCCGGCAGATCATGTAAAGCACGAATCATATTATTAACTGAGTAACCAGGCTCCTCAGCCTAGGCGAATAGTGTAACATACAGATTACGCACTATTTGCCGGCATTTCATGAAATACCGATGCCCTAAATCACGACAGATCATGTTAAACTTCTCATTACACGAAAATACTAACATTTTAAGGTACTTCATGAAAAGCCTAGTCAGATGATATAACATCAGGTGTTTTACACTATCTGCTGACATTTCAAGAGCTGCTTAGGCTTTTCCCGAAAAGCCGTATTGCACTATGTGTCTACAGCATAGGCTTTTCGGGAAAAGCCTAGGCAGTTCATGAAATGCCAGCATCACGTCATTTCATGAAATGCCGATTGTCTAAATCACGGCAGATCCTGTTAAACTTCTCATTACACGAAAATATTAAAATTTTAAGGCACTTCATGAAAAGCCTAGTCATATGATATAACATGAGGTGTTTCGCACAATCTCCCGGCATTTCATGAACTGCCTAGGCTTTTCCTGAAAAGCCGTATTTCACCATGGGACTACGACATATACATTTCTTGAATTTTGTAAAAACATTTTTTAAAAGAACAATATATATTTTTTGAACTTTAAATGTCGCCTTTTTCTTGTGTTTCAAAATTCCCTTTCAGGTTAATTAAGAGAGTGTTAGTATTTACAGTGTTAGACTTAAGACAGTGTCACGACGTCCAATTGATACCATTCAGTGATAGCAGTTAAGAAAAATAAACAGTAAGTATAAATTTTGTATTTTTCGTCTGAATCAGGCGCTTCGAACCTTTCAGGTGAACACTTTAATATCCATTTAGGAAGGGTAATAAAAAGTCCTTCAGACACGTTAAGATGGATCGTTTACAATGTCTCGAGAACTTTCATAATACTTTCGAAAATATCTGTCGCACGGGGTTCATGCAAAATATTTTCTGTCGGATTTCGTTACAGTTCCGCAAAATTCCTTTGAAGGAGATTTTTGCTGACTTTAAGCAATGATCCTTGATACGTTTAGGTAAGTTCTTTGGAGGAGTCTGATACAAAGGACAAAACTCGATAAGATGTTTTAAGAAACGTTATGTAGGAGTCCTGCACTAGATCGCTAGGAGGTCGCGATGGTCAAGGTCAATAAGTTAGCTCATCTATCTAACCTAATCAAATTTAATCTAAGCTACCCCAAAATTACAAAATTATTGTCTCTTGAAAAGTTAATAAATTTTTATCGCACAAAAATGCAAAAAAATATACTTATACTCACTATATCTGTTATTATATTTGAGAAAAGAAATAAAAAAAGAAAACAAATTAAGTAATGAATAATAATTTTTATATATTTCAAATAGTTTGCAATTCTCGCAAACATTCTTATATAATAATAATAATAATAATAATAATAATAATAATAATAATGTGTCTTTATTTTTCTACTAATATACAACTTTAAAACATATATTATAGGGGGGGGCGACGTTCAACCAGGTTGCTCTTCCACGCAACCCCCACACAACAATGAAAAGAAATTTGAATACAAAAATTGAACAAAAAAGTAATAATAATACATATATACATTGGCAATGACGCAGAAAAATTAAATTATTATTTAATTTATTGTCTGTTTGCAAATATTTGGGATCTAACCTGCTTTCTGAAAGAGGCAATACTGGGAATGGATTTGATATGTGATGGTAAATTATTAAATATTTTCACCGAGTTGTAAGAAAAAGACTTTTCAAATTGGGCAGTCGTATGCTTTGGAACACTAAATAAGTAGCGCGACCGTGTGAGACAATTGTATATCTATACCTCTGACTAATTTCTCGAATAAATACTTTGGACTTTGATTTTTAACTATTTTGTAAACAAGACAAGCCATATGAAGCTGATAGCGTTCATCTAGAGTAAGCCATTTACTGTCATGAAGTGGGCCCGATATATGATCAAATTTTCTCAAATTGAAGCTGAACCTTAAGCATGAGTTTTGAACCTTTTGTAGACTTACTTGATCTCTTTTTAAGAGGGCCGGCCAGTATACAGTGTCACAATAAGATAATGCGGACAAAATTAAACTATCACATAATTTTAGTTTTAATTCGCTTGACAAAATATCTTTATTCATATATAATAACTTTAATTTTGCGTACGACTTTTGAAGCAGATGACTGACTTGTTTTGTATGTTTTAAGTCTTCATCAATGTAAATCCCAAGATTTTTGCAGTTGTCACTAAATTTTAAATCCTGATTATTAAGTGTAATTTTAAAATCGTTATGAGCTTTTAAGTCCATCCTATTCTTCCCAAATATTAAAACTTCTGTCTTCGATTCATTTAAAACAAGACCATGAGCTTTTGAGACAGTCGCTATTTTTTCCAAATCTGAGTTAATTGCTGCAGTTGCCGCATCAACTTCATGTGAAAAAAATGAGAAGTATATTTGCGTATCATCGGCATATTGATGTGTGGAACAAGATGTTAAAAATGCATGAAAATCGGCTGTATACAAAGAAAATAATAAGGGCCCCAAAATACTACCTTGTGGTACACCTTTTATATTATCCTGATATTCTGAAACATTCCCATTAAAAACTACCCTTTGACGTCTGTTAAGTAAGTAACTTTGAAAAAAATTTATTGCGCAGTCACTAAAATTAAAATATTTAAGTTTTTTGCATAAAGTGGTATGATCCAAAGTATCAAACGCTTTGCTGAAGTCCAACAAAATTAAACAGGTATTTTTATTCTTATCATTTGCTGCGTAAATGTCATCCGTTACTTGCAATAATGCTGTAGTCGTGCTATGACCTGCGCGGAAACCGGATTGTGTATGGGGCAAAATATTATATTTAGATATAAATAGATTTAATTGTTCTTCAACTATTTTTTCTAAAATTTTCGAGATAGTAGGCAGAATGCTGATAGGTCTAAAATGACATATATTCGAGGGGTTATTGACCTTCGGAGTAGGAATTATATTTGACAATTTCCAAGCGGTGGGGAAGTAATTTTCTGAGAGACATTTATTGATTATAAAAGTCAAATATTCATTTAAATGTGGGAGTACCAGCGATAACATTTTTAAATTTATTCCATCAGTCCCTTTTGCATTGGATTTTATGGTACGAAATATACTTTCAACCTTATGGATAGAAACTTCTGAGAAACTAAACGCAGTATCGTGCACAAGTGGGGTCGAATATTTGTTTAAAATAATATCAGAATTTACATTAGAGGTATTGGGTACACTGTTAATGAAAAAATCATTGAAAGAATTTGCATTTGCAAAGTCCGAATTGACACCTTTGGTTTTAGAGTTAATATTTAAATATTCTAGGCATTTCCAAAATTCTTTAGGATCTTTCTTAGATTTGTCAATTAAATATGCTTTTTTCTCTAATTTCACTGACATATTGACGAAAATTCTAAGTTCTTTGTAATGGTTCCAGCTAGCATCAGTTTTATTTTTTTTGTACTTACTATATGCTTTGCCTCTGAGTTTCATCATTAGCTTAAGGTTGCCAGTTAGCCACGGCGCAGGTAATTTTGAGATTCTAACAGTTCTATATGGCGCGTGCATATCAAAGACTTCTGTTATGTTTTGGTTCCAGAACTCTACCATGTCATCTATTGATTCTAAATTAAATATCAGGGGCCAGTTTACTCTAAATAAATCTATAAGAAACATATCATAATTAAATTTTGAAAAATCTCTATAAGTGTGGAATAGTTGTTGCTGTTTAACCCTTTTGAGTTTAACGGTGCAATCAACCATTGAGTGATCAGAAATATCCTCCATGTTAATAACATTAACATCGTCTATTAAATATTTATCAGAGCAAATTATTAAATCTATTAATGAACTTGAATTATTAGTGACACGAGTGGGTTGTGAAATTAATTGGTGTAAGTCATATTTATTCAAAAAATTAGACAGATGAATAGTATTTATATTATTTGTATTTAAAATATCCACATTAAAATCACCACCAAGCAAAATGGCATCAAAGTTAGGCATAAAACTAATCAAAATATTTTCTAAACACTCCAGACAATGATTAAAATTTGAATTTGGTGGCCTATATACAGTTCCCAAGCACACTTTCCTACCTGCGATTTTTGTAGATATCCATAAATTTTCAAGAGGGCAATCATTATGACTTGGCGGGTCAAGTATGCTAAATTTTACCGTATTATGTATATAAAAAGCTACACCGCCTCCTCGCGTTCCTCGGTCTTTTCTAACAATTCTGTAATTAGGAATATCAATATTATGATTTGGTACTGCTTGATTCAACCAGGTTTCGGAGAGCCCTAAAACTGAATAACCTTCTGTATTAACCATTTTAGAAAACAAGTCAAATCCTTTGCAAACAGATCTAATGTTAAGGTGCGCGAAGGTAAACCATTTATTATGATTAACCATTTTACTCAATGCAACAAGATACTCCAGTGACTAATTTATACAACAACAAAAAGGGTATACCTAATATATGTTCCTTTTTCCTGTATGTACAGCAAACAAACTTTTATAGTTTAAACAGATGATGATACAAATAGTGTATCGTGTAAGCAGATCATAAAAAAATAAATTAGTCTTGTAAACATATCGTGAAATTGTTTAATTGTAATAGGTACCTTAAATATTAATAAACTAGATTGTAACGACCCGCTTGGCGGCGCTAAGATGTTACGAACAAATGGCTCCTGAAACGTCGCTGATTAAGTTCAGCTTATCATGTGGACGCATCAGGTGCATACAATTAAAAGAATAATATAACAAAAAATTGATATAAGGAAATTGCGGTCTTGTAAAAAATGTTGCATTATATCATTTTTAACTAAACTATGTGCCCTACATTTATAAATAGAAATAGACAAAAATATTAAATTAAATTCAACTAATACTTAACAGATTCTATCTGTTTCGCCGGTTCTGTGTAGTTGACCGATACCTTAGTTCAACCGTCATGAAATTGGCCCAATCATTTTGAAATTAGGGCATTTATTAATGGGTGATTCCTCGTCAGTTCTACCCCATTGAGCTTATGTGGGCTGAAGTAAAGGGTAGTAAAATAAGCATCTAAGTTTTAAGAAGAGATTCAGTCTTGAACACTTTATTGACAATATAAAACAATTTGAACATGAAAAAACAACTGCAAACACTAATTTCGTGTTATTTTGAGATCTACCTAATATAATTTTACCTCATGACTGGACTGTGGATACAACTTGACCCTCTAAACATGTTAAAGTAAAAAAATGCTCTGCTCAGGCAACTCACATTAAAATTCTGATTTGCCCTGGTATAATACAACACAATTTAATTTAATTATTAAAAACGGTTCTACAGTACTGTCCTGTGTTATAATCCGATAAGATAAGGACTTCTATCGCCGAAACGTTATTTATTGCAGTTGAGTGAGTGGTGTTACAGGTTACTGCAAATGAACACAGGGTGCTACATAATTTGTATTTAATTTATTTTATACAATATTGTAGAAAAAGTGCATGAGATCGCGAATTTCATATACACAAATTTCACGTGATAAATATGATTCATTTGTGTGGTGTAAATGGAAGTTGAAATTGAGGCATTCAAAACTATCGAATACAAAACATAATATAAAATTTGCTGTAAACAAAAATGTAGATGTAAGATACCTTAGAGAATATATAAAGATCACTTACCATTTATCCTGTAATTTTTCAGGAGTCAGGAGCAAGGTGATCCTCAGTTTTACACTTCCTTACTATTTCAGAGAATACGCATACTTGTACAGTGATATTTCAGTTTATTTCCTCTTCTCTCCAATTATCTACTTCGTTAATTTCAGCAGTGATGGCTTGCGTTTATATTTACAAGGAGGACAGAAGTACGTGACGATCAAAATAAAAAACTGTGTACATGGAGTGCGAGTACCAAGTGGTGTGGCTGCAGGTAAAATTAGTTTTATTTATATTTTTTTAGAAATGTCACTAGTTTTGGCCTCTTGAATTACAATATGAGATGTCATAAAAAATGGCAATTTATATTCAGTATCACGATTTCATATATCCTATTCTAGTGATCGTAATGACTTCTTTTTGGACTTATTTCTACCGTTATATGTGAATTTTACAAGAAAAGTTTTCATGAAAATTTCAGCTTATACCGTCATCTACACGAACGAGAAGGTGTGCCCCATTAAACCTCGTCATTAATATCCAGACCATGTTTTACTGACAAATATCTCGTACAGGATTGTATACTATGAATAACAGTTTTTACTGTAATGAATGGGATTGACGAAAAATATTTCTACGGAAAAAATAAAAAAGTCTACTTATTATTTTATATAAGTGAGAAAATTACGTTTAAGCAACAGCCACTATTTAAAGAGCCATTATTTATTTGGTTAAAACTGATTAGTGGGTTATGACTTATAACTCACTCTCTTCTGGTAAAAAATTATAAACTAACTATGTTAAAAAAGTATAGTTACTTTTATTAAAATTTACTTTAGTATTTCCATTTTCGCAAAATATTGTTCTTTAGACCTTTTCAGTTTATTTATTAAAAAACAATACAATAAGCCTAGTTGACCAAATCATACTTCTTATAACTAAGACTGATAAAAAGATTGAATTAAGTAGCATTGCAGAATCCTACCATATCCAAAGATGTAATAATTGCTGCAACTTTGGTCATCTTTCCATCAACTGTAATAGCAAGTTTCCGGTATGCAATTGAGTCCAAATTGTACAATAGTTATAAATTTAAAAAAATGTGCTAACCGTATTCAATCAAATAGAAACTTTAAAACAGAACACGATATTAATCATACTGCTAAAGATAACACGTGTCCGTGTTATTTGAACAAACTTAACTCTTTAAAAATTCAAACGTTGGAGTGTATAAATAGTGTCTAGCAATCAAAGTTAGTGCTGAATAAATTATGTGTAGCACATTACAATCTTCAATGCTTCAAAAATAAAATTGAGGAAGTCGAAGTACTTTTAACTCTGGAGAACATTGATATACTCTGCATATCTGAAACTTGAATTACTTCCCCAAAAATTTGAAGTATCTCACTTTCAAAATATACTATTGTTATGTGCCGCCCTCTAACGGAGAGAGATGTAAAGAGTCCCTGGTCAGAGTGAAGGAGACCTGTTTTAGTTGACAACTGGTAGGGTGGCGCCATCTCTGGGCCAATTGACGGATCGCAATTTAGCGACTAGAAAACTATAGAAATTTCCATCATATTCCAGAAGATTTTGTAAGGGGATTCGAGTACGTTTCATTTGCATATACAAGAAGTGAAGTCGGGCAGGCAGGGCAGAGTTTTAGACAAACAAGTGATCAGATGAAATAAAGAATAGCAATAAGTTATGATTTAAATTAGTGAATTCATGTTAGATTTAAGTTATTATTAGTTGTGTTATTTTTAAGAATTATTGTAATTTAAGTGATTAATAAAGTAGTGGTTAGTGAAAGTTCTAGTTGCAGTTTTTTGAACCTACATACAGGGCGTTTACTGGAGGGTGTAAACACGCAACAATTGGTGTCAGAAGTGGGATTGCAACAGGGTTTCTAAAGAATTCGACGAAGTTCCATAGTGTTCTATTTGAAAACCACTGAAGATAGTGAAGTGCTCGAACTGGAAAGTCATACAGACATTAGACAAGACTTATTTGTGCTAGCGTGAGGAAATTTCTAGAACATTCTATTTAGAAATTAGTGTAGTTATTTAAGTGCTTTCAGATGTGAGAAGTGATATAGACATTAAATAAGACCTATTTGTGACTTTTCGAGAAAATTTCTAGAACATTCTATTCTGAATTTTGTGAAAATATATGATTTCTACCTGGCATAGACTTTAAATAAGACTTGTTAGTGCTATTTCGAGTTAATTGTTAATGGAAACAAGAAGTAAGGCTGCTGAAAAATAAATGCATAACACCTTCGCCGAATTTAGAAAAATGATGCTAGAAGAAAGAAGAACAAGAAAAAGGACGGCAAGAGGAAAAAGAACAAGTGAAATGATGCCAAGAAGAAAAGATGAATTGAGGAAAATGATGTTAGATCAGTAAAAGAGACGTCAAGAAAAAAGGCAGAACAGGAAAGAAAACGCCAGGAAGAAGAACAAGAGAGACGTGAAAAAGAGAAAGAAGGAAAATGTCAAGGAGAAAAAGTTGAACAAGAAAGACGACGTCAAGAAGAAAGAGAAGAGCGAGACAGACGATTTTAAGAAGAAAAGAAAGAATTAAGAAAAACGATGGAAGACCTGGAAATAAGACTTCATGAGGAAAAACAGGAACAAATGACACGCCAGGAAGAATTGAGAAAAATTATACAAGTGCAACATGACGTTCTCCTTTCAGCCACCGAAGACCTTAAAAGTGATATCAAAGAGGATATAGGCATTGTAAAGGCTGAAGTTAATGAAGTCAAAGAACAAGTGGATAAGGTCGAAGGAAAAGTTACTGGCGTCGAAGAGAAAGTCACTAGCGTCGAAGGGGTGTTAGTGGAATTAAAGGTAAAGTTACTGACATGGAAGAAAAATTTCGTGCAGTTGAAGAAGTAGCGCGACTTAAACATATTATCATCGCTAGGTCCTCGATTACAACCATCCTCCTTTGATGGTCAAACTTCATGGACCACCTATAAGAGACAGTTTGAGGCTGCTGTGTATGCCAACAACTGGAAAGATGAAGAAAAGGCTTTGGCATTAGTTTTAGCATTAAGGGGCCAAGCATCAGAAGTGTTTCAGATGACTCCAGTGGCGTAGCAACAAGATTTTAAAGTTCTAGAGACTGCGTTATATCTAAGATATGGTGACCAACACCTCGCCCACCGAAGTCAGCTCAAATCACGTACTTAAAAAGCTGGGTAAAGTCTACAAGAATTTCAAGCTATTTTTGAGCTACTGGCATACCTAGTTTACCCAAATGCACTCAAGGAATTCCAGAAGAAATTGGTAGTTGGTACCTTCATTGCCCTACATCTAGTGGTTACCCAGGATTCCCAAACTTTTTACAAAGCATGTGATTTTCCTGGGAGCTAATTTCCCTATGTCTTCAGGCTTTAATTCCGCCTGTTCTAGGAAGTTTAGCCTAGTGCGGACTAACCTTTGCATTAGCATGGTATGTGTTCCGCAGTTTCGTAATATCTGCATTTATTGTCTACCGCCTTGCCCATGTTCTTGAGATGGTATCTCAAGGGGCAGTGGCCAATTAGAAGGCCTGTAATTAGCCTTAATTCTGACTTTTCAAGTTCGAGAAGCCTTGTGGCATTCTTTGCCAAATAAGTTATAAACTTTTTCGCTTGTCTTTCATCTGGAGTATTCCTCCAGTAGGGCTTTTTCTGGTCCTTTTCCCATTCTTGGATCTCCTCCGCTATATGTCCCTTAGCTAGGCCACAAAACGGTTCGGGTCCAATGAGCGTGCTTCAGCTCCTTTTTTTTGCTGCCCTCGAGATTGAAGCGCGGTACGAAAACTAAAGAAAGCCAGCACCTTGGGGGCCGTGCTGGCTTTGGAACGCGGTCCTCCTAGAAAGATACGGGTTTCCCAGCTTTAAAGAATTTCGAGTAGTCTGTCGTTGGATGGCTATGTGAAGAAAAGTGTGGAACTGAAGGCATTGTGGGCACAATGGAGGTTATAGATGGACTCTTAATGAGAGCATGGGATATCTCAGATGGAAAGGAAGTTATCATGTCTGGTGATACCCAGGTGTCGTGTCCCGAAAGTACTTCGAAAAATACATGATGGAATGTCCAGTGGACATTTTGATATTAATAAGACCTTGACTAAAGTACGGAAAAGATTTTATTGAATAAATAGCCGCCGAGATGTGGAGGCTTGGTGCCGCAAATTCAAGATTTGTGCAGCCACCAAAGAGTCACAGACAAGGAGTATGGGTCAAATGAAGCAATATAATGTCGGAGCCCCTTTTGAGATGATTGCTGTCGATATAGCGGGCCTATTCCCAGTGACAGATGATGCCAATAAATACACCCTGGACTATTTCAGAAAATGGCCGGAAGCCTATGCCATGCATTAGGAAGCAGTTACTGTTGCTCGAGTTCTGGTGGATAACCTTGTATGCCGATTTGATGTACCCCTGGAGCTACATTCCGAACTTTAAGTCAGGGGTATTTCAGAAAATTTGTAAAATGTTGAGCATACACAAGACAACCGCTCTTCATCCCCAATCAGATGGAATGGTGGGACGACATTATTATGTTTTATTAAACCATGAAGAAACTTATTTCACAAGAGCCAGCGAGATTGGAATCGGCACATACAATTTTTCTTAATGGCATACAGGGCTGCCATTCATGAGACTACCAAACAGACACCGGCTCGTGTAATATTTGGACACGAGATTAGACTGCCTTGTGATTTGATGTTTGGCACACCAGATGAGTCAATGTCCGTGGATGACTATGCAGACGAAGTTAGTCAACGGCTGAGGAATGTCCATGAGTTGTTAGAAACTAAGTTAGCATAGCTAGTAATAGAATGAAGGTTCGCTATGACCGGCAGGGGACATCAGCAGGACTTAAGGAGGGGGCTCTGGTTTGGTTATATAACCCACAGCGAAATAAGGGAAGATCTCCGAAACTTTATCTACCTTGGGAAGGGCCGTATTGTGTCATCACTCGGATTAATGATATTGTACCGAATTCAACGTAGTAAGAAGTCCAAGATGAACATCGTGCACCTGGTCAGACTGGCGAAGTATGTTGGGTACTCTGAATTGCCTGACCGGAACGTTCAGGCTTAAGGGGAGCAGTGTTATGTGCTTCCCTCTAACGGAGAAACATTTAACTAGTCTCTGGTCAGAGTGAAGGAGACTTATTTTAGTTGACGGCCGGTAGGGTGGCGCCGTCTTTGGGCCAATTTATGAATCACCATTTAGCGCCTAGAAAACTATAGAAATTTCCACCATATTCCAGAAGGTTCTGGAAGGATATTCGAGTACGTTCCACTTGCATATATAAGAAGTGAACTCGAGCAGGCAGGGCAGAGTTTTAGACAAACAGGTGATCAGATGAAATAAAGAATAATAACAAGTTGTGAATCAAAGAAGTTAATTTATGTTAGATTAAATTTATTATTAGTTGTGTTATTTTTAAGGATTAATTATTGTAATTTAAGTGATTAATAAAGTAATGGTTAGTGAAAGTTCTAGTTGGAATTTATTGAACCTCTATATAGGGTATTTACTGGAGGGTTTAAATACGCAACACTATCTAGTTTTTTGCAGGAAGTCACATTTCCATAGAAGAACCCTAATTTTGACAAAAAATACGCAATGAGTAATAGAAATACCGAACTTTACACGATTAAGCATATATAATATTTTTGAATGATCCGCTATCTCACTAACTTTAAAATAAAATTAATTACTGTATAATGTATAAACATTATACAGTAATTAATTTTATTCCAAATCTCAGTAGACTGGATATTAATATTTTTGTCAAAGCTAAAGGAATCCGCAAATATAATTTTCAGTGAACATCCCAATTCAGGAGTATTATGTTGTCATGATTTCAATATAGATTTCTCGTATAAAACCAATGACACTACTGATATTTTAGGTATAATTCACTCTTACTGCTTATATCCAGCTTTTGATGAATCCACTCACTTTCAAAGCAATTCAAATACTGTTATTGATTATATGTTATTAAATTTTCATGATATAATACTAGATAAAACTTATTAAATACAGATTTGCCAGATCACGTTGGTCAAAAAATAGTATTTGAAATATTTGCCCTAAATAATAAACAACTGAACACATTTAGATTCTTTTCCCGGAAAAATATTTTAAAATTTAAGGCATATTCAAAGTCCGAATCGTGACCAGAGTGTATTTAATAGCACAACTGATGATAAACATGACATCTTTAATAATACTTTACACAGTTCCTATAACTTTAGTTAAAAATAAGGATTGAACAACTACAGGTAACAGGCGATCATTAATTCGTTTAAAAGAACTGTTTATGTATAAAAAAATAATATAATTGAACAAGAGTACTACAAGAGATACAAAAAATATACAATATGGCAGATTTACTCTCGCTTAATCAATATTTTAATGGTAAAAAGTTAGTGATGAATCAAGAAAAAACATTTTTAATGCAATTCCACTCTATATGAGCAAACTATTTATTTAGCCTTTTGTTAAACTTAATGGTAAGTCAGTTCAACAGGTTCAACCTTTAAAATTCTTGGAATTCATATTGACTATTCCCTTAACTGGAAATCACACGTAAATTTTATTTTTAACAAATGTACCAGCAATTGTTTTGCATTAAACAGGCTCCGTCAAATAGCTCTACTGTAATTTATTATTCCAACATGGAAACACGATCCCGGTACGGTATTGTTTTTTCGGGTAATTCTACTTCGTCAAACAGAAATTTTGTGCTGCAAAAAGAGCAATAATATGTTTGGTCTCAACTTCAGAAATTTGTGTAAAGTAATATTTATTGAAAAAAAAAAAATTTTACTCTGCCATGTTTATATACAGAGTGGGGCAATAGTGCGTCTGACCTCGATCTCTCAGTACATTTTTTGAAGCCTCTTTCTAGGCTTTATTCATTCCTATATTAGCATTGAATATCTCCCAACCACTTGGATGTAATGAATTTTGTTGTTGAAATAATGCAATGGGGCGAGCATAGGTGCGTCTTTACTATGTACATACTTCGGTATGCGATGTAAAGCAACGACAGGCGCAGTTAGTACTTGGATTGGTGACCATTCCAACGGAAACCGCGTTCTCGCCTCACACATCTTCCAGCGGCTTGTATATCAGTGTATGCGCGGAAGCTATACAACCTTAGGCGAGGGTTGTATAGGAGATATACCATCCTTCGGAGGGGATGTAAAGCCGTCGGTCCCTTGTCTATTAAATGTTAGGCAAGTAAAAGATCCCTACTCTTCTTAAGGGAAGAGGTTCGGCAAAATTCCTGGTTGGGGGTAGCTCGTCTACAGGCGTCGGTGTTAGGCCTCAGTAGCGGAAATAGGCCGACGTTAAATAAATGTATATATAAAAAAAAAAAAAAAAAAAATAATGCAATCTGCAGATGGATATTAAAAAAATCACCACAGTCACAATTATGAGTTTTAAGAAAAACTTATGTGAATACCAGTTACGAGACATCTAATTAATGTTCTTGAATCATTTCCTAAAAATATACAGGGTGGCCAAAAACTATTTTTCAATTAAATTGAATTTTATCAATTTTTTCAAGAAAGTTATTTTGACAATAAATCCAGTAATACTTTTCCTATCCATAGGATCATTTGCAAAATCAGAGTCTACGTAAGTATGAATCTGTATATCAGAATATTTATTTTTTATGAATTTCAAGCCAAAATTTTTAGTTTTACTTAGATATTTAAGAGTATTTTTCAAATAATTCCAATGTTCAATACTATATGAATTCTGAAACTGACTAAAATACGAAATAGAATAACACAAATCAGGTCTTGAACCCAGCATTATATACATTAGACAGCCGATCAATTCTCGATATGGTAATTTTTCATTATTACAAGATTCACTATTTGGATATAAATATAATTTTGGTTGCATTGGAATATCACTCGTCTTACAATTTGACATATTAAATCTATCAAGAACCTTTCTTATTAATTTTGTTTGAGAAATAAACAATTCATTATTTAGCTTTTGAATTTCTAAACCCAGAAATGTTAGTTTTTTATTATTTAACTCAGTCATCTGAAAAATATTTGATAATTGTATTTTTGGAAAATCTATGTCATTTAGACTTTTTGAAAAAATTATTAAGTCATCTACATACAATAATAGGTAAGTACCTTTAGAATTATAATATAAACAAGGGTCCTTTTTAGAACGTTGAAATCCCAACTTAGTAATTGTATCATGAAAGGTTTTATTCCAGCATTTTTATGACTCTTTTAAACCGTATAATGCTTTCTTTAATTTACATACTAGGTTCGGATTTTCATCAACACCTTCTGGCTGATACATATAGACAGGGTTTTCAAGTGTTCCATAAACGAAAGGCGATTTTACGTCCATCTGTTGCACATATAAATCAAATTCTAAATACAATGATAATAACACTCTTATCGTAACCATTCTAGCCACTGGTGAGTACACGTCTTCCTCTAACGAATTCTGCTGAAAACCACGAGCCACTAAACGAGCCTTTTCTATGACACTCCCATTCACTTCCTTTTTGCAAAACACCCACTTAGAGTCAATAACTTTAACATCACTCGGTTTGACGGTCTACATGTGATGTAGAAATGAAAAACGAACATTTTTTGTAAGTACTTCCCTATGGCTAATTGCAACCATTTTCGTTTTATAAATAAATAAGTGACAAATTCAAGAATAAACTTAAAAAAAGAGGTTCCCTCAAATAATTCATTAGAAAAATTTATAATAGGTGTTGCCCATTTTGATTGACAGATTATGTAATTTTGAAATGAGGCCATTTAGTGGGACCATTTCTTCCAATTCATTGAAATGAGTAAATCGTATTTAATCGGTCCTTTACTGTAATGGTTTTTTTGTACATTTTTTTGCTGTTTTCGTTATTCGACAAGCAATAAAACCTCAGTTTGGTATAAATTGTCACGTACAAATGAGCATTAATCACACTTATCGGTCGTTACAATTTGTATTGAATTTAAAATATTTGGAATTTTACAATATGAATTTTTTTTACCAGTTTTGGCTTTGGGTATACTCCTTTATCCAAGAGACTCTAACAAATAATGGAATTGATCCAAAAGGAAAAACGTAAATATGCGTAGATATGTAAATTCAATCCCAAAAATAAAAATAATAACCCTCCTAACTTATTATCCCATAAAATACGAATTGAGGATCCAAACAAGGAACACTCGATTCACATCAAGGGGGCCATCATAATATGAATTTTAATAAAGCGGAACTTGTAGATATGACTTTTGTTTGGGCGAGTCAGACAGAAATTATTTACTTGTCAATAAAATTTATCATCAACGTTATCCTGAAAGAAGGATCCTTGATGTTGGCAGCTTCCAAAACCTTCTCGATAGATTTCTGGAAACTGGAAATGTCGTATAAAAAAAGTGAAAGAATAAAACGTGTCATGAACGAAGAAAATGAGTTTTCTGTGGTGCTGGCAACGGTTGAGAATCCCTATGTTAGTCAAAGAGAAGTGAGCTCATTAGTAGGAATAAGTAGACGCTCTGTGGGTCGAATTTTAAAAACAAATAAGTAGCATGCATATCATATTCAAATGCACCAGGAATTATCTGATGACGATTTTTAAAAGCGCCTACAATTTTGTAATTGGGCTAGAGGTGAAATGCAACATGATGTCAACTTCTTCAATACTGTTTTATTCAGTGATGAGGTAACTTTTTCATAAAAATGGATTTGATGGTACGATTTCCATTATTATGCTTCGGAAAATCCTCACTTTTTTATGCAAGTTGATAACCAACACAGATGGTCTATAAAAGTTTGGAGAGGAATTATTGGAGAACATGTAATAGGGCCATATTTCTTTAATGGTACATTGACTAGAGTTATTTATCTTCATTTTTTGGAATACTATCTGCCACAATTATTGATAAATCTCCCTGAACGAATTCGAAATAGGATATGGTTTCAGCAAGAGGTGCTCCACCACATTATTTAAATGCAGTTAGAGACCACTTAAATAATACCTACCCTAATCAATGGGTTGGAAAAAATGGCCTCTAGATCCCTAGATCTTACAAAAATGGATTTCTTTTTATGGGGATACGTGAAGGAAATTGTTTATAGAGACACACCAACAACAGTACAAAATATGAAGGAAAGAATGATAACTGCCTTTACATCTATCACACCGGCAGTTTTAGGAACAGTGGGAACCTCATTTCAAAGGTGCATAGAGATGTGTCATTCAAAATGGGCAACATGTGGAACATTTATTAATATTTTTTCTACTGAGTTATTAGAAGAAACCTCTTTTTTTAAGTTAATTTTTGACTTTTGTAATTATTGCTCAATAAGACGAAATTGGTTGCAATTACCCATAGGGGAGAGGGAAGTACTTACAAAAAATGTTCGTTTTTCATTTCTACATCACATAGTCGAAAAATATACAGGGTGTTCCATTCTAAAAAATTGAGAAAATTCAATTTAAAATGTTTTTAATTAAAAAATGATTTTTGGCCACCCTGTATATTTTTAGGAAATGAAAATGATTCAGTAACATTGACTAGATGTCTCATAACTGGTATTCACATAAGTTTTTCTTAAAACCCATAATTGTGACTGTGGTGATTTTTTTAATATCCATCTGCAGATTACATTATTTCAACAACATAATTCATTACATCCAAGTGGTTGGGAGATATTCAATGCTAATATAGGAATGAATAGAGCCTAGAAAGAGGCTTCAACGAATGTACTAATATACATAGCATTCCATTTAAAAAAGAGCACTTGGTCCTGTAATTTCGTCTTCGCCCTGTATGTTCGAAAATAATTTCCAGTTATAGACTTTTATATCTAGTTTACTTGCAATTTTTTAAAAAATTTCTAGCTATCGTAGAACTCGAGATATCGAAGTCCGACACACTATTGCTTCACCCTGTATGTTTGAAATATTGAAGTTCGTAAGAAAAATTCGTCAAAATTTAATCCTCTAAATGAATACCTATCACAATTGTTGGACACGTCATGGTTTGAATTTGCAGCACCAAATTCACAAGTTATAACTACAAATCCAACCCATAGTATATCCGCTCTGTTTTCTACAATAAGTTGTGATTTAAAAAATATTCTTGTTTCTAAAGCTTTTTACTCCGTTAATGAATGCATCTTTGTCCTAATGTTGAGAAAATTAGCCAGCCCATTCGGCCTACGGCCTCTAGAGCTAACTTTTCTCGCGTGACTTTTGTGTAACATAACACGCTATTACCATAAGTAACTATTATTTTTGATGCATAAATAATATCAATGTTAAAATTTTTACATACTTATGACTATTCTTAACGTAAATATCAGTAAATGCATCTAGACAGTATTTTCCCATCATCCCATATCCGGAATATATTTTTAAATAAATTTGGAAATTTTCGCTATTCTTGGCGTTTTTAAATTTTTTTAAAAACAGCGGATTGACCTTTGAATGTCGTTTAGGTTTAGTTTTCTAAATAATTTCATTGAGAATAAACCGATATTTCTGTTACTTCAATTATACCAGAGGGCGATATATTACGCAGATAGGTAGAAAATTCGTGTAAACATATCAGAAAAGGACATAATATAACTTTTGTAGCTCCACCTGTACTTTGGAGAAAATATTTTTTTCGTAATCAGGGGTCAAAATACATAAGATTCGTCAATAAAATTTCCCCTAGAAAGTTGTCGTCGAAAAATAATAATTAACATCAATTCTACTGTGCTATATATTATGATCACTAGAATTTTGTTGTCAGAATCCTTTCAGTCTACCATTAAACACTATAAAATATGGTAAAATTGTTAGAAGTACTCATGAAATAATAAGTTAACCTTGACATTCGTTTAACCTATATACAAAAAATGGTCAGGGACACAAAACACTTCTAACAAACCTTGGTCCCATTCATCGTGTAGAGCATGTAAAATATCGGTTCTCACCAGAAAAAATAAACATCGATTATCTTAAGTGGAAAGTATAATACCACAAATTATATATGTATATCTAATCTCGGAGATTATATATTGGCATTAATATTGTTTACAGAGGCAGTGATTTAGAAAATTTGTTTATACATACGATATAACGATATGTTGGAATACGATAGTGCTTTGGATCAGTATACAGAAGTGATATTTAATGAGTTTTCTGACAGCTCAGATGGAGAATCTGAGAGTACCAAGGCAGTTAATCCTCTATTGATCCTTAAAAAGAGAAGCAGATTTAGGTAGGTACTTTTCTCTATATATTAATTATTACTAATATCTAACTATATACATTTAGTGTATCAACCGATCCTTGCAAAACAAAAGTATGCATTATAAAAAAAAATGGGATGGTGTAAATTAGGTGTTTTTAATTTCAGGCAGCGTTATGCTTTTATCGCGTGGGTTTGTGCGACTTTGTAACTCAAAAATATGTTGACTTATTTTTGAGAATGATAAAGTACTTTCCCCAGGAAGATTTTCGCTGAAGGATTTTCATGCTAGCCCTTCTGGTGTCAAAGTAGCTGCGATTAAGAGTACAGAGGCCCGCACGACTCCTGAACAGAGCCCCGAGGAACTCCCATTGTTACATTGTATGATTCTGACCCCAACCAACTTAGTCTCAATTTAAAAATTTTGCCCTCCATATAACTCAATATCAATGACAAGATACTTCCCTTCAGATCTATATGAAACATTTTTTGCTTTAATATGATTTTATCAAGAGTATCAAATGCATTTGATAAGCTGAATATTAGCACCACTACTTTTATCCAACATTGTTTAGACATTTCACCGTATCTGTGGGCTTGTTTAGTCTAATATCGTGTTATACTGTGTATATTGTTACGTGTTTTAGTAAACCCCGACCGTCGGCTCAATAATTGCAACGCGGACTTATTAGTCACTAAATTACTTACAATAATTAGCCCGTAAAATAACACACTAATTATAACTTTTATCTACTACAAACTCACTACTATAATTCACAATTTGTTATTGTTCTTTTTCTTATCTGATCACTTGGCTCATTTCAGAACTGTACTGAACTGACAGATGCGCAAGAATATGCGCTGGTCCTGCTTATATATTCCGCGGCGCTTATTCTCGATTCATCCATTTCATTCTAGCATGTTCCGGAAGAATTTTCCTTCCTTCTAGAACACTCTATGAGGAAGCGCCATCTCCTGTCTGACTGGCGAATCACCATCCCATGACTAGCTTCTTCCTACTTTTTTTATGGGGGGGGGGGGGAATCCTCATGGACACCATGCGCTTGGTCTCTATCGCGTCATGGTAGTGCTGGTCGTCGTTTACTTCCTCATCCTGCTTCACACTCCCCTTTCTCTCTCATTAACCTTTTTCTTCTGCAGTACCTTTTTGACAAAACGGCATATCTTTCCCCAGTTTCTCACGCCTCTGATCATCACATTGGTTATATTTTTCCTACTGATTCTGACATCCAATTCTTCTTGTAATTCCTGTCTCCATTATGACCATCTATCACAGATCAATATTGTGTGTTCTGCAGTGTCTATACTACCACAGTATATACATTTGTCGTCTTCAGTTATTCCCATTCTTTTTGTGTAATATCTAAAGTACCCGTGGCCTGTCAAGAACTGCGTCACAAAAAAGTCCAACTTCTTGTGTTCGCATTTCACCCATGGGAGAAGTTCCTGGATGATTGCCTTCGTCCAGGCTGCCGTGCCTGTATGGTCGCTCCACATTTCCTGCCATTTTCTTAAGGTAGTCTCTCTCTCTCTCTGTTTTTCACCGCTGGTAAACAGGCATTTTCGATGTGGTACAATCTGTGTCTTTCTTCAATAAGCAGAGATATCGGTGGAATTCCTGTGACCACCTGGATGGCACTGGTCGATATTGTTCTGTACCCGCTGGCGATTCGTAATAGGGCTTTTCTTTGAGTGCTCAGAAGCATATTTTTGTATTTTTGTACATTTATGGCCTGATGCCACACAGGCGCGCCGTATAGAATTACCGATTGTATAACTCACATAGAATTGCCCTCTTTGGTCCACTAGGTCCCCCTATGTTTGGTAGTAGCCGTGTCAAAGCCGCCATTTTCACTTGAGCTTTCTCAACAGTATATTTGATGTGGTTTCCGAATGTCAGCTTGCCGTCTAAGATTACTCCCAAATATTTCAGCTGTCTAGCTGGTGTTATTTTTGTGCCCAGAATCTCAAACTGGATATGCTCTCTCATACGGGATCCTTTAAAAATTATCACTTCTGTTTTCTGGGGGGCCAAGGCCAAGTCACTTTTCTCCATCCAGAAATTTATTCTTGCCAATGACTCGTTTACCCGGAATTCGAGTTCGCAGTCGTCCGCCGCTTCTACCATGATAGCTAAATCGTCAGCATAAGCTATACTGGTTGCTCCTTCCGTGAGTGGTAATGCGAGTACCCTATCGTACAGTATGTTCCAGAGGAGCGGTCCCAACACTGACCCCTGGGGAACACTTGCTGTCGTCTCTACCGATTTAGACTTAGATACTACGATTTTTCTATTGCAGAAATAACTTTCCACGATGTTTATCAGGTATTGGGATACCTCTCTACTATAGAGTTCTTCCACTATCTTACTTCAAGCCGCTGTATTGAAAGCGTTTTTAACATCCACGGCAACCACTGCGAACCATCTACTTTGGGTGTTTTTTGCGGAGTTTACTATAATGTTTATCGCTTGTATTGCTGAGCGATTCTTTCTAAACCCGTATTGCCTCTCAGAAAGCCCACCTTTTTGTTCTATTTCCGTTTCGATTCTTTATTCAATTTGTCTTTCGTAGTACTTCTCGGCCATGCTGAGCATGCAAATTGGTCTAAAAGACGAGGCAGAGTCGATTATTTTCTTTTTCCATATCTGACAGACCGAGGCTATTTTCCACATTTCCGGGAACTCCTGCCTTACTAACAAGCCATTTAAAATTGCCATTATAGTAAAAGGGATCGCCTTTACCCCTAATTTAACTGCCTCCGGAGGTATTCTGTCTGGTCCAGGAGCTTTTCCCGGTTTAATCTGTTCTGCCTCTTCGGCCAGTTCGTCTGCAATAAAGGGTGGGACATCCTCTCGAATTTTCTCCCCTCTAGTTCATGTATCCTCTTTTTTTGGGAAGAGTTGTTCTATGATCTCCATTTTTCACTCTAGAGAAAGATTGAAAGGCATACTATGGCTATCAAGGCGTTTCATTACTATCTTGTAGCCCGACTCTCATACGTCCTTCTCCAATTTATTACATAGGCTCTTCCAGTGTTCCCTTTTGGAACGGGATATGAGATTCCTAAGTTCTTTACAGGATTCTTTGTATTGCGTTTGTAAATCAGTTATTTCTTCGTTTCCAGGGGTATTTCTTGCGTTGAGTCTGGTAATTTGTCTTCTCAACCTCAAGCAGTTTTCGCGCTGATTTTCGATGTCAATATTCCACCAATAAGGTCTTTTCCTTTCCCCATCGCGTATGGTAATCGTGCTTTCTCTTGTTGCCGTCTCTATCACTGTTACTAGATCTTCCACGTTATCTACTTCTCTGGCATTTGTTTCCCTTCTAATTTTTTCCTTAAATCTGTTACTGTCAAAGAGCGTTTGAATGTTCTGCTGCTTCTTTCCTACTTTATTCTGATGGCCGATCTCAAAGAGTATATGATGGTGAAAGGTTAGTACTTCACCTGAGAGTACTTTCCATCCTTTGATTTTTGTCGAAATATTTTAAATAATAATTCTTTCAAAGGTTTCAGATAAAACACGAACATAGATATTTGTCGATAATTTTGAATGTCTATAGCAGGTCCTTTCTATAAATTAGTTGCTTAGTTTATAGACATGTTAAATAAAGAATTAAATCTTTGATATTTTTCAGTATATTGGCTGTCAACCCATCAAAAGAAATAGATTTATTTTTCAATTTTGTGGTTAATTTTATTTTCAGTTATAGGCGCGAAATTTATTGCTTGCTCCCTGTTTGATGAGGTGATGGACGGCAAAGATAAATTTGAACCAACGATGTTTTATTCCTGGTATCAACAGTTTAAAATCAGTAATAGAATAAAACTCTCTAAAGTAATAATTTAGGTAGAATACAACATACTGCATATGTTGTAAAACTATTAAACTAATTGCAACAATAAATGGTTTATAAAATAACAACATAATTATTAGGTCGTAGGTATTTATCATGATGAACTGACGTACTAAATATGTCTTATTATATCATGCCATCATAATGCTATAAAATTCTAAAAAAAGCTTTGAAGGGACGTAGATAGGATGTATTAATGAAATCAATGCATATTTCTGTTTAATGACGTCGCTTTATTTCTGTATATGGTATGGGGGTTACAACCCCTATATACAGATAAATACCTATAGTATAGCAATGGAACGGTGATTTAATATTTCATCAGATGGCACAGGATGGTCCATTTGACGAAGTCGATTTACGGAATTTAAAAAAAAAAAAAAAATCACCTAATTTTTTTTCAAAATTCTGTATAAATAAATAAAATAAATAAATAAACAATTTATTTACCTCAGAAACATATATATATATATATATATATATATATATATATATATATATATATATATATATATACATATACAGATAAATATATTTGCAAACAGATTAAGAACTATTTCAACTGCTGTTGATCTTCCTTAAGACAAACAAAATTAAAAAATTTTAACGAAAAAAAAATACATATTAAGCTAAAGTATAAGTAAAAACAATTTATTTTTATTATTTTGCGGTACAAATGGCATCAGGGAGTGAGAGGCAGGAACACGAAATTTTTGATTCAGTAAAGAATCGGTATAGTGTTTCGAATTGATCTGAAGAATTATAGCCAAAGCATTAATTACGATTCGATAAACGTCAAAAGAACGAATAGGTACTATAATTACAGTAACATGTTGGCACGCCAGCTAGCAATATCAGAAGTTGCGATTGCGTTCAGTTTAGTACAGAAGATGCTAACTAAGTTGGCGAAATGCGGGCAGAGTTGTTGGAACTATTTCAGTTATAAACGCGACAAACAATAAAACATCCGAATAATGGCTGATAATCATTGGCAAGATTATTATTTTTGTAATTCTTTAATAGATTGCCTGCAAGTTAGGGCTATAAATAAATATGTAAGCGTTATCGGTTCGACAAGCCAAAATACGCATAAAGTACGGGTTTCACAAAAAAAATAACAAACATTTAAAATAAAAGCGATCCCTCTTTGAAAAATAAATAACTTTTGTTTGGTAGGCTTAGTCAGCCCATTTGGGTGATTTAATAAACTTCTATTTTTATTTTGTAGCAAATCAAGATCAAGTTTCATAAACTACTTCAATCTAGCAAGGGTAATAAGGAAATCTGGAAGGTTGAACATATTTTTAACGAAACTTCCCCACAAGAACATATCTTACATTAGGGATCTGGGATACACATTATTAACAATCCGTTGGAGATGGATCCTTATAACATTAGTTTTGGTCAATTTCTCTTGCTTTCTTGTGTTCGGCGTGCTCTGGTGGTTAATGGCTCTAAACAGTGGAGATTTCGAAAACGATACTGCACCGTGCATAGTTCACGCAAATACTTTTACAGGTATGTTGCAATTTAGTTTATTTATATAAATATGATTTTACTTGTAATGATAATACATACAGTAATACCTTAATCATTTTATATATACAGGGTGCTTTTGAAATACAGGCGTATATTCAGATTCATCAATCGTCATATTATATTTAAAATTCGCGGAACAATATTTATTTAAAACATAATATTTCAGTCGAAAACTCCTCTATGAAATCCTTATTTTACTATATGGAACGTAACCAGACTGTAACCAACAGCTATTCTCTGGGCTATGTACCTCACCGAGCGCTGAGTTACGAGTTACAAGCCTGACGCGTTAAGTGTAATAATTACATATTACCAAACCGAACGCAAATACTTCGATTGCAACAAACACCGGCCGAAAGACTAATTCCTAGTTAAAGGAGCTCTCGTGCCAGTCGTCACACACCACTTGCAGACTGCAGTTTCGAGCTGTCGGTTCTCATCAGTACAAGGTAGGTTGTGACGACCGACACGAGGATTCTTCGACTATTTGTCTGGTCGATAGCCGCGTGGTTAAGGTGCGAGGTGGCAATCGCGATTAATCAAACGGGCATCGCACCACTGGGTTCGAATCCTAGCCTCGGCACTGTCGGAGGAAATGGTTGTATGTCCGCGTTTTTTTCAATGTGTAACCCCGTTCCGCACAAGCCCCTGGCTTCTGGAATTGGGGGTTGTCTAATTTCTGTAGTGTTTATTTATTTATTTGGTATATTTCGATATCCTTAGGATAGCGACATGCAAAATAGTCAATAGGCTCCATCTAGCGGTCCAATGTTTTGAGTTCTGTTTAGTAATATGTAATTATTACACTTAACGCACTAGGCTAGTAACTCGTAATTCATCGCTCGGAGGAGCATATAGCCCGAAGAGTAGCTGTTGGTTGCAGTCTGGTTACGTTCCTTATAGTAAAATAGTAAAATAATGATTTTATAGAGGAGTATGCGACTGAAATATTGTTTTAATATTCTGTCCTCTAGAAGCACACTTGAACTAATATTTATTTGTCCAAGAATCAAAAAGTAAATAAGAAAATAAATTAATATTGCAAATAATTATCAATTATTATTGAGTTACGCCACTGATCAGTTTCCATATGATAATTGTACGTGTACTTGTTGCTTATTTTTAGTGCGCCGTCGCCAAGTAGCAGTTAGTAGCGTCCGTCGATAGTTTATGATAGATCTCTATGTGTTAATAGCGAAGTACTGTGTTTGAAAGTTTTTATGATGGAGAATTTTACAAACATTGTACTTTATTATGGTGCGACAGGCGCGTATGCGCGTTCCCATATATGTACGTCTGTGTCAGTTGTTCAACATTTAAGGGACATTTTCAACCCGTTAGTCATTATAGCGGTCGTACACGTTGTCGGAGGACACTGGATGCGGAATCACTAATTTTACATGCTGTCGAACAAAACCCTGAAGTACCTAAGCATTCCCAGACTTCCTGCACAAGTTGGACTCGGATGTATGAGTGAATAATTTGCGTCGGGCACGTCGGAATTGGGAGATAAAGATGAGTCTAAAAATTTTTTTTTTTAATCTTTAAATTTGAAAAATTGTACTAATCTTCACATTTCATCGGGAGTCACAGAAAAAATATAAGCATGTATTTCAAAAACACCCTGTATATATCGTTTAAAAATAAATATTGCGACTTGAGAAACCATTTTAAATATAAGGTTGTAACCTTATCATACATTTTTACATCCCCTTTCTACAATAAAAATAAACATTTTCGGAAAAGTTAAAAGAAGAGTATTTTCAACATTTATTTTTGTAATGGAGTAAAGATCATGTTTCATTTCAAAGAAGAGGAGTTAAATGTATGGTCAAAAATTTTTTCGCTTCGAAATCGAAAGATTCCAGTGCCTGTTGGTATGAAAGAATACTTGGTTTTCGGGTCGAACCGTGTCTGAAACTGTTGAAGTCGCTTCCTACTTTGGAACTAGTTTCAAGAGAAAAATGCCCAGGAGAAAATGATCAAAAGAAAAAATCAGTCCGGGGCAACTCGGACAAATTTTGCCATTTAGGAATACATAAAATGTGAATTTTTGTTTTGTCATATTATGACGCGTTTTTATCCACCTCAGCCGGTGGCGAGGACAAAAAGGGGCACTATTTGACACTCCAGCCCTGGAACCCAATTTTTTAGTTTAAAGCTCTGGCGTCAGTCCTAGTTTAAGTGATAGCACACACCTCACAAGCCGGATACGCGGGGCTGAGTAACTCAAGTGAAGAAACGGTACTCTAGTGGGTAAGTTTGGGAAATTAGACGTTCACACAGAAACAATAAAACTCAGAGTTTGATAAATAATATTAGTTTATTCAACTAAACCTACTATATACAAATCTACTTGTTTACTAAATGCAGTTATGAGGGCAAGCAGTGCAACGAAACTTAGTAGTATCAGATGACTCAAATCACAGTGATAGTAAGCGGCAAAATTATAGAGAAGTTTTATACAATACTTGGCTAATACCTCAATTTACTTACTCCTTCGTGGTCTTATTTGCTCCTGTAATTACGGTCGGGCACGTTTGCTGCAGTAGAGCGGTTGAAATGGAATGAATCCTGCAGGGCTTCTCAGATCCTTTTTTGAAATGAAACAACTTACTATAGGAGAGGGAGTAGACGCCAGACGGATGTGCTGCTGATCGATGACGTAGTACGGACTTTGTCAAAATTCTGCTGTTTAGCGATGATATATGATCCTTACTTGCCCAGATTTTTCCAGGACATTTTATATACAAACGGATGCATCTGCATACGGAGTCGGCTGTGTGCTGACTCAGTTCTTCGACGAGGGAGAAAAGGTAATTTGTTATCTATCCCGCTCGTTGACTGCTCAGGAACGCAAGTATAGTGCCGTAGAACGTGAACTAATTGCGGTGATCTGGTCATTGGAGAAGCTTCGATATTATGTAGAGGGATTTCACTTCAAGGTTATCACTGATTGTCATTCATTGTTGTGGCTACATAGACGCAAAGATCCTCAAGGGCGCTTGGCTCGTTGGACCCTTCGTCTCCAACCTTATGATTTCGAGGTTATTCATCGTAAGGGCTCCGATCATGCCGTACCTGATCTTCTTTCCCGTGCCGTGCCAGTTTCTGTTGATTCTGTCGATGTTCCTATTCCCCTGGAGAGGGAAAATGAAGGTACGACTGATAAGTGGTATATCAAAATGTTGAAGCGTGTTCAAGGTAATCCTCTTCAGTATCCTTTGTGGCGGATCCACAATGGGAACCAGTTGTATAAGTATGTACGTCCCCACTATCCTGAGTTAATGCATCCTGGGGATGAATGGCGGTTAGTCGTTCCTAAGGAACGACGCCTATCTGTAATTAAGTCAGCTCGTGATTCCCCTAGCTGCGGTCATGTCGGTGTGTACAAAACCGAGGCAATGATTTCTACCAAATACTACTGGCCCAAGTTAAAGGCCGATGTATCGAAATATATTTGCCATTGCGAGACTTGCATCCGCACCAAACCTGAGCAGAAACCTCCAGCAAGGCATATGTTAAGTAAAGTTTTGACGGCCACCAGGCCTTGGCAGTTAATAAGTGCCGATTTAATAGGTCCATTACCCCGTACATCGAAAGGTTATTCGTTCATTCTTGTTGTGTGTGACAACTTCAGTAAATTCGTTTTAACATTTCCACTCAGATCAGCTACAGCTAGCAGTATTGTCCGAGCTATCCAAGATTATGTTATCCTTATATTTGGCGCCCCTAATACCATGATCGTTGACAATGGTCGTCAGTTCACGAGCAAGTTGTTCAAAACCATGGCTAAAACCTACAATATCAAAATTGCCTATACAGCTAATTATCATCCTCAGTGTAACCCAACGGAGAGGGTAAATCGGGTTGTGAAATCTATGTTAACAGCCTATGTATCTGAAAATCATACCACTTGGGATCAATATCTGTTTTAAATTGCTTACGCTATAAGGTCGTCGAAGCATGAGGTAACGGGACTTACCCCTAACTTTGTTAACTTTGGTCGAGAAGTTTCCTTAGACGGTAATTGCGAAAACTACGTTCCTGCGGATTCTGAATTCCCCGCTACAGATCCTAATAATAGGAAGCTTGCTTTTGCTAAGGTATATAGAGATATCCAATCTCGATTGCTGAAAGCTCATAAACGAAGTACTCGACATTACAACCTCGACGACGACCTGAAAAACTTGTACTGCACCAAATAGTGTGGAGACGAAATTACGTATGCTCTGATAAGAGTAAGCAGTTTGCAGCCAAGCTGGCTTCTAAGTTTGTAGGTCCTTTTGTTATTTCTCAGATAATGTCACCATGGACATATGAATTAACTGATTCCTCGGGGAAACGATCTGTTTGGCACATTAAGGATTTAAAGGCACACCCGCCTGATTCTGTTGAATCCGACTCGGAATGTGAACTAGGTCTTACTGTTGTCGATCCTTAACTTTTTTACTAATCTTATTTGTATTGTATGTATCGTTTAGTTGTATGTTGTCATTTACTCCTAATCTTTGTAGGTTTTAGGTCCTAGTAGTGACCCATTTCTTGTGTGTCTCGTCTCGAACCACATGGGCAACCATATGAGCCTCTCATCTGAGGATATAGTGGATCGAGATGCTACTGTTTTGAATTCTGATATGTGCTCTTGGAGCGTAAGTTCTTGAATACGATTCAGATTTTATCGGGGATCAATACTACAACTGACGTTGGATTTGGTAAGACACACACGCTGATGAGTGTCGCCCCAGGAAACCTGGAAGATTATGTATTTGCCTTCAGCCATTAGTTCATTTTCTTTTTATTAGATTTAGTTTAGTAGCAATATTATTTTCTCTTTGCATGCCTGATAGGGGCCTGTTGTCATGAAAATTTCGCAGAAATTTTCATAATGTAAGTAAAGGGGGGATTGTTACAAGTTTATTCTGTGCAGAGTCGTTTCGGGGTTATGTCACTATAACTTTGTAATTTATAAATTGAATTGTTGTTTTGCCTACTTCACTTAGGGACTTTCAGTTTCTGTTCACCTTACCAACACTCTGAGTGAAATTCTGTAGTATCTGTGGTTATCAAGGGACGCGCCTAAATTTCTGTGTAATTGTTAATAATTATTTCATCAGTCATCCTTTCAAGTTTGTTTATTTATATTTGTAATTATTTCATTGACACCATTGACATTGTTAAATAACTTTTGGATTGTCCAGCAATGGTCTAGTTATTATTTCAAGCTGCAAGAAAATCAATCCTGCACGGCTATGAGAACATGTGTTTCTGTACTGTGTTCTGTCATATTCGGTTTCTGATGTGATCATGGCGTCGGCGGAAGCTGTTTATTTTTTTTGGAGAGCGTTTTTTCTCTTGGGTGCGGCTCCTAGCTTTCTTTTTTTCAGCTGACCACCGGTAAAGGTGCCTGGCTATCATTTTGGCTGTACTTTAAGCTCCAATCTTTTTGATTGTCCGCAAGGGATTTATGTACATAGCCTTTCAGAAGTTATTCTCCACCATTGTGTGTTGCTTTTGGTGAATTTTGATGTTTATAGATGGAGAGAAACTTATCCTCGTGGGATTTTATGGTCTAGGTAAGAGGCGTGCCCACCACTACACCGACATTAATCAGCCCTAACGCCACAATTATTTTCTTTTAGGCACTTGAAATTGTTCATTGCAGGCATTGCTGTTCTTCTATGTAAACTGATTTTAAATCTGGGTTTTAACACGTGTGTCCTGGTGTCCACGATCCGTTTTGTGAGTCGATGTCCCTGGTTATTTGTATCTAGAAGTCACAACAGAATTATAAGGACCCTTAGGAAAAAGGTAACGAACCCAGTTGCTCCCTGTAGCATAAACCATGTTAGACATTATTTACAACATAATTTTCCTCCTCATTAGGGTTCTTGTCTTGGGCTCGAGATTCTTGTTTTGGGCTCTGGATTCTTGTCTTGGGCTCGAGTTCCTTGTTCTGGGCCAAGAATTCGGGATTTCTTGTGGGCTAAGTACCGGAGACCTCGCTCGGAATTTCTTCTTTCGGGCCTAGCACTCTGGATTGGGCCAAAACAGAAGACCCGGTTCCGGATGCCCTTTTCACCTAACACCACCTGGACTGGAAACCTGTGGAGCGTAACCCCTGGAACGCAAGCAGTTGGGCCTTCAGCCATTCATAACCTTTGTTTTCCTTTATTATTAATCTTTTGCCTCATGTAACAATTTTCCTTTACTTCATAAAATAAACACCTTTTTAATATGTAAACCACTTGTAGCTACACCTGAGAAATTAGTAAGTATATGACCAATTTAATACCATTAGTTAGTAGTTCATGTGGCCTAAGTTAATAATCTTAAGAATTGCACTGCTGTATCGGCTCCTGTGTGAGGAGGGAAAGGTCGAAGCACCCCAAAAATATATATGCATATCTCATATCGACTCTGCCTTTAATAAACTATAACATATTTGAACATTATTTTGTATTTGCTCTAGGCAGTACGCTGGTCGTACCTAGACCCTGGGGTCTCCGCAGAGTTAGCCGCACGCTCTACTTTGGGGCTCATACGTGTGGTAGTGTCAAGTTTTTTTTCCCTTTTTGCTGCCTACCCCAAGTCAATGCCCCTCAGGCAGACATCAGCCTAACATCTTTTCTATACTACCAAGTGCTGGTGGCAGTACCTGGGTTCGATTCTCGGGGCGGACACGTCTGCTGCCGACGAGTCATTCTGGATGACTGCCAACACGTGACAAATTCAGTTATTTCCTTCAAATACTTACAAGTGAGAGAAACGGCGGTAGTAGATGTCGGGTGGATCGATGTGACGTCAAATGAACTTAGAAATAGTTTCTGCTTAGTAAAAATAATTAAATCACTTTGGGACTTGAAATATTTTCTTCGCAGATCGGTACAGGATAGAGCTCCGCACATCTAATGCTGGCAACGGCTACTTGTGAACTGACTATGGGATATTTTCAATTATTCCCTTGTACCGAAGGGATGACGTTATATGAGTGGCATCAGATCGACTTAGAAAATATTTTCATTACCTTGCTTTGACACGTAGAATATTTCGCGGTCGGTTTATTCAAAACGGCAGGCACTAACATCTAACTCGCGTGGTGGCTGGGAATGGACTGAAATATGTGCTACTGGGTTTGCACGACTACACAATCTCCTCTTGTCGCTCTCCTTTCACCTGAGTTCATCTTCATTTTACAACTTAGTACGGTTATTCGGTGCGTCTATAAATTAATATTTTTATTAATTTTTAAGCTAATTAGCTTAAGGCGATACAATATATATACAATCACAAATATAACAGAATAATTTCTGAACCCACTATAGTTTTTATCAATTTTGCTTTTACTAATTTTTAACCCCTTACCTCACAGATTCCCTCCCTGCATTTTTTGGAGATACTAGGACGAATTAGTCATGTTATTTCTTAATGATATAAAGTATATACGTGCCATTTAAAATGAAGACACCCGGATATTCTCTTCATTTTTTGAATTTCGGATTTAAGTTTTGGCATAATTATAGTCCTATATAAGACGAACATTTCGAGGTAATCAGCTTACATTTAATTAACAAACTGAGACAACGACAGCCCCGCAAATGGGGCCCATTTCCGATATTTTGCTTCGCGTTGAAGGTATCGAAAAAGTTATTAGAAGAAGTTGTTCCGAATTTAATTTTGAGTTTTTTAATTTATGCGATTGTTTATTAATTTCCAAGCTATTTGAGATTTATTGTTGGATTCGATAATTAGTGCGTCAGCATAATTTTTTTTTGTTTTCTACTAGTGCTTCGTGATTTTCTTAAGTAATTGATATTTAATGCATACCTCGTTAGCGTTGAAATATTTGAACACCTTATGGATGTCTCTGATAAAAATCTTTGGTTTATTATTTCAGTAGTTAGCCAGACTCTATTAATTGACCTATTTTTGGATAACACTTTTGTATTGGAAATGCTATGTTTATTAGATCTATAATATTAAAAAGCACATTGAATGTAGTGTCACAATTGTCAATCGTGTCTAAAAAGGTTCATTTGTCTTTGAAAAGCAAATATTGAAAATTATTTATATTTTGTTTATTCTCAATGCATCTCCTAAAATAGCTATTATTACCATTGTTACCTTTTCTGCATTTAAAGTTTACTAATAGCATAAAATGATCAGAAATATCTGAATATATGAATCAAATTATATGAAGCTCTATGTAAGAATCATTTTAATAACTGAATATTAAAACTATTATTTTTCTTCCAGGATATATGCTTCTAAGCGCAGAAACAATTACCACAATTGGTTATGGATATCGTTATCCGACAGAAAAATGCAAAGGGGGATGGTTGCTGTTAATGCTCCAGGCGTTACTTAGCGTTGCAATTCAAGGAGCTTTAGTCAGCACTGTTTACGTAAAAACATCTAAACCTTTCTCCTACAAGTCTACGTCCTTGTTCAGCAAAAGTGCAGTGGTAAAATGACTATTTTTTTCATTTAAGGGTTGAATGAAGCGAAGTAGCAGCGAAAAGTGTGTTGTGGTATTCATAAATAGAGGAAAGCAATTCACGCAAATACAGATGAAATTATTGATTAAAAATTTTGTGTATAAACTTCATCCGCCTTCAAATAAATAAATAAATAAAATTTCATTCAGTAACTGAATCTCATGACCTACTATCGATACTGGTGTCGTTGTAAAAGTAAGTTGTAGATCAAGAAAAGACCTACAGAATAATGTAGTTATTGATATAGTAAATGATGGATGGTTAATGAGACAAATTGCACTGCGTTATAACATTAACAAAAATTTGGTAACATTTTAAGAAAGTGGAGAATAAACGGTACGATTAGTAGAAATCCTGGATCAAAGGACAAAGGATATCCTACTTAACAAGAAGTTAACTATTAATATTTCGTTATTGCACCATTTCTATTTATAACTTCTATAAGTCTGTTGGCATAGAACTAAATAACCTTATACAATGATCATTAGTAATAATATTTTCCCATGCATTATTTACTATTTCCAGTAATTTTTCGGCATTCCGTGGTCTCTCATTCTTACGAGTAGTCCCCATACTTCTTCCACAGGGTTAAGATCTGGACTATGACTGGGCCAGTTAAGAACATTGATGTTGTTATCTTGAAACCCGTTAGTTACGGTATGAGCAGTATGAACGGAACAATTGTCTTGTTGAAATATGAACTCATTATTAGGAAATAATTGTGACACAGAAGGGAGCATAATATTGTCTAAAATCCTAATATACGTTTCACTATTAAATCGTTCCTCAATATGCCACAAAACATCAGGACCACGTGCCGATATCCAGGCCCACATATTGACGGAAAATCTACCACTTTTATCATTGTTAGATATATATTTCTCATCGAATTGAGTATTCGGAGGGCGGTAAACAGGAATACGACCGCTGTGTGTTGACTAAAAAGTGGTTTCGTCTGTAAAGATTACATTGTTTCAAAAATTTACATCATGCGCTAAAAATTCAAGCGAAAATCCTACTCGAGCTTCTTTATGTTCAGCTTTAAGTAAGTATTCCTGTGCTGCTGCATGACAGCGTAGCTCCAATTTTCTTACTCGCCGGCGACCAGTACTACTCGATCCAGGAAAATTCGTTTCTTCAGCAGCCTGAATAACTGAGTAAAATAGATTATCTACTAAAGCATTTACCAATTGCAAATCTTGTTATTGAGTTGATATCCTTCGTCGCCCTGATCCAGGATTTCGACTAATCGTACCGTTTATTCTCCACTTTCTTAAAATGTTACACACCGAATTTTTGTCAATATTATAACGCAGTGCAATCTGTCTCATTGACAATTTTTGCTCACGACCTTACCTACTTCTTATTTTCTTATATATCAATACAAAAGCTGTAATGCACATTGCGGCTTTCGGAACTTGCTGAAATTTTGTTGAAACGTAAGAAAAAAGTAGATGAATTTGTATATCTTCTCATGCTCTATAACTTTTATACTAATTTTTTTTTTTCGCTTGGAGCTATACCAAATGAGAAAAAAGCAAATAAACATTTTCAATCTCAAATTTTTCTAAAATTTCGAGCGCAAACAGAAAGTAAGATATTTCCTTTAAGATGTCGGACAATACTGAAGTCATAGTACCCCGCAATATGGGAAAGTAAAAAGGCGGTATAAAATTTTTCATGAAAGATATTTTTTAAGTTATAACAATTTAAACGATTTTAACGTCGAAAAGGTGCGTTCAGATGGTTTCTTGGAAATAAGTCAAACTCTTGCATTATAAGAAGAAATTATGAAATATAATTTATATATCTCTTCTTAAGTTTTATGTTATGTTTTCATTTTTTCGTTTTAATGTAATAGTTGGGGGTTGCTGAATCCAGTGGAGCACTCAGATTTGAGTAAAAAAAATTGTTAATAAAATTTCACCATTTTCTGATCCGAACAAAATCATAGTAGGCCACGCTATTATGTTTTGCAAAATTTAATATAACACAAAAATGCGTTTTTCAAAGATCTTATTTAAGAAGAAAATTATATAAATCAGACATTAAATAAACTTTTTATAGGGATGTTTCAAGCAAAATGGGATAATCTATATATCAAATTTAATCTTGGCGGGAAACTTGTAACCAACGCAATGGGGTTTAAAGAAATTGGGAAATATCTTAGCATCCATTTACACCATCGAGTTACCAGCACCAATTTCCACCCTTCAGCTAGTATCCTGCAGCTGCAAAAAGGGTTGCGTGTTAAGGTTGGATTGCACTCCTCAACAATATGTTCTAATTGGCATGAACAAGGACGTTGCAATTCCGAATTTGAAGAACAGTTCGTCGATGTAGAACCCTCTAATGAGTAAAATTTAACAGAATTTTAGTGGAATAGGCCTACAGGGAAAACCACTTAAAAAAACGCACCGAGAGTAGCCTCTTAGGAGAAAATTCCGCTTTATAAATTCTTTATTGAGCATTCCTCTCCTTAAAGTAACCGGTTTTGAGATATTTGCTTTGAAACTCAGTTTGGACGCTGTTACTGGGATAAGCTTCAAGGTCAATAAGACATTTTTTCTACAGAATTTAACGACAAATTTCTTATTTTCTATAATTTTTTTCTCTTCCAACGAATGGTTTACAAGATAAAAGTGAAAAACCCGTTAGGACTAGTTTTTGCAAAAAAGGAATTTTCCGTTCCTAAATGGGGTGGGAACCTTTTCAGATATCTGTTTCTAACCCTATCGAGAGTACACATCTCAAATATTATTTCTTTATAAATTATTTCTGCTAAAATGTCTAATTTGCGTGGACTATAATATTAATTTCTAAAAGTAATTTAAAAATCCCCACAAAATTTGTGACATCGGCAAATACCAATATGAATTTACAAAATACTAATTTTTTCGCTCATAACTTCTGTATTTTTAAAAATACAGAGATGATCGAAAAATTATCTTAAACGAAATTTTAATACTTTTCTTTCAGTCATATGCATTTTTAATCTCAGGCTTACTGTGTTTGAAAATACTTGAGAATCTCGACTTATAAACATTCCAGTACCACATCTATGCTATATACATACATATGCTATGGTATACATATACTAGAGATATTTGTCCTATTGAAGTAAAAATTAATGCAAAACAATTGTCAATTTACAATCTTCCTTTTTGTAGTAAAGAATCGTCTCGAGGTAAGAAAATAGCAATTTTTAACTCACTATAACTTGAAAAGTATCAAATTTCACGAACAATTGTATACTACCTTTATTTGTTAAAATTTGGTTCTCTATCAGACACAGCAGCTGATTTTTTTTTTGTTCATATTGGAAGTTATTTGAGATTGATTTATACAGGGTGTTTCAAAAGTAAGCGTAAACCTTCTGGGGGCGTAATCTTCGGATAAAAATAAGACAAAAAGAAAAAGAAGCTAAGCCCCTTCGAATGGGGCACCCTGAGGACGGATTTTCCGCAATATTTCCGAAACTGTTAACAATAAAATTTCTAAAATGCATACACGGTATAAAATTTTAACGATGGACTCGATTCTGAATTCAGAACTTAAAAATTTTAGTCAGGGGTGTCACATACCGGGAAGGTTAAGAGCTAAAATAAAACCATTTTTTTTTTCGTTTCAGTTTAGTACGGTTTCCGTTCAAAAGTATAAAATTTCAAAGTTTTCTACGCAAAGAAGGTACTCTTAGTTCATCTCAATAGAATGATCCGTTTTCGAGAAAATTGATTCTGAAAATTGAAACTTATGATTCTCGAAATTACTTATTAGTTAGTATTTATTACAATAATTCTTCTGTGTGTCGTTTTTTCTATCGTAAACCTCAGTTGGTAATTCAATGAAATATATAATAATTCTGGGTTCAAAGTTGGAGGTAAGCATCTGAGATTTAATGCAGCATACCTACAACAAGAATAATATGAAAATTTCTTATTAACGTGGGTCCGGGAATGCGTCCCTACAATTTACAAAAAGTGTTCAAAATGACTGCCATTAACATCAGGACAAGCTCGTAACCTTTTCATTAAACGCACGCCTTGTATAATTCTTGGGTTATTTCTAATTGTCTCAAATCCTCCCTGTATCCTTTGCCTCAGAACGTCAACATTAGGTATTGGCCGGGAATAAACTAGTTGTTTTAAGTGACCCCATAAATAAAAATAAAGTGAATTTAAGTCTGGAGATCGTGGTGGCCATGGCACTGGACCACCACGACCTATCCAACGGTTTCCATAGACATTTTGTATATGCTGTCTAGCGATAATACTAAAATGTGGGGAGGCGCCGTTGTGCACAAACCACATTTGTGCTCGTAAGTCAAGTGGCAGGTTGTCAAGTAATTGTGGTAATTCATTTCGTAAAAAATTGGTGTAAGTTTGTCCATTTAAGTGTGGTGGCAAAAATACAGGCCCCTTTTAAATGCTCATCGATAATTCCACCCCATACATTTAAGCTAAACCGCTGCTGAGTCCTCTTTGTACTATATCATGGTGATTTTCAGCTGGCCATTCGTGATTGTTGTGAAAATTGAAAATTCCATTTCTATTAAAGCTGGCCTCGCGGGTAAATAAAATGTTCTTTTCAAAATAGTGAACGACAAAATGTTTTTCTTCAAGACAATCACAAAATTGTGCACGTGGAGGAAATCTCCCTCCTCCAATCCCTGAACTCGTTGAATATGATATGGTACAATAAGATCTCTTGCAAAATTCTCCATACTGTTGAATGAGATAAGACCTCTCGGCGTGCAATGGTGCGGGTACTTAAAGACGGATCTTCTTCAATTAAAAATAACACCTGTTCTTCTGTGGCTAGCGTTCTAGCATTTCTCGGTCGTCCAGCAACTTCTTGTTGGTGAAATTTACCTATGGTTAAATATAAGTAGTAAGCGACGCTTTTTTACGCAAATATAAGGAGTAACCTGTTTCCCTTAAATTACGATCCACTCTGGAGAAAACAGAACGGTGTGGCAGTCGTCGATTAGGAAATGCCTCTTCATACAACCATTTTGCTTCTTCATAATTCCCAAAAGCTCTCGTAAATATAATGTGAATATCAGCCTATTTCTCAAAGGTATAAATCATTTTTGTTTCCCAATTAACTCAAAGTAATTCTTTGGTACTTATGGGTATTAGTACTAATTCAACACAGGTTAGACACTTCTAATTTTTTATAAATAAAACGAAAAAACTTTAACAAACAGTTCCACTGGCACTGGGTCAAAATTAAATCACATGTCACAACGACAATCAGTATCAGTAAAACTTCAAATTACTGGAAAACAAATGGCAAACGTTTCCGGACCCATGTTGATAAGAACTTTTTGTCTTATTTTTATCTGAGGATTACACCCCCAGAAGGTTTACGCTTACTTTTGAAACAATTAGAAGTAGAAATCATGATCCAATCCAATCCAATCCAACGCACTATTCGAAAATTCTGAAGTCAAAAGATTGAGTTCAGTACTATTTGTGCGAAATTTGGCGAATGCACTGGTTACAAGATTATTTAAAATGATGTAATTACCTGATGAGTTAACTGGTTAAGTAACGTCATAGTGAAGTTTAGCAGTATTTTCACCATTATTTGAGCAAGCTACATGCAAACATAGACGACCAGGCACAGAACAATAACTCCCTGAGACATTGGCATCTGCCTCTAGGGATTTGGATAAAAAATAGACAATATAAATTAGATGATGATTGCCTCGTACGCAACCGCTATCTAAATCACTGCTGCCGCCTTAGTTACACATTAAAAATTTTACAAACCGTCCATGCTCTAGTTAGGATCTGTATCTGTTATCTTGCTCCTACAAAAACACAATCTGTCACCTTTTTTTCTAATTATGCCTTAAGCAATGGTTTCTTCTGAAGAGCAGTACTTTTCAAATCTGTGACAAATATTTTGTATTGTTTTTACAATCGGTATTGGCCTATTTTCGAATGCAAACATAAATTGTCCAATTTGGTGTTTGCATCATTTATCTTTTAGCATTTTTCTTCTATTATGTAGGCAGCTATAGCTAATAATAATAATAATAATAATAATGAAATTTAATAAATTGCTTAATTTTCTTGAGAATAACTTTATATCGTTCTAAGCATTATTATTTTTTTTTATTTATTTTAGCCGTTACTCGAGTCCGAGTATAAAAATGTTACAGTCGATAAATTGTGTACAATAAAAAACAAGTAACAGGTGTAGTTTATTGTAATTCCCATTCATCTACGGTGCACACGACTATGGCTATAGAGGCCAATTCGGGAGAGCACATGTCGACCGCAGTCAGGACAAACATAGACCTGGTTAGGTCTTGGATTCGGCCTTCTTGCAGCAACATTTCCTTGATAGCTGGCCACAACCCCTCGCCATTCGGTTCTGTCCGCTGCAAGTTGTTCCCATTGCTCGTCTGCAATACCGCAGGATTTTAGATTTTCATGGAGAGCGTCTTTGAACCTCTTTCGTTGACCGCCACGCCTTCTTCTACCGCTTAGCAATTCACCATAAAGTGTACATTTAGGAAGGCGGTTATCATGCATACGATGAACGTGACCTGCCCATCTTAGGCGTGCTCTTGAAATAAGCACCTCAATTGGAAGGCTGTTTGCTCTCCCGAGTACTTCCACGTTTGATATGTGATGAAACCAACGGATTTTCATCATACTTCTGAGGTGTCTTTGCTGAAAACGTTCTAATTCTTTCACATGACGACGGCAAGTGACCCAGCTTTCACATCCATATAGCAGTGTTGGAATGACAACCGCTCTGTAGACAGCCACTTTCGTTGACAAAACAAGGTCGTGGTTGTCAAATACTCTCTCTCTAAGACCCCAGAGTGCTCTAGATGCAGCATTAATTCTATTGCGAATCTCGCTGTCCATGTTTGCTCTGTCATTAACAACGTTGCCTAAGTAATTGAACTGATCCACCACTTCAAGAGAATTTCCGTTAAGTGTAATGTCTATTTGGTTCACTTGATGAGGAGTTGACATAATCTTAGTCTTTCCAATGTTGATTTTAAGTCCCAAGGAATCATAGCTCTGGGCATACACATCTAAAAGTTCTTGAAGCTCTTCCGGCGTAGAGGCTAAAAGTGCACAGTCATCCGCGTACTGGAGATCACAAATGAATCGTGTGCGTGTCTTCGTGAAAGCTCTAAAGCGCCCTATGTTAAAGAGACCGCCATCAAAACGGTATCTGAGACCTATTCCTCTGACTGTCAGTTTGTTGTCAACAATAATTGTTAGAGCAGTGGTAAACAAATTAAAGAGTAGGGGTGCCAGGACACATCCCTGCCTAACTCCAGTGAGGGTTTGGAAAGGTTCGGTTGCCTCATTATTATACATAACCTGGGCGTTGTTGTTTGTATGTAGACTGCGACATACTTCCACAAATTTTCTAGGGATACCTAAGCGGAACATAATTTTCCAGAGCACTTCCCTGTCCACCGAGTCAAACGCCTTGGTTAAATCAATGAAGGCCATGTGAATTTCTCCTTGATGTTCGAGTGCTTTTTCTTGAAGCTGTTTAAGTGTGAAGATTAAATCCGATGTGCCTCGGTTTGGTCTAAAGCCACTCTGTGTTTCAGGAAGTAACTTTTCCATAACAGGTGTTAGCCTATTTGCCATCGCTTTAGTGAGTATCTTCCCTCCAACAGCCAGGAGAGCTATACCCCTGTAATTTCCACAGTCCGCAGCGCTGCCTTTGTTTTTGAAGAGGTTGATTAAAAGTGTATCACGAAACTCCTGCGGAGCTTGACCACTTTCCCACACGACATCAAACAGTTTTTTGAGGTAGGGTATGAGCTCTGACGACACAGCTTTAAAGATCTCAGCTGGGAGTGAGTCGGCGCCGGGAGATTTGTTATTTTTTAGCTGCCCAATGGCGGTTAAGATCTCTTCCGTTGTTAGTGGCTTATCTAAGTCTTCGAAGGTGTCGTATTGAGGGATAAGATTTATAATATCGTGATCGGCTTGACTTTGCTGGTTAAGAATGTTAGAGTAGTGTTCTTTCCATCGGGCTCTTATTTCCTGGTCTTCTTTGAGGAGATTTCCATTTAAATCTTTAATAGGGCACATATTTTTCCGACTGGGGCCGTACACTGCTTTTACTCCTTGAAAGAAATTCCTGTAGTCGTGTGAATCGGCGTACCTTTGAATTTCTCTGGCCTTGCTTGCCCACCACTCGTTCTTTATTCTTCTGATTTCGCGTTGCGTTTCATACTTAGATTGGGTAAAAGCTTCTGCTTTTGATGAGTCGTTGGGGTGGTTGATAGCGTTTTGGAAGGCAATATGTTTGCGGTCAAGAAGTTCTTGTATAAAAGCTTCATTATCATTGAACCAGTCCTCCTGTTTTTTACTTGCTACAGTGCCAAGAATTTCCTCACTCGCACTTTTTAAACTGTCTTTAATTTGTGTCCAGGTAGCAGCGACATCTACAGAATTGGTTTCTTCTAGTGCACTCAAATTCTCTTGAACTTTTTGCTTTAGCTGTTCGACGGTTTGTTGATCACGCAATTTACTAATACAGAGACGGAGTCTACGTTTTACTTGAGTTCTTCGGTGTTTGGGTCTCATAACAATTTTCATTTTAGAGACAACAGGACGATGATCGGTCCAACATTCGCTATCAATGCGCGCCTTTGTAATTTGGACGTCCTTGAGATGCTTCCTACGTACGATAACATAGTCCAGTAGATGCCAGTGACCTGATCTGGGGTGACGCCAGGTGCCTTTAAATTTATCCTTTTGTCGGAAAATGGTGTTTGTTATAACTAGATCATGTTCGGCGCATTTAGTTAGGAGTAGTTGACCGTTAGCGTTCATGTTGCCCAAACCGTTCTTGCCTATGATGCCTGGCCAGGTGTCTGCATCTCTCCCTACTCTAGCGTTAAAATCGCCAAGAATAACGAGTCGTTCCGTTTTAGGTATTCTACAGAGGGTTTCTTCCAGCTGTTGATAGAAGCTTTCCTTGGTTTCGTGACTTGCATCCAGAGTGGGAGCGTAGGCGCTTATTAGATTTACCGCGTTGCCATCTGATAGCTCATAGCGTAGCAGCATTAGACGCTCGGATAGGCCTTGTGGTACTTGTGTTAAGTTGGATACAAGTTGATTCCGAACGGCAAATCCTACTCCATGTTGTCTTCTTGAATTGGTGGGAAGACCTTTCCAATAGAAGGTGTAGTACTGTTCTGTGAGAGAGCCTTCCTCCAAAAATCGAGTTTCGCTGAGAGCTGCAACGTCAACATTGAGTCCATTTCTATTGAGTCCATTTCTATTAAAGCTGGCCTCGCGGGTAAATAAAATGTTCTTTTCAAAATAGTGAACGACAAAATGTTTTTCTTCAAGACAATCACAAAATTGTGCACGTGGAGGAAATCTCCCTCCTCCAATCCCTGAACTCGTTGAATATGATATGGTACAATAAGATCTCTTGCAAAATTCTCCATACTGTTGAATGAGATAAGACCTCTCGGCGTGCAATGGTGCGGGTACTTAAAGACGGATCTTCTTCAATTAAAAATAACACCTGTTCTTCTGTGGCTAGCGTTCTAGCATTTCTCGGTCGTCCAGCAACTTCTTGTTGGTGAAATTTACCTATGGTTAAATATAAGTAGTAAGCGACGCTTTTTTACGCAAATATAAGGAGTAACCTGTTTCCCTTAAATTACGATCCACTCTGGAGAAAACAGAACGGTGTGGCAGTCGTCGATTAGGAAATGCCTCTTCATACAACCATTTTGCTTCTTCATAATTCCCAAAAGCTCTCGTAAATATAATGTGAATATCAGCCTATTTCTCAAAGGTATAAATCATTTTTGTTTCCCAATTAACTCAAAGTAATTCTTTGGTACTTATGGGTATTAGTACTAATTCAACACAGGTTAGACACTTCTAATTTTTTATAAATAAAACGAAAAAACTTTAACAAACAGTTCCACTGGCACTGGGTCAAAATTAAATCACATGTCACAACGACAATCAGTATCAGTAAAACTTCAAATTACTGGAAAACAAATGGCAAACGTTTCCGGACCCATGTTGATAAGAACTTTTTGTCTTATTTTTATCTGAGGATTACACCCCCAGAAGGTTTACGCTTACTTTTGAAACAATTAGAAGTAGAAATCATGATCCAATCCAATCCAATCCAACGCACTATTCGAAAATTCTGAAGTCAAAAGATTGAGTTCAGTACTATTTGTGCGAAATTTGGCGAATGCACTGGTTACAAGATTATTTAAAATGATGTAATTACCTGATGAGTTAACTGGTTAAGTAACGTCATAGTGAAGTTTAGCAGTATTTTCACCATTATTTGAGCAAGCTACATGCAAACATAGACGACCAGGCACAGAACAATAACTCCCTGAGACATTGGCATCTGCCTCTAGGGATTTGGATAAAAAATAGACAATATAAATTAGATGATGATTGCCTCGTACGCAACCGCTATCTAAATCACTGCTGCCGCCTTAGTTACACATTAAAAATTTTACAAACCGTCCATGCTCTAGTTAGGATCTGTATCTGTTATCTTGCTCCTACAAAAACACAATCTGTCACCTTTTTTTCTAATTATGCCTTAAGCAATGGTTTCTTCTGAAGAGCAGTACTTTTCAAATCTGTGACAAATATTTTGTATTGTTTTTACAATCGGTATTGGCCTATTTTCGAATGCAAACATAAATTGTCCAATTTGGTGTTTGCATCATTTATCTTTTAGCATTTTTCTTCTATTATGTAGGCAGCTATAGCTAATAATAATAATAATAATAATAATGAAATTTAATAAATTGCTTAATTTTCTTGAGAATAACTTTATATCGTTCTAAGCATTATAAACCCTTTGGATAGGTGCCGTGGCCATCACTGTATATACCAGTTTTATTTTTTTTAGATATGCCTTAGAGATGGCAGGTTACGTTTTGTGTTCAGAATACACGACTTTCATCGCAAAATCTGGTGTGGTACAAATATATCTTTGTATTTTATGGACAAGGAAACTAATGAGTTGGGCCAAAACTTTGAAATGGTACAAATGACGGTGGAACCACATGGACTTCTCATTTTTCCATTAGAAATAGAACATGTCATTGATGAAAAAAGTCCTCTGTGGACTTTTCGACCACTGGACATTTTGCAATGCAGGTAAGGGCCGTGTATTATTTACTCTAATATTTATGACATGTTGTCTATAGTAAATACTTATATAGCTGTCTAGTGGAGTAAATATAGATTTGTAAAGAAATTTTTACATGGAGCAACGAGATATAGAAAAATAAGTTTGTTTTGGTGAAACTAAGAATACCCTGAGTTTTCTACTTAGAGTAAGTGGGGGATCCATTTTCTTTTTCTTGGAAAAGGGGTGAATTGGTCATTTTAAAGGGTGGTTTTTCAGTTTTAATTTATTTTGGACCCTTTAAAATACTAGTTAAGAAACGAGAAAGGTGCCCTTTTATTGTAGATGAATGAAATTTTAGATAAAAGTAACCTATATAACCAAGAAATAGCCTGCCAAATTTTAGCAACAAATATCCAACAATTTGGCCGCAGTTCCATTTTTAGTCCAAATTCCACAAAATTTTCCGCCCCAATTTGTCCAAATGGTCGATCGAATTTTTTTTTTACTTCAATGTTAATAATAAAGAGTGATTAGGGTGAGCAGGTTTTAAAAAATGAAATGAAATTGCAGCCAAACTATTGGACATTTTTGCTTGAACTTGGCAGGCCATTTCTTGGTTATATAGGTTACTTTCGTCTAAAATTTCATCAAATTCGGTTTAATTTTGGCCAAGTTAGCCATAATTGATTTTTTCACGTTTTTTCAGTATATATGACTGGTGGTCGAGAGGTGAGCGCACCTGCCTCTCACCCAAAAGTTCCGGGTTCGATCCCCGGTCGTGGCAGTGGAAAATACTGTGAGAGGGATTTTTTCACTATACACAGATATTGAGTGTGTGTCCCTTGTCTCTAAATGTGTAGCCCCCTCCCACACAAGGCTCTTCTAGAGCCTTCCTGGATAAAGGGGGTCGTAATTACCTGTGGTGTTATTTATTATTATTATTTATTATTATTATATACATATAGTGGGAGGCGGTGAACCGATTCTCACTAGATTTGAACTGAACGTTCTTTGAACATATACAATAAAAGGGTATAGTTCTAGTTTCTTAACTAGCATTTTAAAAGTATTGTCTGAAAGTTATTTGTGGCATTCTACGAATATCCTTTCCTATTATTTGGGTTTCCTACCACATGTATTGTTATCCTCTTGTTATTGTTTTAAAAGGCCGAAATAAATTAAAACTGAAAAACCACCCTTAAAAATGACCAATTTACTCCTTTTCTGCGAAAAAAAGTGTTCCCCCACGTACTCGAAGTAGAAAACTCAGGGTATTCTTAGTTTTACCAAAACAAACTCATTTTTTTTTGTATGTCGCGTTGCCCCATGTAAAATTTTCTCTATGACCTAATTTTGGCCTATTTTTACTCCACTAGTCTGGGATCAATTTCACTATACTCCGAAGGAGCACTTCAATTTGTTTGTGTGCTGCACTATTTATTTATTCATCATATTCCAATAATATTTTTAATGATAATCGTGAGCGTTTGATATCCCACATATGTACCAAATTAAATCAGTTTATTTTGTTTTTGGCATCGAGGCCCAAAGCCATACAATCTACCACATATTTATAACAAATCATACATACTAACCTATCCAACAATAAATCGATAATGACTGAGACAGATTTCATGATTACATAAACAACTCAAATCAAAAACATGCTCCTAAGTAGGTCTATCCAATGACGAATTCTCTAATTTTAGATACTATCAACATGAGATATTTGATCCTACTTAAGGCTGTCCAAGTTATATATATTTTTTCATTTTCTATGTAGTAAATTTCATAAATATATCTGATAGACTTATCTCAGATTTATCTTAGATCTATATACGGCAGATTATTCATCATCATAAAAAAACAAATTTCGATGAATTGAAAACATCATAAAAGATACTATTTAAAATAATAAAAATTAAAAGCAATTTAGAATAAGTCGGAAGAAGAATTGGTATAAAATTTAAAATACCTACATGAATTAAATTAGTACTAATCAATTGTCCGTCTGCTAAATCAGTATTTAAATTAAACAACCTAAAAACAACTTTATTATATTTTTTGCAGAATTATATAGGGTAGTTTTAAACTTTTAAACCGGAAATAAAAATCAGATGATAAAGCAATCAAAATGTGTACCTGATTCGATTATACTATAACGTTTCCGTTACAGTTTAACGGCAATTGTTAACTATCGTAAAACTTTTAACGTTTCCGGCACAGCTCAGCGGTAACCAACAACTAACGTGCTCGGATAACTAACAGTGGAGTAAATCCATAATTCAAATAAAAGCCAAGGACGATAATATCAATTCAACAATATTTATTAATGGATAAAACAAATGATAAATAATGGTGATGTCTGTTTGCAAACGTAAAATACTACCATACGCAACCTATTGTTACAAAAGATTACCAAGGACCATTGGTAACGCAACTAGCACTGTTTACTAGAATAAATGGATTTACAGACGGCCCATAATTCGGAGGTGTCGAATTACGTCGAATATGACGTTCGTTAATAAAATATTTGTAATTGTTTGTCAACTGTGACATATGACACTCTGACAACTGAATTCTGACATCTGTTGCTTTGACAGTTACTTTGACATCTGTCACTTTGACAGTTAATATGGCAACTTTTGAGACACCTGTCACTTTGACAGGTATTTGACATATGTCACTTTCGACAACTATTGTGACACCTGTCACTTTGACAACTAATACGACAACTACTATGGCATATGTCACTTTTGTCAGCTGATATGACATCTGTCACTTTGACAACTAATATTTATATCATCAGCGTGGCCACACTCAACAACTGGGATTCAACTTCACGTGCAGTGCAAGCATACGATAGAGGATGACAACTGTAGCTTCAGGCAGGAGGTCGCTCTCTCATATTTGAAACACTAGCAGGTCGTTCTCTGCCATAGTCATAATTACAATTATCGCAACCTAATATCCAGCAAGCGTCGTTCACAAAATCTCTACACTACCTGTTGGATTATTGACCTGACGTTGGCGCACCCTATAAATCGTGCACTCAACTCTACGAATAGTACAAGCTTAAAAGTAGACTGTCATATTCAGTGAAGCCGTTCTCGCTACTGAATTTGCGACTACATCCCATTTAGCAAGTATTAATCTATTAATCATAAACCTGCGTACCAATATTGAGATTAAGGGAGGTGTTTCCTGGTCGGTCTCAGGAACTTTTCTCCTCAAACTAAGCTCGCGCATCGCTTTATATAGTAGAGGGTTGCTAGGCCGTTATGTTTTCTTAATTACATATTGTCTTGGATATCTACAAATGATGTATTCGTTACGATGATCCCAGTTTATCTTTGTTCATACGTACTCAACTTATCTTAAATTAGTAACCAATAAGTAAAATTAGGATTCATCGTTACAATACAACTTCCCAATATTTTAAATGGACATGTTCTTTTACAAGAATGTTATAAGCTGACTAGTAATAGCATAGGTACCCGATATAGGTATTGCTATGATATTTTCACTTGATGAAGCTAAGATACCACACAATATAATTTCTAAATTTAATTGTCAAGTATTCTTTCCTATCATTTGGGTTTTCTACCACATGTCCTTTAATCCTTTTCAAAAACAAATCACCGAATCTACAAAATAATAGAATTATTGGAAAAAAGCCTCTGCGCCCGTGACATTTACGCCAAAGGAATAGTCAGAGGTTATGTTTTGCAAATAATATAAATCGGAATTAACACAGAAATAATGTATTTTGCTGACGTTTCGAAAAGTAGTCTCTTTCCGTTTTCAAAAGAAGAACTCTTATTTTGCTGTGTATGTCAAATACAAAGCTTTAAGATTCTGTTTGTTATTTCCATGGATACTTACTACTTACACAGAACACAGAACTGATGATATTTTCTTTTAGATAACACTGATAGCCAGGTTGTACAAGTATCTACAGAACAATTCGATACGCACTTATCTTCATTTAACAAAATTATTGCTGATTCTTTAATTTTTCTTTTTTTGGTATCTGCTTCTTTTATTAAAACTTTTGCTGAGTTCCAGTTTATTCTATGTCCGTTTCCCAAGCATGTTCACAAATCTTTGATTTCTGAATTTCATTCTTTCTAATGTAATCCTGGTGCTCATCCAACCTCACACTGAAAGGTCTGGATGACTCACCCACATAACATTTATCACACTCGCACGGGATATTGTAATTTTCAAGGTAGAAAGTTCGGAATCAATGACGAAAACGCATATAGAAACGCATAAACAATAAAACAAATTCAAATGTACTGAACAAACTATTGTGACAAGAGATATAGCATACACCGAAGAGATAAAATTTTCTTACCTAGATAAATAAACTAGCTATGGTTCTAAGTTTAAAATAATTTGGATATAATTGAGTTGAAACTAAAATTTGTTTATTAAAATCAAGTTAATTATAAAAAATTTCCCAATTTAAAACATTTAATAATTTTCATGTTATTAATTTATCAATTGAATATATAGTAAAATGGTGAGCATAAAATGTTATATATAGTTTGTTACAACCTTTGTTAGTCCGCATAGTGAAGTATTAATTCCATCTGCACAGTGTCACTTATCTGCGACGTCCAATACTATCCCCTATATGCCTTTTCATCTTCCAAGGGATATTGTTCTCCACCAGCAATCGTTTTCTTGACCTTAAAATGAATTAATATTACTCTTCTTTTACCCTACTTGTCAATATCCTAAAACTCGTTTTTTTTTGTTTCTTTCATGAAAATTCTTTAACTACTTTTCTTCCTTCAATCTACTTTTCTCCAATTCATCAAACAGCAGTCTATTCTCTATTTTATTATAATATTCTGTTCTTTACAAAATTTTCTCACCCCTTCAATTTTTCAATTCCTTATTATTCTCCTACCATGGCAACCCCCAATTTTCCATTTTTCCACACTATCCTTTTTATTTTTCCTCATATAAAATTGCAAACACTAACTTGAGTCTTTCGTGACATAAACTTAACAAAATGAATTGGTTTTTTCTCTTTTCATTCAATCATCACATGATATTAGGTTTTTTCACATTTATCAATTATCCGCACAAATTAATTTAAAATCTTATATCTACTTGAACATACTAGAGGCGTAAAGAGTGGGAGATGTTTTAAACATTTTAATAATTAGTATAACAATAGCTGAGTGCATTTATTTAAAATAACTGATTGTATTTATCACAAAATTATGCTATAAATTTTTGCAAATCTACCTGTCATTCTGTATGTTATAAATATTTCTATCTGCCTTTAATAGCTGAAATACAAAAATTGCATGTATTTATAGAAAATATCTGTCTTCTGTAAAATATTTTGATATTTTATCAAACAAAACAAATAATGTCTCTCACTAGATTTTTTTTGCTAGCTATTTGCATAGATATAATATACGTATCTTGGACGAGACATGGCATGAAATTGCCCAGAATCGAATTCTGATCTAAAATTACATATAATATCATCTGAAACTTGTTGACCTACGATTAAAATGGTTAGAAGTAAAAACAAAAACTTATAATGTAATATATTCTCATTTCAGATATGAAATCTTTGCTGTAGCCGAGGGAAGTTCTAATATAACAGGACAAATATCTCAAAATAGGACTGCCTATTCAAATTCTGACATTTACTGGGGTCATCGTTTTAAACCCTGCGTAGATTATGATGAAACCAAAGAGGCATATATAGTTGATTATAAGAAGTTTAAGCAGACGGTACCGTTTGATACACCACTGTGCAGTGCGAAAAAGTTACAGGACATTCAACAAAAAGTCGAGGAAATGGGAGACGTAGAATTAGAAGTTTCTGAAGGAGAGAGATGACTGTATTTATTTTTGCATAGTCTGTTTTATGTAGCAATTATTCGCTTTAAAATCGGCCCTTGTTATATAGTGTTTTCGAGAAGAATGAACAGGGTTTACAAGTTTGTTGAAAAAAATTACATAGTGTTCTTTTGTTACTATTTTTATTAAATTACAACATGCGGAAACCAAACATATGAATCCAGTACGAATTGTTCATATTGGATCGTCATTATTTTCACATATAAATGAATTTATTTATTTTTATAGTATATCCTTAGTGGGTCGATTTGTTTGATTTTCGTATATCAGTAAATCCTAATTGTTGACAGAAGGATACACTGTTGACATAACTAGGAGTCGTCAACTTTGATAGGAACATCAAAGAAACTACCCTCTTGGATATATATCCTAAACTTTGAAGCCTGTGTAATGCACTTAAGGTTATTTTCTAAAACATCAGATATATGTTCGAAAGCCCCGGCAAAGCAATATGTAAGAAGTGTCTTTTGGAAACGTTAAACAAGAGTCTTCGGTTTAATAACGTAACAAACAGATACTGTCAATGAGGACAAAGTATATATTAGACACATACACAATATATCCAGTGCACTAGTAATCAATCAATCAAAATATACTTTATTATCCAGAAGAATAATCTTGTTGACAAAGCATAAAACAAATAAAATTATACATATATAACATATGAAATATAAATATATAAAACTGTAAACATAAGATCATACAATAAGACAAACTACGAATAACATTTTTCGGTCAAACATTAAAAACATATATATCCGCATCAGAATGTATCATCTAAATATTCCTTTATTTCATAATATGGTTTATCAATAAGTAGATTTTTCACTGCGTTTTTGAAACTCTGATTGGAGACGATGTCCCTAATATGGCTCGGTAAGTGATTATACATTTTAGGACCATTCTAAACCACATAATTCCGGACAAGTGTAGTTCTTGGGGTTGGCAGTGTAATATTACCTACCTGTCAAGTGCTATATGTTGAGGTCGTATAAACATTATTTTTGTACTTACGAATTAAGACTACTGTATTTAATATGAAAATAGATATCACAGTCAGAATTCTGTTGGCTACAAATAGTTCCTTACAAGAGTCGCGAGCCCTAGCCTTAGGTTAGGTTAGGTTGAAATGTGAGTGGGTCTATACCAGACCCTCCACCGCAACCAATCAGGTCTATTGTGGCTCACTCCTAATTTATATTTCACCCAATAGGTTCAGCCTTTTAATAAAGCTGATAATTTTGTTGGGTGAGAGATTGTCCAAGTCCTCAGGCAAAAGCTGACCTTTGCCAAATAATGAGAACCGGGTTCTTTCTGCAGCAGGACAAGTGCACAGGACATGCCTTTCCGTTTCATCTTCCTCTAGACACAGACGGCACCAGTCCAAGTCTGTGTAAATGATGATTTAATCTGCAGTGCCCAGTATATAGGCCGATTAGAGTTCTTAGGTGTAACCTATTAAACTCTAGCAGTTTTTTAGCTCTTGATTTCAAAGGATTTGTAATGAGCCCTAGCCTTACACAGATATTTAACGGCACGCTTTTGTAACACAAGTATTTGTTGCAAGAGAAATTTACTACATACGCCCCAAAACGCAATCCCATAACTCAGGTGTGATTCGATTAACGAAAAATATAGAGCTCTGGCAGCTGAATATCCTAATTCATTTGAAATTACCCTGACTGCGTAGTATCCAGATGCTAGTTTACTATTTAAACCAATAATATGTCATCTAAACTTTAATTTGCAGTCAATATTTAATCCTAAAAATTTCAAGCACGTTTTGTTTTCAAGTACATGATTCCCTAGAGGTATATCTGGCAAATCACATTTGAAAGTTATTATGTTTGTTTTTCCTATATTGAACGACAGTAAGTTCGAATCACACCAATCTTTGATTTTCTTAATGTCGTTGCATATGCTTTCATGCAGAATATTTTTTCCTTGCTATGCCATAATATTGTAGTATCGTCGGCGAATAGGGTACTCTTTCCTGTGATATTAATAGTAGTTATGTCGTTAATATACAGTAAAAATAGAATTGGACCAAGAACAGAGCCTTGAGGTACCCCACAGTTTATGTAATATTCGTTAGACCTATTTGGATTCTTAACAATTTGCTTACGGCCTGACAGATATGATTTAAACCATTCGAGAGCAATGCTTCTGAAACCATAGTGCTTCAATTTTTGCAACAATATTCCATGTTGAACACAGTCAAAGGCTTTTGACAGATCGCAAAATATGGCAGTATTAGTATGCTAATTTGATACAAATGATAACAGTGATAATAGTTTCGATTCAAACTGATAGTGGATAGTATATTTAAAATATGAACTTGAGTGGAGGCATTTCCTTACACCGCCTATCTACAAATTTAATAAATCATTAGCCTCGCCCGGGGGAACTTTTTGCGAAATTTCAATAGAGTCCCGGTCGTAAACGTTTGGAGCCTCGATATAATGAACCAGTTTATTAGTGGTGACGTCAAGACTAGTTAACAGCGACCAAATGTATGCAATCACACATTACAGCGAGGGCAATAGTTCTAAACAAAATTATTTGCTATCCATAGATAATTTTATCAATAGTGATAAAAAATTACATTCATTTTATAACTTAATATGACAAGAAGAGTTTCAAAACCAAAATGATACAAAATAAGTTGTTATCTTACCACAGAATTAGAAAACATATTATTGATAATAATTTGATGAATACAGGTATAAAATCGTAAATTCTTTATTCAAATAAGCTGTACATAACAGATATGAAACGTGATAATAAATAGCACATGTTTAAATACAAAACAATATATAATATATTTACAAGTATTTAAAATAGGGGGCGCAAGACGCTTTCAAGTGAAACGTCAGTCGTAAGTATCTGGTTCATGACGATTTGATTTGATTTTTATACCTAATACGAATTAAAAGTACATACTTATGTCTAAAATCAATAATAATTTATTTAAAATGAACGGACAATGGTAATAATAACAGAGTTGGAAGAAATTATAGAATTCTTGTAAAGTATAAAAGCATTTTTCATTGAGATGTTTTTCAATCTTCTTTTTGAATTTATTTAATAATAATAATAATAATAATAGTATTTATTTATCAACTGTATAGTTACATAGGATATAAATTAATACAATACACATATTTATACATACATATTCATACACACATATCCACACACATACATACAAATAGATGCACATATATACACACAAATACGTATATTAGCAATATAAAATAAATAAATAAATACATACAACACTCGATAAGTGAGCTAACACTTGTTTCGAGAAATGACAAACAACTTAAATTTAGTGTTTAGTATATTCACAATAGTTTTAAAATCAATGGTAATTTAAACAATAATTTAAATTAGTAATTTAAAGTACTATTTTTAATACTCTTTGACAGCTAATTGCAAATATTTGCAGAACAGTAATAATGACTTTTTTGATAGTTTGATAATCTGTAATTGCTTATCATGATATCATTTGCACAGCATGTGTTTTTTACGCCTGTAGACGAGCTACCCCCAACTAGGAATTTTGCCGAATCTCTTCTCTTTCGAAGAGTAGGGATCTTTTACTTGCCTAACATTTAATAGACAAGGGACTGCGGCTTTACAACCCCTCCGAAGGATGGTATATCACTACACAACCCTCGCCTAATATTGCATATCTTCCGCGCATACACTGATATACAAACCGCTGGAAGACTCTGAGGCGAGGACGCGGTCTTCCTTGTGTGTTTGGTAAAATAAAAAGATTTCGGCACAGCCTGAAGTTTAATAGAGACCCTGGAAGCCTTTCGTGCACTTAATTTTTTTATTTGAGAAGAGTGGATGGGTCACACGTAAAACGTTGGATAGGGTCAAATGCTACATCCTGTATAAGCCCTGGAGTAGGTTGCTTCACTTGGAATAGCTTAATATTCAATTGGATTTATTTTATTGTTTATATAATATATGCTTCTTGGGTAAAATACTTGGTTTTGAAACGAACAAGAATAAATTTATTTATTAAAACTGAACAAAGTTTAGAACGATTTAACTATTTAATTCACAAGTTAAAATAAATACTTTCGACGCTGAAATTCCATTTAAAATAAAATGTATTATCACGATTGTTTTATAGAGATTTGAAAAATTCATTTTTGGTTTGATGTGCGAGGGCAGATTATAATATTTGATTGAAAACTCTTTTTTACTTGGTTATGGCCAAGGAAGGAAGCTATATTGGCTCGTATTACGGCGCACGTATCGAACTTGACTCTTTTATACGACGAGCAGAGAGCTGGAAAGGTCTGGACATGTCCCCGCCCATTCCGTGCGGGCTTCGATTGGGAAATATTGCGCATTCAACATTTCGCAATATTGCATCAGAAATATTAAAAATGGAAAATTCGGATATGAAAATTGTATCACCGTATCGGCCTTAAAAAGAGAAATTTTTTGATATGCGAATGAAGTTTAAATCAATTTGAATTCACAAGTTATTAATGAAAATTGGTTGAAAATATTTATTAAAATTAGAATGACATTGTAAAGTCGTCCCGAGGGTCTGCGCACAAAGAGTTGAATATGATCTGAAATTACACCGATGCGTTCACGGTGAATGAATGTCGTGTATTCAATTTAATTTGATGCGTAGCTTATGTTTTGGAAGTGAGTTTTGATATCAATGGGGACGAAAGTACCGGTACACTATTTGGGCAATTTCAATGGAGATTGATTGTATGCTGATATTTTGGATGCGAAAATGAATGAACGATGAAATTGAAAGGAAGATTAATTTATAAGAAGGAACAAATGAAATGAGAATAAGTTTGACGTTAATGGGTACTCGTGAAATGGAAAGAAAGTGAAATGATTGATTAGCTGGCACATCAGGAAAGTGAATAATGCGTGTTTTGAAGTACGAATGGGAAGTTGAAATTGAGAGAAGACTGTTTTATAAAAATTGAGAGAAGTGAAATACAGCAAGTGTTTATGATGAAATATCTGTAAAATGACTAATATGAATGTTTGAACGGGTTCTTTGATAAATTCAGACCATTTGTGAATTATCGGTGTTATGTGAATTTTTCTAGATTTTTTCGTAATAAATTGTAGTTTTTTGTTAATTTAAGCGTCTTAAGGACTTTTTTATTATAGTTTGACAAGGTGGGACGAATGAATTGATTTTTTGACTGCATCAATGGCAATGTCTTCCGCATACATTACCAAACTGAGACGGGTAGATACTTCAGTAAAATATTGTTCTAAATCATTTATAAAGATTATAAACAATAAAGGAGATAATACAAGTTCCCTGTGGAACGCCTATTTTTATAATTTGAGAATCGTAATAAGTATTGTTTATTTTGACTAGAAATTTTTTATTATGTATAAATGAGTTTACCAAGTTATTTATGTTACCATGGATTCCAAGTGCATCTAGTTTTTCTAGCAGTATTTTGTGATTAACGCTCTTGCCAAATCAAAGAACAATGCTGCTGTATATTGGTTTAATGACTAATAAATAAACTGTAAAATATCAAAATCCACAGTATCAGTAGAGTGCTTAGGTCTAAAGCCGCGTTGACTTTCGTTTAGCAGGTTTGAATGCGTAAGGCAATCGTATATTTTATTATGGACTATTTTCTCAAATAGTTTTGATATAATTGAGTTTTGTGCGATTGACATATAATTTTCTAACATTTGCCTATCTCCGCATTTATATAGTAGTGTAATATAAGAAAATTTTATTTTTGTAGGAAAAATATATAGCTTTATTAGGAAGCACAAAGGTTTTAATATACAACGTATTCAAGAGTTTAAAATATTGTAATTTATTTTATGGGGGCCGGTAGAAGTCCTATTTGTTATTGAATTTAGAGCAGATAATATTTTATAAGGTTGAATATCGTCAAAAACCATTGAATTTATATTTTTATTTATTGTTATTTAAATGTAATCGTTATTCTGTTCTTGATATACTATGTTCAGCAATTGTTGCAAAGTATTTACAAAAAAAGCATGTGGCATTACATTTTTTTGACTTTCATTTCATAGAACCATAAAATTAATGTGTACATATAATGTAAATTTTTCACAGACAATACCAATTATTTTTCAAACCATTATTCTGTTTCAATTGATTTGCTGAAAGAGCATTGAATATTTTTACTACGTATTTATTTTTTAGCACAATTTAAACATTTTAAATATATGTGAATAAGGATATTTTACTTCAAACGTCAAAGGAACATGACTTTAACGACTAATTTTGTGCACATAAACTGTCATCCATCTGAGCAGAAGCAGAATTCTTTTACTTCTCTCTCATCGTTCTGAGCGGCAGTAAAAGTCTTGGTGGTAAAGGTAGTTGAAGATAAATATTATATTGTTTTATTTGGAATAAAAGTGGCTTTTATTTCGAATAAGACATGCTATTTTTTCTTCAAATGTCGATTAGCTATATAAGAAAAATAAAGATAAAAATTTAGCTGTACGTTGCCATTAGCAACGGAAGTAAAAGTCCGCTCGAGCGGAAGAAAAAGTTCCGTTGCTGATGACAACCCACAGCCGTCTGAAATGTCAAACTTTAATGTCATGAAATGAGTACGAAATGTCATGAATTTCTGACGTTTGAAGAAAAAATAGCATGTTTATAAGGAGTAAAGCAATTTTTTGTGTTTCGGCTGTTATTGCCGGACTCACTTTGCTCATTCGTCTAGTACATCCTCGACAATAAAAATGTCACTTTTACTCCATATAAATCAATATGCTATTATTTATTTATTATTTATGTGTAAAAGTAAATTAGTAAATTTCCCGTTATTTATATTTTCGTATTTAATAAAATATCTCTTTTTAAGTATAACTGAAAAATATAACTTGTTTTCATTATTTTATCCTTTATTAACCAAATTCATATACCTGTCATCCATCCTAGTAGACAAATTATGCAAAGATAAACATGTTACAGTTTATCCCACATATGTAATTTAGCGATATAAAAAAGCTCGCAAGAGAGCATAAAAGGAGCCGACCGCTTTATTTTACCGCTGCTGGCGTTATATGGTAGCAGTACACAGGACCGGACTTAGAATATATCTTTAGTTTCAAGCAATGAATTAAGGGATTTGAATACTCACCAAATAATAGTATTATTTAAATATATCACACACACATTCCTTACTTACCAACGTATTCAAATTATACATATAGTGACATGCCTTTTATTCAGTCGGCGCGTGATTATAACTGCCAGAGTTCTTTGCGTAAAAGCCATATTTTGCCGGGCATTTTCATGAAGTGGTCTACACGGAACAATATTGAGTAGCTGCTCGACACCGCACCGAAATGGCATGGTCTACTTCCACAGTGCCGAGCGGTCTTTCGCGGATTAATTAAAAACCGCTTCATCACCCTTCATTTTCATTGCATCACGATATTCTTTTTACTTTCCCAAATACGTAATATATTAGGGAAAGTATTGTAATGATACAAAAATCGACTTTGAGTTTTTGGTGGATTTACACATTACTAAGTCACCTGAACTTGTCTGTCTGTAGTCTATGTCTGCCATTTATGGACGTGTCTAGAGCATCCCAAACCATTAGATCGACTTTGCCCAAATTTGGCATGCATATTCAGGATGGCTACACCTCAAGGCGAAATCGCAAAATCGGTCCTAGTTCAATCGACGAATCATCGGTAGCAAAAATTTCAAGCGATTACATAATGGGATTGGCCTACGTCCTCATCTTGTTAGGAAATATGTATGACCATTTTTTCCAATTACTTAAAAGAAACCTGCTTTATGTCCTTTTGCATAACTAAACTGAAACAGATATACGTTCGGTCTCATTTACGTTTTCTGCGAGCTACTTTATATCGCTCTGTATTAATTATGGTACCTACTGTAAAGGAATTCGTTGGATTAATTTTAATACATTGTGATACGCCATCTTTCACTGGTGTCTGCAAGTTAATAAGTAGATGAATTCACCAATCTATAGTAATAAATTGCACTTTTGCCGTTAGCTGGCACGCCACTCGAATTACGACCTAAATTAGGCTTCTCGCTAACAGATGGCTCCCGCTAGGAAAATGTATCAATTTATTAAATAGAGGTTTTTATCTTAGGAAATCTAAAATATAAACTATTACTATTAATTAGCGTGCAAAAATTGTCTAGAAAATGATAGTGTAAAGATAGTGAATGATCGAAAGTCCATAATAATCGATTTAGTTTTTAACATTTCACAAGCTGGTACTCTTGACAGCCGAATTGACGAACTGTCAGTTTAAGTCATTTCCCCTTGTTTTTGTGAGTTAAAAAATATTATAAAAATCAGCCAGAAAACGTCAAACTTTCCTTTTGGATCAAGAAATTGAGCTGAAAACTCATTAATTTAGTTTAAAAGGCACGTGGTTGCTACTCGGTTTGGTACCGGATCAAAAACTAGATTTCACACATATTCTTAATTAATATTTTGAGTTGTTCGGATTTAATTAGCAAGTATCGGTCAGAAGAGTGTTCTGGGTAAGTTTGGCTTTCATAGATTTATTGCTTACGTTAGAGGTTAATTTTGAAAATAATTTTGTAGCTTTAATTATAGACGATTTTGGGAAGGCCAGATTTCGATTTGGCACAGCTAGGTTTCGGATACAGAACTTATCAACTATTCTGTTCTGTTTTTGATTTTTTTATTGGACTTTTGGATCATTTGCTATTCTTTGGTACATAATTTGCCCTCTACGATCGAGAAAAACTCTATTTAATTGTGCTGTGAAGATTTCTACAACCTGCAAGGACCTCGATCAACAACCTTCTGGGGCGCCTGGAAACTATTCAAATTTTGTAAAAGCTAAGTAATTACTGTATTTATATCATCTGCATTGTAAAATTGTTTAAATTAATAACTTCTTTTCCCATAGTGTTAACTTGAAAAGCCTAGACTTTGCTGTATTCTTGGTATTTATTTTATTGTAAGATTTTTACCTTTCATTGTACTGTACTTTGCTGATTTTTATAATAAATTGTATTTGTTTTCACATGTTTCTCTTTATTGTTCGCTCTCACTAGTCTCACTACAAAGATTTGTAAGATCGGGGACCTCATTTGCTTGTCCTGACTTTAGGTCGTAATAATATATATATATATATATATTACGGTATGTCAAAATTAAAATAGTATTTCTTTATCACAATAAAACGTATAATCAATTCTTAAAAATAAAATAATTTTCTCTACTTTCGAATCATTTCATCTCATCATAGTTAGGTTTTTCATGTATTTATAATTAGTAGATGTAAGTTTTCTCCTGTTTTTCTTTCCTTTTGGAGGTGTGAAAGAACGTTAATACGAACGTCACCTTTTGTATATATTGTATCCACGTGTGCATTTATATATAACACATTTTTTCGCTTCTCTTCTCCTCTTCTCTTCTCTTCTCTTCTCTCCTCTTCCCTCCCCTCCCCTCCAGTTATGGCAGGTTATATTTTGCGATTGCCAAATTTCGGATAAAAATCACATGTGATAGATCGGTACGTTTTTGAACTAAATATAGCACTGTCCGACAAAAATAGTGGATCATAATACTAATACGATGCATCCTTAATCGAATTTTTATTTTCGTGTATAATTAGTTGCAAATATGTAAGTTAATGCTGATATGTTGCAATATCATTATATTTAATTTATACTCTGATAGAGGATAATTGTGCAATGTATTGTAAATAAATAAGTACTAATAAATAAATTAATAAATAAAATTAGTTTTCTTTGTGAAAAAAATTATGAAAAATGATCAGACCTGATTTTGTTCATAACAACTTTTATCTTTTATTAAATTCATATCTCTAGAGAAGATAATTATGCAAGTTAATAAATAAATAAATACTAATTAATGAATAAATAAATATTAGAAAAACTCTGACTTTCAGTTCAAGTAAATTTTAGTTTTCTTTGTGAAAAAAATTATGAAAATTAATCAGGCCAAATTTTGATCATAACAACTTTTATATTTTGTTAAATTCATACCTTTAGAGAAGATAAGTATGCAATTTAATAAATAAATACTAATTAAAGAATGAATAAATATTAAAAAAGCTCTGATTTTCAGTTCAAGTAAATTTTAGTTTACTTTGTGAAAAAAATTATGAAAAGTAATCAGGCCAAATTTTATTCATTACAACTATTATATTTTATTTAATTTATAGAGCAAAACTGTGCAATGTAGTAAATAAATATTAATAAATGAATAAATACTTATTATATATCGGTTAATTTTAATTATTTTTATTAAAAAAATTATGAAATATAATCAAATCATATTTCGTTCTTAATAACTTTTGTTATTTAATGCGATATATACATTAATTTATTGAAAATGTCAACACTATCAAAACTAAGACTATTCTGAATCTGAATCATCACCACTAGAATTATCGTCAGTTTCATTATCATATTCTTCATCGTTGTCAGTTTCATTACTCGAATCGCCCTCATCATCGGAGGAATGATACACCCCTAATAATCATTCGAAGAATCGTGTAAAAAGACGTTGTTGAAAGCAGGGCCATGATGTTTTCTTACATCCAAAAAAATTGTACAAAGTTCCAAAATGTTTGCATCAAACTTTTCAATGTTCTTTCGTTTCGGGCGGAAGCACTCCATAATTAAAAAAAAAATAAATACACCAATACACCTTTGGATTAACGCTTTGATTTTTATAAAAGTCACATGGAGTAAAACGTGAATGAAGCCGGCAAAACAAAGCGTATATATATATATAAATGGAGCCTGGCGGATCATGAGGCGATGAATTCATCAGCTGCTCTTTTCGCGCACACTTTTAACACAGTTTAGTGTTCGCGATTTGGCACTACTTTCAAAAATTAAAATAATTTTTTTAAATTTTTTGAAATTAGTTTTTATAAGTTTACGTCCTTTTTATGTCGGACACCTATTTTTTAATATACATATTTTATTTGAAAGTGAAAAAAAATTAAGATTATAACTTTTGTAATCGCAAAACGTAATCTGCCATGTATTCAGGTCGTCGGACTGAAAAAAACGAGGCCGAAAATTTGTCGGACAAGTTATGGACTATCTTTTTTAGGCAATTATGAGTAATTGTAATTAAAAATTACGTATTGCGCAATAACAAAACGGTACCGCGCCAGAATGACATGTTGCAGGTGTCGGACTCGACAATCGCGCCCTCTTTTTTTTCGGTGAAAAAAATTTTCTTTTGATTTGACGCATAATTAAAATAACAAATTTGAGTTTTTAATTAAAAATCGTAACCGCGCTGGAACGACAGGTTTAGGTGCTGCGTGTGCGGAAAAGCGCCCATCCCGTACTCTGAAAATTTTACAGTGTGGTAGACTCGTTAAATTGAAGCCGCTGAGACCTCATTTTTACCACTTTTGTAATAATTTTCAAAAGAGGACGCTGTACTGGGGACTATAGAAAAAGAATAGGAACATGTGTAATAAAGTGCCGGGAACGGGTCCAAAGAAGGGACCCAACACATCTAATGAAGAATACGCTAATAATGAACAGCCACAAGCAAAAAAGAAGGAAGACCATGCTACACATAGATACAAACATTTATTAGGATCACGACAAACTAGGTAAAGATACACTGGAAACTAATATAAGAAGATATTATGAAGAAATTGCAATGAAATATACTCTACCGAAATTAGAAACGGAAGAACTAGACAACTCGCATGAAGAACAACTCTGAAAGCAAAAGACACAAAGGGAGTATAAGCACTTGATATCACGACTCAATGTAGCAACGTATTTCACAAACATATACACTTCCAATCCTGTATTCTTGTACCATGCGCCATGTGGTTATCGCTTCTGGCAACAAGGATGGCCTCAGTCCAACTTAGCCTAGACGTTAGACGTAGTCGTCCTGGTAGTGTGTTTTCGGGAAGTGGAAGCAATGCTTACTGTACTCTGGTAAATTAAATCAAATTAAAGCAAATATCTATATATTCTATACAGGATCAGTTCAGTAGTAAAAAAAGCTAAAGTTCATCATCATGTAACAAATAAGCTCAGCTCAACCTTTGTATAATGGTATTTGAGGCATCAAAAATTGCTTAATAATCGATCTCGAAATTTCGAACAATTTAACGGATCTTAGTAGAAAGACAAACATGGTAAAAATGTAGCTTTTATTAGTTTAGTGACAGACATTAAATTTCTAATTTCCCAGGGGGTATATTAATAATATATGTATATATTACAGTTAATTATTAACTTTAAATATCACAATAATATGATACCATATCTCGGCATCAAGAATTAAAGTAGTCCTGAGCGACAAGAAAACCGTATGTCGTCAGCCAAAAAGTCCACAACTTGATTTTGTAACATAACGCGGCAAGGGAACATATTAAGGAACAAATAATATGATGCTGCTTTAAAATGTTTTCGAACGGATATTTCAAAATCAGGATACTGGATTCTAGACCACTTCTCGGGAACATCATTTAATAAAAAATATTTTGGAATATGCGTTAATTGAGTCCATCTTTCTATAATCCACGTAGATGTACTGACTACTGAGATGCCGCTCCTCATAATATTCGTCATAATATAATTTTCAATTATTTCATTCAAAATGATGTCTCATAAAATTTTCTTCTTTCCGTGGTCAAATCTAACCGTCGATTGTTATCATCCAGTACAAAATTTTGTAAACTTTGAAACAAATCTTTAGTTTTTCCTCCTAAATTATTATAAGACTTAATATTTCTTTCTGTTAAATCTTCTATGCTTAGATCCTGAAATGTTATTTCATTTCCTGAAGACGAATCCGTGTCTTCATCCAGATCCTTTTCTTTGTGTTTCTTTGGTTTATCAATTATATCCTTATCTACTTTTGCATGGACTATTGCGGAAGTAGTTACAATGCTGCTGTCTTCTTCTTCTTCATCTCCTTGATATGATTGGAATTTTTTCATATCATTAATTAAAGGACTGGAATATATTGAGGTATTCGGGCTGAGACTAAACTCCGGACTAGCTAGAACCACTTCGCGCAACACTTCCCTTAGTCTTTTACTACTACATAGCGGAGTTATTATTTCATCAAGTTTGTTAAATAATGAGTGATTCACGATGTACATTCTTTTGTCTTTATCGTATGTGGTACAGGATTTGAATCGGTATCCCCATTTTATTTCACGGCTGAGATAAGACGTTGTAGTTCTTGACATGTTTGAAGTTGCTAGTGAGGTACCATCCATCACAATAATTATTTCAAACCTGGAAAAAATACGATTTTATTTATTTATTTATATACGTACACATATGGCAATAACAATAAAATGACTCGAGTAATGACGAGACTTATGTTAGAAAATAAAGATAATGATTATGTGAAAGGGAATACAAAGATAAGTACGTAAGATTAATGAGAAGTATAATAACAAATACTGCAGTATAGTACATTTAGCCTGATTTTTAAAACCCTCAAGAGATTTATTAATCGAATTAAGTGCGCTGAAAAATTTGCTAGTAGTTAAACTAACTTACTTTAATCACTGGACTCAATATTACATAATATCATTCGATGATGTAAACTCTAAAAGAAACGCTGCCTCCGTACCCGATTATGTAATGTTCAATGACCTTGAACATAGAAACCCGTTAGACATTGTTAACGCTTTTGCTTCGTTTTCTCAAACTACATACACACTTAACAACAACTCTAATGCCCACACTTGGTGCAACAAACTTCCTGAATATAAATATGTTCAGTGAAGTAAATGTGTTACATGCCTTATTAAAGCTGATTTCACTAAGGGTGCTGATGATATACCTGCTTTCATTATTAAAGATTGTGTTTACACTTCTGTCGGCCCTCTGATGATAATTTTTAATGTATGTCTAAAATTAGGAGTATTTCCAGACCGATGGAAGTTATCCAAGGTGTTTGTTTTTTAAAAAGAGAATAAATTTAACGTTGAAAATTATCGTCCTATTAATCTGCAATTTTGCTAAGGTGATCGAAATTTCTTTATATGACGAAATTTATAATAATATTCGAGGGCAGATCAGTATTTCCCAGCACGGATTTGTCAAGGGTAGATCAATCGTTGCAAATTTATTTACTGTCACTCAATTCGTATCTGAGGCTATTGACGTGGGTAAATAAGTTGACAATATATACACCGATTCTTCCTTTGACAGGATTGACTATGATATTCTTTTTCATAAGCTTAAAGAATTTGGTGCTTGAATTTGTTAACCTCCCTGCATTCCTCTTTTTTAACTGGCAGGAACCAATAGGTAAAGTACCGTGGTCTTAAGTCTGAGAAATTCCTGGCTACATCTGGACTACACCAAGGCTCAATACTGGGACCTTTATTATTTATTTTATTTATTAACGATATAGTTACAAGTGTTGATGTCAACTGTCGGCTTTATATCGATTACATGAAATTGTCCTGTACTGCTGATACCGTCGAGGATTGGATGCTCCTCCAAAGGAATCTAAATGATGTAAATGGTTGGTGCTATCGCAATAATCTGCCTTTAAACATCACTAAATGCAACGTCTTGTCTTTCAGCAGGAAAAGAACAGCCATTAATATTCTATTATGTTCTGGACGGTACTGTCCTGAACAGATCAGATGAATTCAAGGATCTGGGTGTTCTTTTTGACTCGAAACTAAATTTTAACAAACCTATAGGAAATATTGCTCTCTCTGCGTATAAAAACTTGGGTTTTGTGATTAGAAATTCAAGTGATTTTAATTACATTAATTTGTTGAATCTGTTATGTTATATGCTTCACTTATTTGGAATCCCGGCTATAGCAGATATTGTAATAGTCTCGAGAATATTCAACGTCGCTATCTAAAATTTGCATCATACAAATTGGATAATGTATATCCCGCAATAGGTTTTTACCATGGTCAGTTGCTAAACAGATTCGGCTCTTGTAGCTTAATCGACCGCAGGAAACTCTTTTCTCTCTCGTTTTTACACAAATTAATTATAATACTTTTTGTCTTCCCACCTCTCGGACAAACGTACTGGAGTTCTCACCTTTGTACTTTATGTGCAACAATTACATGTCTATAGAGCATCAGCTTAGTATATTTCACTCTAATAGCGAATATTAAAAATATTTTTTCTAGTCATCCAGTATAAATCTTAATGCACTCTTTAATCCCTTGATTTACTGTGCTTTTATTGGTTTCTTTATTACCTTGGTATCTATATTATTCTATATGTTGTTTTTTAGGTTTTCGCGGGTGTTAAATGAAGTGTTATTGTACTTCCGTGTGCTCTCCCGCGTCGACGGTCGACTCCTCCAGGAGTCACGGTTGTCTAAACGATGTTTCGGCAGAATCTCATCTGCCATCTTCAAGTTCTGACTGAAAGCTGCCTACTGCTGTTCCTCGTTGTTCGAACTAAACTGACGTTCTCCGCGTTGTGCGACTTCTTATATAGGCTGTGGTATAGGGCGCGCCTGCGCGACTGGCTACGTGTCACTGCTCCCCTATTACTTGTGGGAGGCGTAGCGGGCACCTGAGCCAACCTGACAAGTGGTCTCGCTGAAACGTTCTCAGAGGTTGGCAGACGTCGGCCATATCAACGAAGAGATGGCGTCACTTCAGAAAGCTCTAATGAAAAATGGGTTTTCGAGGTACACAATACAGAAGTCGCAGGGGCCAAAATCCAAGAGAAATCCGAGAAACCAGTGGCAAAAGCATATACCATACGTGAAAGGGACGACAGAAAAAATTGGCAAACTTCTACGTAAGCATAACATAGAAACAATATTTAAAACAGACCGAAAAATCAGTGCAGTCCTCCGTAATCCAAAATCAAAAATGACCCTAGAATATCAAAGGAGTATGCGAAATCCGAAAGATTGCAATAAATCATACATAGGACAGACCAATAAACGCATTAGTGTAAGAAAGGAAGAACATATGAATGCAATACGAAAATAAGAGAAAACATCGTCCCTAGCACATCATAGAAAATCCACAGGACACAAAATAGACTTCGACAACACCAGAACAGTAGCTAATATCGAGCATTATAGGTCAAGGATTACCAGAGAGGCCATAGAGATCGAAAAAAGACCACAAAATCTATCTTAATAAACGAGATGATATGAAGAGATCACCCAGTTCTTGGAAGCCCTCTCTTGTCGGAAGATACGTAACAGAAAACACACGACGATCCACCGTTGATGAACCAATCACGAGGACATACGTTCAAGCATTGACAAATAGTGAAGAAACACAGCAACCTGCCCGAAGTGGACCTATCGCGAGTAGTAAGAGCCGAGCGCTGACCAATCAGAGAGAACCTCGGCATTCTACGGTAATGATTGGATATGAGGATGCCCAACCACCAACGAGAAGTTACGTGGAGCGTGACGTTTCAGCAAGGCCACTTGTCGGGTTGGCTCAGCCGCCCGCTACGCCTCCCACAAGTAGTAGGGAACCAGTAACACGTAGCCAGTCGCGCAGGCGCGTCCTAGATCACAGCCTATATAAGGAGCCGCACAACGCGGATAACGTCAGTTCAGTTCGAATAACGAGGAGCAGCAGTAGGCAGCTTTCAGTGATAACCTAAAGATGGCAAATGGGATTCTGCCGAAACGTCGTTTACACAACCGTGTCTCCTGGAGGAGTCGACTATCGACGCGGAAGAGCACCCGGAAGTACAATAACACTCCATTATTCTATATATGTATATTATTTTCTTTCTGTACTAAATCTGCTGATCTCGTATTGTATTGAACTCATTTTATTGTATTGTACTGTACTGTATTGTATTGTATTTTCCCGCCCGGTAATTTGTTTTTACTGTGGGGCAGCATACATAAATAACAAATTCCAGAAAAAATATACTGCTAGATTGCTATGAATATATCAATGAAAACATGGAAAATTTTATAATAATAAATAAATATTCGTAGTTTACAGAGGTATTATGATGAATTCAATATTTTCTTGATGAAGGTTAGAAATATTAATAGCATTGGTTGTATAGTTTTATCCGGAACATGGAACATCACTAACTTAAACAGATTTAATATATCAGGTTTTAATATTTTTTATAATAAGTTTTAAATAAAGTTGATGGAGTTATAATGCACATAAGAAGCGATCTGAATGCCGTGGTAAATAATATTTCCTTATCTCAAACAACATTATTGAAGCTGATTTAAAAAGAAGATTATATTAAAAAAAAATTTTAAAAAAAGCTTTTATTTAAATGCTCTAAAAAGTAGAAAATAAACTTTGAAGTAAATCAAACCCATCATTTTGTTACATTACATAATTTTTTTTATGATATAAAAGCTTATCGCGAGACGTTCCAGTGTAAAGGAGATTTTTATCATAAAAAAATTATATAATAATATAACAAAATGATGGGTTTGATTTACTTCAAAGTTTATTTTCTACTTTTTAGAACATTAAAATAAAAGCTTTTTTTAAAAACATTTTTTCATATAATTTTATTTTTTACTTTTTAGTCTTTTGATATGCTGTAATCCCCAGATATCGATTTTGAGACGAATAGGATCATAAATGGTAAAGCCATCCGCTATCTTGAACCAAATTTTTGACTAGAAATTCGTAATCCGCCACCTCGAAAACCCCCAGATATCGATTTTGATCGATTTGGATCTAAATGACAGAAGTAATCAGCCATATTGGCGCCGCCATTTTAAATTTTTGAATTTTGACCAAAAATTTATAATTGGCGATCTCGAAAACCCCCAGATATCGATTTTGAGTCGAATCGGATCATAAACGCTAAAGTCGTCCCCCATCTTGAAGCCGCCATCTTGTTTTTTCTTATATGAAAATGTTAAAGTGTATTGTCACCAGACTTATACATATGTGCAAAATTTCAAAGCTCTAGCTTAATTAGAACTAAAATTGAAATTTTGATTGCAAGATTTGACCTAAACAAACTAACTAACAAACAAACAAACATTGCAAGTTTAATAAAAGCTTTTAATAATAAATGGTTGTAAAGTAACAATAATTGGAATATTACGCCGATCGAGTCAAACGGATGTTAATTTATTTACTAATGAAATTGACAAATATTTAAAAACAAATTCTGAAGTGTAGTCATAGGCGACAAATATAAATTTAAATTACCAATCTACTCGTACTTATATTATTAGAAGACACCTAAGGACCCCGCGCCATATAGAATATATTAGAAAATGTACATATTCAACTCCACGGGTGACAGCAATAGGAGATTTCCGGTGACGTTGGTATACGAGTTAGCATCCTAGTAAAATAATGTCATCATGGGATACTGCTGACTCGGATATTGGACCAATGGAAATGGATAGAAAGGTATGAAAATAGAGTAGACGAGCGCATAGACAGCCTCGGAAGAGGCAAGATCGCGGGAAGTTAACCTTCGGAACGGGTAGTTGGTGTTTTTACTAATATCGGGGCATAAAGACAATAATAATTCACGTTGGGGTTTCCAAAAGAAAGTGGGGTAATGACGTTTAGTTTGTAATAAATTAACCAAATTATACAAAACTATTTTTATTGGAAAGTGAGTAGGATATCCTACGCCAAAGCACACCCCGACGTCTACAAATCTATTCCAAGATTAGCGCCAAGCGAGTCACCTCTAAAAAACAGGGTGGAGCTACCCCCGTAGGCTCGAGAATATAAACACAATGGAAGAAATGGTTAGAAATCTGTTATAAATGAGACTACCCGCGTTACTGATGATTTGACTCCCCTAGATTTGGTTGTTTGGGGTCATTTAAAAAATATTGTCTATGCAACCACCGTTACAACCACCCGTGAAAACCTGTAGCTACAAGTAGGACGCGTAAATAATAGCATAACGGCTCAGCAACTGCCGAACGTTCTTCAAAATACAGCTCTATGCATTGACGTTAATGGACAGCATTCCGAACGACTGTTGTAATGTATTTTGGTTGATTTTTGTATTTCAAAGCTACCTTGTATACAATAAATAAATTGTATTTTCTTACTTTCTTTTAGCTGTAATTTTTATTGTATCTATCGCATATTTTAATATGGCAAACTTTTTCTAACCTACTTTGTAAGTTTTATGGTTTGTAAGGCAAAAATACTGTTCAGTATAAAAAGTAGCCACCCTATATAAGAGTTGTAGATTAAATACAATAAATTGTTTGAATAGCAGTTCAGTGGAGTAGTATTTATTTTTCCTAAGATAATTTTTGTTATAAGTTTTTGCGATATATTTAAATTTGTCTATCTATGAATTGATTCAACCAAGGCATAATACAATTCTTTAAAGTATTAAAACGCGAAAGGTCTTATTTATTTATACATAACTATGTTTCTATTTTTCTAAAAACATGTTTCACTGGCAAAAATATATGAGCAGAAAATTATTGTTATTCCACCGCATACTAGATAAAGTGAGAGCAATTTAAGATAATTTAAAAAATGTTTTGCATGAAACGGGCATTTCCAGAACAGGATCTCCGCTTTTCGTGTATTTTATGCAACTCTTACCTTTTTATTATTAGATCCTTGGCTGATAGGTCCCAGAATGGACTATCTTCATTTATCCTGTGGACAACTTCAACGGGCCATATCAGTATTCCGACCGGTTCGAGTTTTATGGATTTCAGGAAAAGTTCTCCCTTCCTTTTCTGTACCAAATAAGCTGCCATTTGTGTGAGGCATTCGTATTTATTTGCGGAATCTCTCACTCGGAATATCAAACATAATTCGCCGTCTCTTTGACAGATCTGAAAAATAACAACGAATAAATATGTAATAAAATTGGAAATGAAAAGGAACGGGGATTGGAAGGGATCTTAAAAATGTCTTAACTTGCGCTGAAACGTATTATACTAAAAGCAATTTAATCAACTCTTAAAAATTCATTAATCAAGAAAAACTAGATGCAAACTGTCCTTAGTAACTTTTCATTTTCCACTTTGTCAGTTAATAAAATTGAAAAGTGTAGACAAACTTTCAAATCTTGTGACCCTCTGGTCAAAGAGTACGTTATATTTATTTTCTACCAGGCGTCTTAGATTGGATTCGTGACCGCGGGACTACTGAATTTCTTCGTAGTGAGAAATCGTGGTCGGGTGTCTGCATGTGTCTCTCGTACAATATTACTATTAAAAGACAGTGTTTTTTTACCTCTGATAATAGTAACCTGGTCATATTTGTTGGGTATAATATCGTGTCAGCCAAAAAATTGTTCTGCATTAATTTAAAAATAAAAAAAAACATATGGAGCGCTTACCATTTAAGTGTATGGAAGTTCTTTCCTAGTATTCTGGGCGAATAAGATAAAAATCAGTCAAAATTTCCGGGTATGTCCAGAAAGCTTAGGACCTTTACTTTGCAGTAAGCAGTAGTGTGAATTTATTAGGTTCGATTTACTCAATTTAAATTTGCAACCTGTCAAATTATTGATTAAAGTCGCAAAATCTATGTATCCCGATCTATAATTTGAACCGCTGCTAAAACGAAGCTAGATAGAGGAAAACTGCTCAGGACCTTTATTGTAGAGCATTAAATTGGCAACAAAGTCTGCGAAGGCATGCCTGTATAATTCACAGTTTAGATGCAATAATCAATTGATGTCTCCTACTTGAGTTAATCAGCTATCAGTTATCAGCTATCAGGCGGCCATTACGCGGCGTACGGGCCCGCACAGGCTGGTCTATAGGAATTGATTTTTTCTACATTAGCTTTGAATGTATCCGATATCTGCGAACGTTTTAGCGATTTCAGTAATTCTGCACCACATTTAGTAGGTAAAGTCTAGTAAACTTTAACTTGGCGTGTGTATGAACTGACACTACGAATACGACTTCACTTCTCTTACACACGAATTTAAAGCAATAACCCAAATACATTGTTCACGTATGTCTACCATCCAAAGAGAAACGGAAATATGAAATATACACTGAATAGAGAGAGATTCATAATATATCCTTCCATAAGTTCAGCGATTTCCAAACTCTAAAGATTTGTCAACCGTTATTATGAACTGTCTTTAATTTGGATTAAAAGTCGTCACATATTGGAATTAAATTCGTCTTTATATGAAACATTTCAGTTATTTTCAGGGTTAAATAGTGGATTTTCATCCGACAAACAGCCATTGTCAAACCACTAAGACGTATTATAATTTTCTAGTACTTAAGTATTACAGATTTTATAGCAGAATTGTTGTTCTCGTGTAGCTCAGTGTGTAAAGATACTCGAATTGGATCCTGGGGTTACTATACAAAATTCACGAGTACAACTTTCCGCCTGAAGTTATGCAACTTTAGGCGAGGGTTGTGTAGATGATATGCCATCCTCAGGAGGGGATGTAAAGCCGTCGGTCCCTTGTCTATTAAATGTTAGGCAAGTAAAAGATCCCTACTCTTCTTAAGGGAAGGGGTTCGGCAAAATTCCTGGTTGGGGGTAGTTCGTCTACAGGTGTCGGTGATAGGCCTCAGCAGCGGAAATAGACCGACGTTATTTAACGTTTATTTAAATGTTAAAAAAAAACTTTCCGCCTCATCTCATCAAACTCATTCGCTCGTTCTTAACGGGCAGATCCCTGCAGGTTCGAGTAACTAATAAACTGTCAACATGGTAGAACAATCCTGCGGGAGTCCCGCAAGGATCGTGCCCGTCACCAATGTTGTACATCCTATACGTCTCCGACTTCTATAGTTCAGGGGCAGATTCTTTGTGCCAAAATATGAGGATATAACCAAATATGCTTTAGTAAAATGTTGTTGTAGAAAAGATACAGGGTGTCAAAGTTCAAATTATTTTTTCGATTTTTTGTAATAACTCAACAGCCTCTTGACTGATCTTCGCCAAATTTGCTAGAAGAACTTTTTTACCCTAAGAAACAATAATGTATGTATTACATCACGTTAGATCATAGAGGGCGCCGCAGGGCCTGTATCTGATGATGAATTTTTCTCATATTTTTTACGAAAATTATTGAAATGTTTAACGGCACTTTCCTTGAAAACGGTTGGAGTTATCAAGTTCTACCAAGTGTATCTTTTATACGTGGAAATGACGCCCTCATCAGATTTTCTGGTCAGAAGTACCACAACGTTTCGAAATACGATGATAATATCAGATACAGGTCCCGCGGTGCCCTCTATAATCTAACGTGATGTAATACATAAATTATTGTTTCTTAGATTAAAAAAAGTTACTCTAGTAAATTTGGCGAAGATCAGTCAAGAGGCTGTTGAGTTATTGCAAAAAAACTAAAAAATAATTTGATTTGACACCCTGTATCTTTTTCCAACAACATTTTACTAAAGCATATTTGGTTACATCCTCATATTTTGGCCCAAAGAATCTACCCCTGAACTATGGCATATTATTAATGGTCCACCCTGTATGCGCATTCTTATAACGCTCAAGTAGCAAATATGCTGCTCAAAGTGAACAGGCCCATTCTCCGGTATATTACGACTATTGGAAGGTTCGGGTAAACGCTAAGAAATCGGAGGCGATAGTCTTCACGCGCCGATTTATTGAAAATAAAATCCTAACACCAATTTCTCTCCGGCCAAACCAAATTCCAACCAAGAGGTGCGTGAAGTACTTAGGAGTTAGAATGGACCAGCGACTGATGTTCAATACGCACATTAATGAGACAGTACAGGCGGTCTACTCCCTGTCCAGGATTCTGTATCCGCTCATGGTTAGGGTCAGTAGACTTTACCGACAAAATAAAAAATTGTTGTAAACAATGGTGGTCAGGCTGTCTATCGCATATGCGGCGACGGCGTGGTGTAGCACGTCGACCACGACAAGGTGATGTGAACCTTCTTTTCTAATTATACCATCTCACATCTAGTTAGTAATAAGTTATTATCGATTCCCCGTTCCGGATAGATACCATCTACATGGCAGGCAACATATTTTGAAAATTTCCTTTGTATAGACTCTAAACTATTATTGTAATAAACGTAATGAGGGTACCAGACTAAGGAACAGTACTTCAGTTTAGATCTAACAAAAGCGTAATACAAGATTTTCAATGTATCCACATTATTAAAAGACTTGCCGTTTCTGATGATAAAACCAAGTGATTTATTATATGCTGCAGATGCACGTTATGTGATTTTTGAAACTCAAAGATTCATCAACAGTTATCCCAAGGTCTTTATAAAAATTGCAACTATTAAGCATCTCAGCATTAAGCTCATATTCAAAAATAATATGATGCTCTTACTTACTAAAAGCGAGCATTTTGCTATGTTAACATTTGGCCAAATCTGTAGCTGTGTTAGATTTTGATGCAGTTTTATGCAGTCATGCATACTTTCAATTGAAATAAAAATCTTTACATAATCAGCATATAAAAGCCTTTCTCCCTCTAAAATTTTAGCTAGGTCATCAATAAATAAGAGAAAAAGTAAAGAGCCCAAATTAGATCCCTGCGCTGCGCCAGACGTATATTTTAGACTTATAGCGTTGAATGTGACATATTGGATCTATTAGATAAAAAAGATGTAAAAAAGTTCTGACTAAATCCAAATGTTACTAATTTGTTTAATAAAATCCCATGATGTATCCTATCCAAGGCCTTAGAAAAGTCTGTATAAATCACATCTACTTGTCCCTGAGCATCAAGTATATTTGATACATATTGCATGAAACAAGCTAAATTAGATGCAGTGGACCTACTTGAGATAAAACCATGCTGATTCAGTGAAATAATATTTTTCATTGGATAGTGGATGCGATTATATACTGACATTTCAAAAACTTTACCGAAATTATTTAATAAAGTTGTGGGTCTATAATTAACTATATTGGCAGGGTCATCGCTTTGTAAGACTGGACACATACTTGCTTCTTTCCATTTTAAAGGAAATTTAGACATCTTTATGACAATTCTGATTTGATGACAGAAAAACTATAGGGGTTCTTAAATATAATAACTTTCGAGGATTTATTGCACTTTATATATATAATTTTAAATATTTTCTTGAATACTTTCTACGTTTTTGAACATAAATTAATTTTCTAAGCTTAATTGGTGTAATTCTGATTTCATATTCGCTCTATGATGTTGGTTAACGAAATACTCGTTAGCACAATATGAAAATAAGTTACAGAAGAACCAATTCTGAACATAGTTGCAACATTTTCGTTTTTATGATAATTAACTTTCAAACTAGTTTCCATTTTAATAACGGACATTTTAAACACCTTCCACGAAGAATACATTAAAAAACAAAAATACTCACTACAGCGAATTTACTAAAACAATTAGTGGAATGTAATTTGTTGGGTCTGATCATCTTCAGATAAACTATGCATATTAAGCTTCCACAAATACAGACTCCGCAAATGATCTGGACACACATTAGAAACACGGCCTCAGGGCAGTATCCGTTTATGTAGCGAGTTCCGTATCCAATTGTCGATTGAGTTTCGACGCTGAAGAGTAAATATCCTGCGAAGCCATCTATGCCTGTTGGGGAAATAGAAAATTAGTAGCGTTCTAGTTACTTCAGTAAATCATATAAGTACAATAATAAAGCAATTTGACATTGCCCTTTTAACTGAGTCAATATGGTCAATACATTTATCTAATATTTTATTGATCTAATTTTTTTTACTTTACACATATTTTTAATAAATAACTTGAAATTTAAGATCATTAGTTAGTACTTATAATCTCTAAGGGTGTGCCAGACTTTAGAATTCATATTTTTACCGTTATTTGTTAAATAGTTAAGATATGCTTTCTTTTCTCTTCTAATGAGGCAAGAAAAGAATTTCTAAAGAGTTAAGTGATTCTCTCGACCACTTCACAGCACAACGAAGTAGTTGGTTGAAAACCTAGACTTGAATTCTATAGAATATTCGTTATAAATATTCCCTGTATAAAATGAAATATTTAAAAAAATATGTTATACAGGTAAACAATTTTATACGTACCTCCTAAACAAGGCTCCGTGGCCTGATCACCACCATCCATGTTATCTACAGATATGATCATCCAAAGCCCAGCAAATATCAACCAAGTTAATACAAACGCCAAAGAAACTGCTAACATTAACCATTTCCAATTACTTTCGATAAGAGTATTTGATAAATCGCGTAGGTATCTGAATAAATGCTGAGAGTTTGCTGTATTTCGATGAATTGACGATTTCCCACTTTTACGGACTAATCTCCTGACCAGTCGACAGGAACGGCGATGTTGCAAGCTCTGCAAACTGAAATTAATAGCAGTTAGTGCTTTTAATGGAAACATCAGCGTTAATATTTATGTAATAAAGCTTCCCTGAGTAAAGGAGATTAACATTGGAGATCCCTTGATACATGAAGTTGATTTAACTGTCTAAATTTAATATATACTCGCAATAATATTTTACATTATATTATATATATTCATAAATTAGGAAGTTAGCAAAAATATTTGGGAAAATCAGGAAGATAGTAAAGGAAGATCTACAATTCAAGCATTTTTATGCCATGTTTCTTATTGCGAGGAAAGTTCATCCGGGAAAATTATATGGGGAACACCTATGCTCTCAGAATATACCATAAGTGTGAAATAAATTAGATAGAATTTGGTAAATGTTAAAAAAATAAATGATATAAACTTAGTTTCCGAAATTTTCAACAATTATTTTCTAAAATTTGGTGAAGACATGGCGAGCAACATTAAAGTAAATAATGCATTAAAGAAGAGAAAAATATCTGTGAAGAGTTTATTTTTAAATCCAATTTCACAACCGGGGATATTTAAAAACATAAATAAGCTGAAGAATACTGCAGCACCTGAATATGACAAAATTTCCTTTAAAATGCTTAAACTTATAAAAGAGGCTATATCGTCACCTGTAATTTATATTTTAAATTTATAGTTCAAATGTGCTTTTAGAGGGTGGGATATTAAAACATAATATTTTTAGTCGCAAACTCCTCTATAAAATCCTTATTTTACTATAAAGGACGTAACCAGACTGCCACCAACAGCTACTCTCTTGGATATATGCCCCGTCGAGCGCTGAGTTACAAGTTACAAGCCTGGCGCATTAAGTGTAATAATTGCATATTACCATTTTACACTACTTACACTATTTTTAATTTATATTACTTCTAAATACGAAATGTAAAATTGTATCTTATGCTGATGATACTGTTCTTTTAGTGGAAGGTGATAGTTGGGATGAAGTAAAAACAATTACCATTGAAGAATTTTCAAAAGTACAACATTGGCTTTCGAAAAACTTTTTGACAATTAACATGGAAAAAAACAATTTTATGTGTTTCAGTATATATGATAAATATCTTCCAAACATAAACAAAAATACATTTACATAATTATAATTGTATACTTAACAACCTTCAGGATAATTGATATGTACACAAGAGATAACAGCTGTAACAAACATAAAATACCTTGGGTTAATTATTGATCAGAATCTCAAATGGATAGTGCATATCAACAATGTAAATAGGAAACTTCGTTTGACAATTTTAATATTTTACCAACTAAGAGATATATTATCAAGTTACATATTAAAAATGTTGTACCATGGGCGGGTGGATATTTAACAAATATTGGAGTATATCCCATTAAAAGAATATCTCATTAAAGTAATGTTATCAAAAAATGAGCAGTATCCCACAAATCTCCTTTATAATGAATTAATGTGTTGAGTCTAGAATTCTTTTTTTTTTATATACATTTATTTAACGTCGGCTTATTTCCGCTACTGAGGCCTAACACCGACGCCTGTAGACGAGCTACCCCCAACCAGGAATTTTGCCGAACCTCTTCGCTTAAGAAGAGTAGGGATCTTTTACTTGCCTACCATTTAATAGACAAGGGACCGACGGCTTTACATCCCCTCGGAAGGATGGTATATCTCCTATACAACCCTCGCCTAAGGTTGTATAGGTTCCGCGCATACACTGATATACAAGCCGCTGGAAGATGTGTGAGGCGAGGACGCGGTTTCCGTTGGAATGGTCACCCATCCAAGTACTAACTGCGCTTGTCGTTGCTTTACATCGCATACCGAAGTATGTACATAGTAAAGACGCACCTACGCTCGCCCCCCGAGTCTAGAATTATAATATGCAAATTCTCATGTTTCCTTACAAACGTAAATTGATTTTCAGTAAGCAAATATGTCACACCTATGATACTCGAGCTAAAGTAAATTTAAGTACGAATGTCCCTTTAAATACCAATATACAAACACAAAGGTTTATAAATTATTTACTACAAGTGCGGTACCGTCATCGGTTTAAGCGCTGAGACCTCGATCGGCGAAGTAAAGCAGCGTTGGTCGAGTCCGTCACTTGGATGGGTGATGTTATAATAGATTCCCCAAACGGGAGTCAGAGAAAATGGCAAAATTCGTAAAAAAAATTAATTATTTCCCATGAACTTGTCAAACTATGATAAAAAAGTTACTACGACATTCAAACTAACAAAAAACTACAATTTTTTCAGAAAAATATTATATAGTCTTGATAATTCAGAAATAATCTATCTTAATCAAAAACACAGCTCAAACATTCATATCAGTCATTTTGTAACAAAAAAGTTACAAACAACAGCCACCAATAATACAGATCCCTCACTAACTCGATCTATATTACATTGACTTTCCACACCCCGAACCACAACTGTATATTTCAATTCTATCAAGTTTTATAAGACATTTTTCCCGCAATTTCAAAGTTCTATTCAAGTTTTCATTCGCACTTCAAAACGCCCAAACGCCCTTTTCCCAAAACGCCAGCTAGTCAATTATTCAACTTTTTCTTTTTAACATTTATTTAACGTCGGTCTATTTCCGCTACTGAGGCTTATCACCGACACCTGCAGACGACCTACACCCAACCAGGAATTTTGCCGAACCTTTTCCCTTAAGAAGAGTAGGGATCTTTTACTTGCCTAACATTTAATAGACAAGGGACCGACGGCTTTACACCCCCTCTGAAGGATGGTATATCACCTACACAACCCTCGCCTAAGGTTGCATAGCTTCCGCGTATACACTGATATACAAGTCGTTAGAAGATATGTGAAGCGAGGACACGGTATTTATTCAACTTACTTTCCATTTCGCGTATTCTCGTCGACTACAAAATTAACCTCATTTCAATTGTTCCGCTAACTGGCTAACGAATTTCAATGCTACTTTTCATACCCCCCATATAATGCTTAACTTAAAATATTCTTCTTCCGAATTTCACTGTTTATTCGCTTTCGCATTCAATTTATCCACACACAATCAGTCTCTTTTCAAAATGCTCAAATAAAGTACCGCTACTCTGTCCCCATCAATATCAAAACTCATTTCCAAAATCATACGATATGTATCACATCAAACTGAATCCACGTCATTCCCTTCACCGAGCGCGTATCGGCACACTTTCATTTCATTTCAACTGTCCAACGCATGGACCTTCGGGAACCCTTTACGGGGTCATTCCAATTTTCATACAAGATTTTTGTTAGTAACTCCTATACCCGAACCGATTCAGATTTCATTCAAATAGAAAAAAAAATCCTCCTTTTCAGGCCGATACGGTGATATAACTTTTATTTCGGAATCTTAAGTTTTTTACTTTTCTGATGCAATATTGCGAAATGGTGTGCAATATTGCGTAATCGATGAGTCATCTTCGCCCACACGGAATGTGCGGGGACGCATGCAGCCTTTTTCCAGACCTCTGCTCGTCGGGTCAGTTTCTTCGACGTAACTCGCGACAAATCGGTCCGGTGCCCGTGCTACTTCCAAGGCCTATAGCTTGTAATAAAGAGTTTCATTTTAAATAATCATAATCTTAATCTGCCCTTGTGCAACAAATAAAACAAAGTGAATTTTTCAAGTCTTATAAACAGAACCATCGCGTTAATACATTTTATTTTTAAATAAAACGGAATTTCAGTGTCGAAAGTAACTTTTTAAGTAGTGTAGAATAAGTATTTTAAGTTAAATCGTTACTCAAACTGTGTTCACTGTTTTTAAATAAACTTATTCTTGTTCGTTTAAACCGAGTGTTTTACTTGAAGAATTGAATACAGGGTGATGTTGTGGACCCTGTCAAAGACAATAACTTTAATTAAAGTGCTAATCGGACAATTTAAGAGAAGCAACGACTCCAGGGCTATACAGAGTTTAGCGATTGACCCTATCCAACGTTTTACGTGTGGCTCACCCACTCTTCTCAATTTACAAAATTAAGTGCACAGAAGACTCCCAGGGTCTCTCTCAAGCTCTAAGGCTCCAAGCTCAGCTGAAATAATTTTATTTTACCAAACTAGGGAACTTATTCATGTTCAGTGAACGGCATCTCATTTCGCAGTCCTGGTTGAGTGGAAGAGTAGCTGTAACTCCGCCAGGACGTAAATACAAACAAGACATTAAAAAAAAACAATATAAATTTATTCAAGAAAAAATTTACCGCATTTATTCAATCAAATAGGACTCTTATCTCAAATTTGCTATGAAATAAATAAGCTACTGTCCTGATAAGACTCATATCGAAAATTACAGACCTATAGTTATCCTATAAATTTTAGCAAGCTCTTTGAAATTGTCTTATACCACATAATTTCTTTTCATGTTAAATCTTAACTCCCCTACAGTCAAAACGGCTTTCTGGCAGATAGATTTACAATTACCAAACCGCGTGTAACATATTTCACGCTTGATCATTGTGGTTAAACAGATATAATTCATACAGACCTGTCCAAAGCATTTGATAGACTCGATCATGAGCTTCTATTGCAAAAGTTGTCAGTTTTTTGTTTAGGTCTTGACTTTTCAAGTTTCTTTGAGTCATAACAGGACATTAAACGTGATGTACCAGGGGATTTTAATCTATTGAAGTATTAGAAACGTCAGGAGTTCCACAGGGCTCTGATCTGGGCCCACTATTATTTATAACTTTCACCAATGATTTTTGTTGCGATATATAAAGTATTGTTCTTTTATATGCCTGTTCTTTTTATATGCTGATGATCTTAAATTAACTCTATCCATTAACATCTATTAACTCCGAAGAGGACGCCGTTGATTACAGCATGACCTCTCAAAAATGAACGTATAGTGTGAAAATAATAGAACATTTTCTCATATTTTTCCTCTAATTTTACAGGAAGTAGACTTAAAGAAGCTTCTCGGGCTGCATTTATAATATTTTCCGAGTAGTTTTCCACATTATTTCATCATCCAGATCGATCCATCATTTTCGAAATCGAAATTAAAAATGACTTTGTTTGAAGTTGTCAAGAATAACAAGCATTCCGTTTCAGGTTGCCATCGCGTTACTGAAAATCTACATCTACTATGCCTTTCGTAATACTTTTGGTTTAGAACATGATAGAGGGTGATATAGTCGTTTGCAATTTAACCGTGCACATAATAAACGCAAAAAAAGTTTATGACCTCATTAAAATACCGTTACTCTCTGTACTATTTCGCCGGCAAATTGAATCATTCGCTCATTCATTCAGGTTTTTAATGTACGTTGGCTTGTTTGATGACACCATACCTAATGGTTCGCCGGCGTTAATAATGAACTTGTAAAGTTTTTATTGTCTTTTTTATTTGCACGGTAAATCTGCAGGCTACTATAATACCAAAAAGGATTTTATAGGGTATGTAGAGATAAAATGCAAAATGTTAACACTCGTCGGTTAATCTACAAAATTTCGAGTTAATTAAGTTATCAAAACAGTCATTTGTTTTAAGTGAAAACTATTTAAAAATACTTGTAACTTTGTGTTAAATATTGTGGGTATTTACGAGAACTATTTATCCAAGTGGCAGAAGCACAATTACATAAACGGAGGAAAATTGAAATGAAAGACAATAGAATGATAACAATAAAATGGTAACAATAAAAACTGAGAAAAAGGAACAATAAGCACAAACATCACGGAGACATTTATAAAAATATTGCTAATATAGTATGACATGGTAAACAATACAAATAAAAGGAAAATTAGAACATAGAATTATGCAGAGGATTACAGAAATATTTATAGTATAATAATGGTTAACTATAGCTTTCAGTTACGTAATTATACAAAATAATATACTCTGCCCTTCCCTCAACGTTAGGCTAAGGATACACGTAGAAACTTAATTGTCGACATTTGTGGCTAGATTACTCTACAGTGTGTTCTCATTGTGAAATTAATTTCTACACAGAGAGATGTCTAGACTAGTCTAGAGTAACTCAGTACACTGGAGTTCCTAGACTTCTCCATGATTGTATCCACACGATATATATTTTGCAGTATTCATTGGACACTTTACATCACAGTTTTCAACTATGTCAAGAAAGAGACGTCATTGTGCTGCAGCAGTGATTATTAACTGTATTATTAAAAAACGAAAAATAAGAAAACTGCGAACGTGCTGGGTTAAAAAGTGGATTGCAAATAGAAATAAGTTAGGCGCAAATTCCCAATTGCTAGTTGAACCTAAGTTGCAAGAAGCAGAATATTATATAAATTTTCTTCGAATTCCTTCTCGACAAAGTTAAACCAAAAATAGAAAATCAAAATACAGTAATACGTTCAGCAATCTCAGTTGGTGAGAAGCTACAGTTACTCCAACGTGGAGCGCAACTTTTGTTATTGTAGCATTTTTTTTGTTCTGTTTGCAAATTTGCGTTGTTATATCCCATAATTCGCCACATGCTTCCAACATTTCTATTAATTGTTTCATCTTATGTTTTGTCCAGTAAGCCGACTGGGCCATTTTATTTCTAATATTATAGCAAGTTCTCTTATTCTTAAATCGTTGACCTATATTCTTGAACTGTATTTCTCTATTGTTACTCTAGCAATAAATTTCCAGTCTGCCGGTACACCTAGATCATGTTTCGACACGCCCAAAATAAATGTGTTCAGACTACAGTCTACCAACTTGCTAGAGCGGTATCGTCACAAAATTTGTCCGATTTAGCGACACTGCTCTAGATGGTGTATAGACGGCGACATTCAATCTAGACATCTGATCTAGACACTTACATGTCTGCGTGTATCTTTACCTTTACAATAGTTAGACATCATCTCTGATATAGTAGAGATACTTCAAGCATATTGATATTACTGCCAGGGAAATTAAAAATGTTTTGTCACGCTGATATCTTCTGTACCTTTATCTTAATCTTAATTAAAATGCCCAGGCAATCTAAATACCATCAATAATTAAATTAATAAAAATTTAATCAGGTGTGTATATCAACGTTTTGATAGTTCGGTGAGATTAAATTGTATTAGTAGTAAGCAATAAGAGAACGGAGCATATACGTCTCCTTGTACATGATGGTAATCAGTGACGTTATTATTATAGACCGTGATTTCGGAATTTCCGAAAATTGGAGCTGGGAGCCAGACATAACCACCAAAATTGCTGTCAAGGGTATTGTTGGATATTTATTTCTACTTTTTATGGTTTTTTTCCTACCACATATGATCACAAATTCAACAAAAATAACAAAATTAATCAGTATATAACTTCCACGCATGTAACGTTTATGTCAAAGGATCAGAGGCTATTTTTGACCAACTAATACAATAATTGTAACAAAAATAAGCATATAGTATTTATCTGATGTTTCGAAAACTAAATATTTCCCTTTTCAAAGTTATGAATGTAATTCTTATAATGCCGTATATATTAAATGCACAGCTTTAAGATTGTGTTTACGTCAAGACCCCTAATTCCCTCCCCCTGCACCTGTTGGTAAAAAATAGCAAACAAACTAGTGAGAGACATTTTTGCAGCGGTATCACGCTCTATTAAAAATGGATAGACATCTAGCCAATATTCAAAACTTTCCAATTTTTTATAATATTAAACATGGTTGGTCCATAAGAAGACGTCTTCTTCTTAGCGGTGCAATAATAAATCGCCACACTCAAGCCTTGTGGCCCTTTGTGCATCCGGTAGCTGATCAGTGGATGTCCCCATCCAGGCTGGACTCCAGACCAAAGGCCAGAGCCCTCCCTGGCCAGAGCATCTGACTGCTCGTTACCCTCAAAGTTACTATGCCCGGGTACCCAATTCAATTCAATTCAATACTTCTTTATTATCTATTACGGTATACATGTGCCGCCCCAGAACCTATTCCGGAGACCAACCATGCAACCACCGGGTGGATCGCGGTGGCGGGTTGCAGAGTTGGGCGGAATAGGACTGATTTGGCTAAAAAACAATTTAAAATTTTCCATTCACATTAAATATAAATTAAAATAGGTGGTAAAATTTTTTATATCTAACAAAAACAGATTTTGAAAAATTCATAACTAGACTTGGCTTTAGATACTCTCACTACATTTTTTTTAAAATTTGGTGCTAACGCAAGTACCTCAATCTGGACGAAGAATCTTCTGCGAAACGTGTAAATGCCGAGCTGCGCATTGGCTGGATTAAACTTTGGTTTTTTTAATTTTGATTTTCCGAAAATTTCGATTTTTGCCGAAAACTCTGATGGGAAATTAATTTATAGGCAAAAATGTACAAAAGGAAAACAAGAAACAAACGGAATAAACATGAACAAACATAAAATAAGAAGGGGACAGAAAAAGTTTTAAAAATTCAAAGGTATGAAATATCAGTAAAGGTGGATAGGGTAAGCGGAAGTTATAGTTGGTGAAGTTTGGCTATAGAGGTTGCCGGAAGTTCGGTAACGTTTGTTATGGTAGGATGTATTTTATCCGAAATGGGGCATTATGCTGTCTAATTTGTGTTATGTTTCTTGTTAGCGGACTATCGCCCAGTTTCAAAGAGTAGAATTTTTGGAAGATGTCCCAGACGTAGTCCGCTATTGGGGTTATGTCGTGGCAAAGTGCGTATAAGTCTTTGAGGGAGGTGTACCTTTCAGAATTAGAAACGAGGCGCATAAACTCGTGTTCAAGCACTTTTAATTTTCTCATTGTCGTGGCCGACGTGCTGCACCACACCTGCGCCGCGTATGTGATCGACGGCCTAACCAGAGAAGTTTGACCCAGTTGGAAGAGCCAAGATCACAGAGTGTCTGTTTACAGCCCTGAACCAAAAAGATTTGGTTTTGACTGATGCCAGAGCCTTGAGGGCCACTTGACTGTAACTACAGGCATATATATGTGTTTGTCATAATATCCCCTGCGGATATTCTCCTGCACGTAAACCAAAATAGCTAATATTTCGGTCTGGAATACCGTTGCATGGAAAAATTTTGCCCTGGGTTTTTCGCCGTATATTCCTGGTACGGAACCACCATCGGTTCTTGATCAATTTATGCACCAGACATAATCGGCAGATCTGAGTATGTTCCCAAGTGGGTTCCAATGCTCCGTTTTCGAGATGACAAGGAGAATGTGAGCGCTATACTGTCACTCCTGGCGTCCAGAAGTGAATGAAACCTCATCGCGTCAGATAGGGCCCTTGTATGCCCTAGCCGTTCTCCCTCTTCTTTCCTCTGTCTGCCGCACTTCAGCCTGTAGGCCGCTTTCCGAGCCTCGGCCTCGATCAACAAGTGAATGGGCACAAGGTCCAGAAGGGTCTCCAGTGCTGCCGTGAGAGAAGTGCGTATAACCCCCGTGACTTCCAAATAGTCTTTGGAGTTGCTCTAGCTTCCGTTGACTGTGTAGTCTAGTAACAGCAGGCCGCCAGACAACGGAAGCGTACGTTATCATGGGAGTAGTGTCGTAGAGAACGGGCTCGACAAAACCGTCCAGCTCACATTTACTGGTAAAAACGACCAGTTCTATCTTAGAGCGATTTACTCTAAGGTCCTGGTCATTGCACCATGAGAAGACTTGATGCTGAATAGAATGCGAGTAAAATCATAATAATAGAAACAATGGGAAACTAGCCAAACGGCTTCAGACTGTAGTAAATGTAATTTCAACAAGATGGTCAACAAGACCAGAATTAGTTCGATTTTTGCCAAAATTATAGAGTCGCAGGTCAAAAGAGATATCGATTTACAGTTTTTTGCATTATTTTAGAAATTCATAAGAAAACGTTTTAAACACATTTTGCTTGGGGAAGATGCCTTATATGTATTTTATATGCATTTTTATGCACTTTCTGAAAACTCGACAAAATGACTTGAAAAGTAGTAGAAGTAGTAGATATCGCATTATTGGCCTGGATTTATTAAAATTTATTAGCTCAAAGCCATGTGGACGATAAAATAGTTTTAATTAATCTTCAATATATCTTAAACTTTTTTGTTTGTAGACAACTGGTTAATTTCATTTAGTACAATTAATCCCAACAACCAGAAACATCCTGCAAAATAAAGCTTAACTCTAAATATATTTTTGCATCTATTATGTATTTATAATTATACATACTTTTTTATGCATATTTAATTTTTATTAAGGAGACTTACAGGGAAACAAATTATATACGTCAGGGAGTCCTTTATGGCGACTTAAGACGATCTGAAAAGTATAAATCTGGGGGTTTTCGGGGCACTGTTTACGAATTTGATGTTAAAAAATGAAAAGTGACTACAGAAGCAAATTTCCCTGCTTCGATATCTATTGCTTGCAGAAATATAAAATGAGAAAGCAAATTAAAGAATTATGTAGTGGCTAAAAATTACAAACCCTGGGAACTTCTGGGGACAAATTGTTTTTTCTCTAGGTACCGCGAAAATTATACATTCGAACAAAAAATATCAGCAATGTTTTTGGCTAATGTCTAAATGGGTTAGGTGTGCGTTAACTCCACTAAATAATAATTATCGCCCGCTGGCAGTTATACCCACATTTTCAAAACCTATAGAGGCGGCATTTAATAGTAGATTAGTGAAATATCTTGAAAGGAGTAACTTATTCATACAAACTCAATTTGGGTTTCGACGGCAACGCTCAACCATTGATGCGAATATAAAAATGATCAAAGATGTGTTACACGCCTTTGAGAGACGCGAAGTACTATCAGCAACCTTCTGTGATCTCTCGAAGGCATTTGATTGTATCTGTCATGGTATACTAAATGGAAAACTCCCGTACTATGGTATTAGAGGTCCACCACTTGATTTTATATGTTACCTTCAAAACCGAGTACAAGTTGTGGATTATAATGGGAAGAGGTCATCGACGATGTTGGTAAGTTCAGGAGTCCTTCAAGAGTCTATACTATGCCCGCTCCTGTTTCTTTTATATGTAAACGATTTTTCAAGTTACATGAACGCGATAAAAAGCATACAATACGCGGACGACACCACCTTTTATAGTACCGGGATAGATTTAACAAAGCTAATTCAAACTAATGCCTCTGCTCAAATGCGCGCAGGTAACTGGTTCGCTGCTAATAGATTATCACTTAATAACGATAAAACAATATTAGGCTGGGGCCATTACCTTTTTGAGATGAAAAAATTAATAGCAATCAACGGCTGGCTGGAATATATAGTTGAGGTCATAAAAAATGGAAAAAAAAAACTTTGGAACTTGAGATGAACGGAAGTAGTGAAATGGGGTGCTATTTAAGGGATGAAAACCGTTTTTTGTGATTTGTGGCGAAACATGACCTCCTAGAGAAAAGTGTTTCATACAAAAGTTGTAGATAATAAAAAAATCTAAAACTTTTATTCTATGTATTTTTCGACATAACCTCAAAGTTTGCAAGAAAATGATGAAACCGATTTTTCTGTTTTTATTTTTTTTCTCGCGTGAAAATTATTTAATTTAAATGAAGCTATGTGAAAATACGTAATTATTTGCATATAATAAGCATGAATTTTTTCAATTATCGGAAATAAATATTTTTCGAGATTTTACCATTTTTCCGAAAAAACACCCCTATCTTCGGCGAACAACTTTATTGATTTTTTTTTGGATTTTGATGTTCTACTAGTGCTCATTTTTTTCATCGAGATGTCTACTTTCAAATGGTACGTCGATGTTAGTGATTTATTCTCATTTAGCAGCTTAAAATTAAGAAAAACCGAAAAAAAAATTTCGAATCTCGAATTTGTCGATTTTTTTCATTATATTCAATTTCTTAGCATATTTATGTTAATAATTCATAATATTTTAATGAAAAAACTTACTTTGGTATAAAATAAATAAAGTTGAATGAATTTCATCACGGAAAGGTAGGGAAAACTTCATGAAACTTAACATTTACATGGAAATCAATAGTACTTTATTAATTTTCATAAGCTACAGTTAAGTTTCGAACACTTTATATGCATATTAAGTTATTCTAAATACATATGATAAAATACAACATACAATTCATTTATATTGGCTACGAATTCTTTACTTTATTTACAAATATTTACTTTATTAATATTGGTTGTGTATAGCTTATAAAAAGAAAAATCAATAAAATAATTGTTAAAATCTAATCCATTCTAGGCCTTTTTTGTTGTGGTTCATTTTCTTCATCGATCAAAGTCTCAAATTCTATATTATCTTCAAAATCATTGGCATTTTCAGGCTCTTCAATTTCGATGTCATTATTCTTTGCTGGCTCTTCATCAATATCTTCAGAATCACTTAAATCTACAAATACTTCTCTGTCTCTATTTGAACAGTTCTCAGTGCATGTATTGCATAGACTGGTATATTTTAAGCCGAGTTTTCGGCAGCCACACATTTGATTATTGCATCCACTTTCACAAGTACAGCTAACGCTTTTTAACAACTTTCCGGGAATCAAATCGGAACTGTCAGAGATGTATTTCGGCACGAATCTTCCTACATTTTCGTTCCAGCCCCAGTCCTTTGCTTTTTTGTTGTCCTGATTGTCAAAATTACTCAACCAAGTTTGCAATTGGTAATAGACTCTGTAAGAGTGTTGTGCAGCTGCTTCTTCAGTTGGAGGGAGTTTTTCCAATTTAAAAGTGGATTTGTTTGTAGCTTGCTGATACAGCTCAAATCGTAATTGATTTAATGAGTTATAAATTTTGTTACTTTTGTAATACTAGCTGTAAGTTGAGATCCATTTTTTGCTATGGTTATGTGGTCTGCATCTTTTTGATAATAAACACTGGCTAGGTTTAATAAAGTTTTATTGTCCAATAAAGATCTTAATATTGTTTTTTTTACCTTTTCCAGCAAAACTTGAAGTTGTATCACACCCAGAGAAAGCATGAAGAAACGCTATTACACTTATGTATGGTTCGTGTTTAAAACAGTGGGATGTATAAAATGAATCTTTGACGTTGCTTGAGCCTGGTCTGTGAAAATAAATATCCAGCCCATTCGAATTTAATTGGTGTAAAAGAACTAGTAAATCGATAGACGAATAGAGATTTACTACTACAACAGAACGAGCTCTGCTGCTCTTGTGCAGGCTCACTTTGTCCTACCCCTCTCTACCCCCAACCTTCAGTCGTTTTGGGCGGGCATTTCAAATACCTGTATGCTGAGAAATTTCAAATTTTGTAATTTTTTGTTTGTTTGAATACGTAACAGTATTTTTTTTGTTTCTATTCAATTTTAGAGTGGTTTCCAACAACTAAATTCATTCAACTTTAGCTATTTTATACCAAAGTAAGTTGTTTCACTAAAATATTATGAATTATTAACATAAATATGCTAAAAAATTGAAAATAATGAAAAAATCGACAAATTCGAGATTCGAAAATTATTTTTTCCGTTTTTCTTAATTTTAAGCTGCTAAATGACAATAAATCACTAACATCGACGTACCATTTGAAAGTAGACATCTCGACGAAAAAAATGAGCACTAGTAGAACATCAAAATCCAAAAAAAAATCAATAAAGTTGTTCGCCGAAGATAGGGGTGTTTTTTCGGAAAAATGGTAAAATCTCGAAAAATATTTATTTCCGATAATTAAAAAAATTCATGCGTATTATATGCAAATAATTACGTACTTTCACAAGTTCCATTAGAATTAAATAATTTTCACGCGAGAAAAAAAAAATAAAAACAGAAAAATCGGTTATTCGTCATTTTCTCGCAAACTTCGAGGTTATGTCGAAAAATATGCAGAATAAAAGTTTTAGATTTTTTTATATCTACAACTTTTGTATGAAACACTTTTCTCTAGGAGGTAACGTTTCGCCACAAATCACGAAAAACGGTTTTCATCCCTTAAATAGCACCCCATTTCACTACTTCCCTTCATCTCAAGTTTCAAAGTTTTTTTTTCATTGTTTATGACCTCAACTATATATTCCAGCCGGCTGTTGCCTGCTATTAATTTTTTTTTCCAGCATTAATAATCCGTAACGGCCCCAGCCTATATCTATAAACTTTACATTAAAAAATTCCCTGACTGTTGAATCCACTAAATTTCTAGGTATAATCCTAGATAAAAATTTAACCTGGAAAAACCATATCGATATGTTAACTAATAAATTGTCCAGCATAATATATTTACTTCGTAAAATTGCCATATATGTTCCACTACCAATAAGTAAAATAGCATATATCGGACTTTTTCAATCACAATTAATTTATGGTATTCTCATATGGGTAAATTCAACAGAATGGGGTAGGGTATTTATATTACAAAAAATGGCAATTAGAGTTATAACTAAAAGAACACTGTGCATCACATGTAAACCCTTATTTGCCGAGTTAAAAATTCTACCTTTCCGGCTTTATTATTGTCTAACGCATATAAAGAAAAATGAACAACAATTTCAGATGCAAAGTACTATTCATAAATATGAGACTAGAAAATCTAGCGAATTAGTTCTCCCCCAATATAGACTAGAAACCACGCATAAAAGTTTTATATATCTAGCTATAAAAATGTACAATCACCTGCCTAACAAAATAAAAGAATTATCATTTGCCAGATTCAAAATAGAGATCAAAGAAATGCTTACCATGTTAGTACACTACAGTATCAACAATTTTTTTGACAATATATTTGAGAAACCATAACAGTTTGAAATAAAAAAAAATCATATATTATTTTAATTAATGACTTACGGTGTCTTAATTCATTGTATCAATATATATTAAAAAAAAATTATAATTGTCCTTTTTTTTTAATTTTGTGATTATATAGGCAGTTTGTAATTTTTAATTGTGAATGTGTTTCAGATTATTTTATGTGTCTTAACATAATATGTATGTATTTATATTTTCACGTACTTTGTTCTATTGAAAATGCTAAAACTAATGTAAAGTTATTCAGCAAATAAAGCAATTTATTATTATTATTATTACATTGAAATATTGGCAATATTATGTTGCCGCCAGTAAGACGGATAATAATTCAATTTTTCAATAAAACAACTGGCCCATACATACGGTACATCGTGTCAAGCAATGAGGTTTTAATGAAAACATAGCGTTGCTACCGTAGCCATTTGAAAGCCCGGATATAAATTTAATTGAGAATGCTTGGGGGCTAGTGGTGAAGCATATAAGGAAATTAAATAATCGTCTAAATAATGTCCGAGAACTGGACAGGATAATTGAAGATACTTGGGAGAACTTATCTCAAGGGATTGGTTTTGCAAGAAATCTGATTATGTCCATGCTTCAAAGACATCAAGCAGCTTTTCACGCTAATGAAGCAATGAAGAAATATTACTTAATTATCTATTATGTTCGGTTAAAGTTTATTGCAAGAGACATGTGGCGGAGTTTAGCCACATCTATTCTACCACTCAACCAAAGCACCCACACATACACACACACACCCACAGACAATTACACATTTACATTACATTTCTTCAGACATTGTCATATGTTGCAGCTGAGACTCGAACTCGTTAGAGGTAAGAGCAGCTAGCTATGTTGACTGTCATACAACCGCATCTAATCCACTGCTACAACGTTTGAAAGCACCACGAAACATTCATATCTAACCCGGGACCTCTTAATCTCAAAGATAACACGTAAGAGCTGATCCGTTGACCTGGTAATGTAAAACAAATTAATGACATCTACAGATAAAATTTATACCGCCTTACATTAAAAAAATATATATTCAAATCGGTCAAAAAGAAAATAGGTTTGTTACACTTATAAACGAGATACTCTGTACATAATAAATTACCTTGATTTTCTCCTGCTATTTCTTCTACACACATAAAACGGATAAAACTCATTATTACTAGCATTTTCTGATGCACCTTTGTCCACAACTATTTCATCAAATTCCTTCGTCATGATAAAATATGTTCTGGTTCTTCTTCCTTTCTCGTTTGATGTATATTTTCATTTTCCCAAATTTAAAATAAAACACAGTGAGGAATATTTTTTATACATTTAGTGACATTGCTTGAAAATTGTAAATACACACATCAAGCGTACTCTACTGTCATCTAAGTATATAAAAAATTTAGCATTAAAGAATTTTATCTATCTAAAGATAAAGCGGATTAGGATTGTTTAAATATTTGAAATGAGACACTTGTGTAAGTATATATTACTATGAACTTATCTCGCTACAATATAACATAAAAATCTATGGTTACCACGACAAAAGTTTATTTGCGCCCAGCATACAGTGTGTCCAGCCGGGAATTAACACGAACCATGTCTCGAAAACTAATGAACGAATGTATGATCTATCCAACTAAAATATTTTGACAGCTCTGTCACTCCCGCTTATACCGGAAGTAGATGTCAATTTTGTTATTTTAAATGATAGAACATCCATATTTTTATTCGCGGAATTGAGCGTTTACAAAATTTTAAGGTCACTTTGAATGGCAAAACTTATACCTAAAATTTATAGTTTTGGAGATATTAACACATCGAAGAAATTAAATATTTTTTACTGTGGCACAGCACAGACTTAATTCATTTCAAAATAATTAAGAACATTAAAATATTATACAGGGTAAGTACAAAAATGTTCACAACTTTAAATTCAGAAATATTAAATATCTTCAATATTTTAAATGGAAACCCCCCCTTTTTTTTGTTTTTTTATCAAACTCTTCAAGTAACAATATGGATAGTTTTTATATTTACTTCCCTATACCTACTTATAACGGTTTTTAAGATATTTACGGAAGTTCAGAAAATACTGTTATTTTGTAAGAAGTTTTGGTCTAATTTCTGTGGCGTTTATTTATTATTATTATTAACTCTAAGTCGGCTATGCAAACAATTCTTGTCAGAAAAAGTAGTAGCAGAGCTGTCAAATTAGCTAACACCCTGTATCCTTTTCAACAGCAAAAATTTACTAAAACATTTTGGCTATATTCTCATATTTTAGGCCAAAGATTCTATCCTTAAACTATGACCTGTTATTAATGGTCCACCCTGTATATGGTATCCGGAAATAATAAATGGATGTGAAACAAATAGATACATATCACGGATTTCTTGAAAAGTAAAAATATCAGTGAAGATTAATGTCAATCGTTGTACTGAAATAAACTTTGATTTTTAAAATTATTTCCTCTTTGTAAGTATTAGAGAAAAAAAATTGTCAAATAGCAGGAGGGGCTGACTTCCCTCTATCAAGCCTTTGGTGAGTAGCGCCACTACTCCAGCTGGGGTGCAAAACCGAACCGGTAGCCTTAGTGCACCCGGGAGGGGAAAGTGTCTTCCCCTCTGGTATCGGTCGTGGGCCTGCTGGGCTAACCACCCACAGGCCCTAAACTTTGGTTTAAGCAGGTCGAAGACAGGTCCCCCACGATCGACCCCGTGCGGATAGGGGTCAAGGGCAAGGTGATGGGGCCCAACTGGGCAGACATTGGCAATGACCAAGGGCGCTTTGAGTGGACAGATGAACTGAGGGATGAACTTCTGCATTGCTATGTAAGCAGTGAGTCCGCACGGAGGGGATACATGGCGCGGATGCATGCTCTGTGGTGTGAGAGGCTATCAGAGCATAGCGCCTTCACGCCACAAAATTTGCGTGACTATGTATCCCACCTTCGTAATAGGGGCTACGTGAGGGATGCTCGTGGACCTTTGAATGAGGTGGCCGAAGAGCCGCCGCATTCATCGGTTGAGAATGTGGTTCTCCTCGTTCCGCCAACACCAGAGGGCCTCAGTACCAGACGGGGGTTACACCACATAAAAACCCCCGGGCCACAAGACCTGGCCAGAGTGGATGAAGAAATTAGTGCAGCGCTACCAGAACGGGCTGACCTCTGGCACATAAACTGTGCTGTGTATGCCGCTCTTCAACGCTTTTCTCGGGTGGAGAGACGAAACACTGCTTCCCCACAGGAGAGGGTGGAGCGGCGCATACAAAAAATGGAAGCCAAGATCCGGTCAGCGAGGCAACACGCATCCCGTATCCAATGTGTGATGGACTATATGGCGGCCAACAGACCGTTCACGCCTAAAGTGCGTCGATTAGTCGCCAAGTTAAGACGCGCCCATCACACACTCAATGAGGCACTACTGCGAACCACCAAACAGCACTGTCTCGACAGGATACGGATGCTAGTGACTTGCAAAAAGTCACTAGTGAGGCGGGCGAGAGGGCTTGCGGAAAATAAACTGTTCCGCCAAAAGTCCTCGCGCCTTTTCCAACCGCCTCCGCGTGTTGTGGACAATCCGCCGACTGCAGATCAAGTGGAGAATTTCTGGAAAACGCTGTACGAGGAGAGGCTTCCACTCAACCGAGATTCTCCGGCCCTGGCACAATTTGAAGCCTTTTGTCAAAGGTTTCAGCAACCACAAGGAGTATGCCAACCAATAACCCCAGAAGACGTTCGTAGGGCTCTTGATGGCTCTAAGAACTTTGCTGCTCCAGGTCTCGATGGGATAAATAACTTTTGGTGGAAAAAGTTATTGAGCACCTACCACCATTTGGCCAGAATTTTTAATTCATGGTTGAATGGGGAGCAGCAAATTTCTTCTTGGGTTGTTGAGGGGCGGACAGTGCTGATCCTCAAGAACGGAGATTTGTCCAACCCAAAGAACTACAGACCGATAACCTGTCTAAACGCTTGTTACAAGGTGTTTACACGCATTATGTACATGCGGGTGCTCCGCGCAGTTGAACCGGTTTACGAACGGATATATGAGCAACGAGGGTCGAAGGGAGGTGTCGCTGGCTGCAAGGAGAACCTGCTGATCGTCATGCAGGACTCCATGCAATATAAGCGGAACCTCCCTATGGCCTGGATCGACTACTGCAAGGCATTTGACATGACATCGCATGAGCTCATTGTTCACTTGCTCCGATGTCTTGTGGTACCCGGTCCCATAGTGAGATGTATTGAAGAACTGATGCCGCTCTGGAGGACTCGCTTTACCATAACATCGGGTAACGATAGAGTCAAAACAGATTCCCTCAGCCTCCTTCTGTTTTGCATCTCACTACTGCCATTATCCGTCTCGCTCCGGCAAACCCGTGGCTACAACTGTGGTACCCCCGGCGACAGGAGACATAAGGTCACCCATCTATTTCATATGGATTACCTTAAACTTTATGCCTCTGAAGAGAGGGATCTCTAACACTCTCTTAGGGTGGTACAGGAGTACACGCAGGCTGTCGGCATGCAGTTCGGGTTGGACAAATGCGCACTGATCCATCTCAAGAGAGGACGATGCGGTGACTACGGAGAGGACGCGCAGCTCGTGGACGAAAGTATCTTGCACCGTCTAAATGCCGGAGAGTCTTACACTTACTTGGGTGTCGAACAACGCTCCACCCAGCCAGAGCTCGCCAGGCTCGGCTATTTATATGGTTCGATGGGAACTGTGCGTGAAAAGGTTTGAAAAGAGCTGGATAGACATCCTCAGCCAGTAATTTGGGCTCGATTGCGCAACATTGCGTAATTTTAGTTGAAGTGTGCTTCTAGAAGGCAGAATATTAAAACATAATGTTTCAGTCGCAAATTCCTCTATGAAATCCTTATTTTACTATAAGGAATGTAATCAGACTGCAACCAATAGTCACTCTCCGGGCTACGTGTTAGAGGCCTGGCGCGTTAAGTGTAATAATTACATATTACCAAATAGAACGCAAATGCTTCGATTGCAACAGAATTGGTAGGAAGTAGGAATCTGTTCGTTAATATGGAATTATTACACTTGGCGGGGCACTTATCCCGGGGAGTAGATGTTTGTTGCAGTCTGGTTACGTTCCTTACAGTAAAGTAAAGATTTTATAGACGAGTTTGCGACTGAAATATTATGTTTCAATTGCGTAATATTGCGCAATATTGCACAACATTGCATCATACATTTTGAAAAATCAAATATTCGGGACGAAAAGTTATAAGATAAAATGGGCCATAAAAAGGGGAACTTCTTGATGTATGAATGAAGCTTGAATTGATTCGGATTTGGAAGTTATTTGTAATAACCGTGGAAAGAATTAAATTTGGAAATGGCCCCGTAATGTATTGGAAGGTCTTTTAAGCTATGTTGATCTCATATGAGAATGTTTCTATAGGTGTGCGTTGAAATGAATTGGAAGGAAATTTTGATATTAATGAGCCAGCAAGCGGAACATGCGAAATGGAAGAAGTAAGTTGAGAATTTGTATTTAAGAGGAAAATGTCTATAAATAAAAACTTGTAGAAGCGAGTAATAACATTGTGAAGGGGCATGGAAAGTGCATGTGATACAAATCGAGTTTGTGAGGGGGCTGTATTTTTTAGGGCAGTAGTTTGCAACTTTTGAATTTTAATTTGGTGAATATGAATGTTGGAGTGGGGTTGCCTATGTATTTGGACTATTTGTGAATTATCGGTACTTTGTGAATTTTTCCAAATTTTTTTGACTAAAATTGTAGTTTTTTGCAAATTTAAATGACTTTTTTTAATAGTTTGACTTGGTGATCGTGAATAATGAATTATTTTAAAAATTTTAAGTCTATTGAAAATTTTTCTGTCTGTGTAGAGTGAAAGGTACTATAACAGCCTCCACTGCGCCACATGCCAACGGACCCTTCTTCTTCGTGTGTAAATAGTACTACACATCCTAAAATTATGGGCCCAGCATGAAATGACTCAGAAATGCCCACATAATAATTTTTGATACTTCAAAAAGTGAAAACATATTAAGATTATTAAATGTACTTTTTTGTATTTAAAACATGACAAAAATTGCCTGTTTGCTAAAAATTAAAAATCAACCGCATTTTCAATCGCCAGTTCCTTGTCGCTACTTAAATCATACACGAAAAAGTGTTTTTTGTAAGAATTTTTGTAAGCTTTCATTTAGGTCTTATGAAATTTTGTCGTAAAGTCAAATGAAATGATTATATACAAAAAAGGAATAAAAAAAAAATATTGGTTCAATTTTTCTGAACAAAAACAGTTTTCAAGAACCTTTTTTAAAAGAAAATATACTTTGCGAACGACTTATGCTATTGCATTACTTTCATATGTATATAAACTAATAAAAATAGGTCAAAACCAATTTTTAAAAAATTATGATGCGCAGTTCTTGTAGGAAAATCTTAATTTATAATAAAAGAGAGAATTTTGCTCATAGCTTTAAACAGCAGTAACTCATGAACCATTCATCGTATGAAGATTACTTGGAGATCATTTTAGAGATAATTTAAGTCTTCAAAAAACCTTTAGTGCCATTATTGCCTAAAGCCAGTCAAAAAATAGCTATTTGTCTAAATACACTGAACTTGAAAATAATAATATTTCATCTTTTCCCCTTTTATCTCAATTCACTCGTTATTAAAACGATTTTGTACATGCACCCAGCATATTCAAAATTTGATTCTGAACTTTCATTAGATATATAGATACGCTATATGCGTATGAGCTATCTTTTTCGAGTTTTTATCGATTTTATCATGAAACAAGTGTTCTGATAGCGTGCTCTAAAGAGGCTTAAAAATTCATATCTCTGCCAATATTGATCGAATGGAAATGGAAACTAAAAGGAAATTGTTCATAATCGAACTCTCTAACTCTTACATTTGAAATATTTTGCGATCCGAATGACGATTTTCGAGATTTTAGAGAAAAACTTCAAAAATCTATCTCGGCTCCAATAAGTTGTACGAAGTTAAAAAAAAACGAAATTGTGCGGATTTTTATTACCTATAATTTTCATGTGTACATATTTTACAGTCAAATTGATACTTTCCGGGTTTCTTGCGAAAAACCGATGTTTTTTACCTATTTTCTCCTCCGCCCTTTCCGTCGGTGTCTACGGGTGAGGATTGTTCCCAAAATTATTTCATCCAAATTTTCCCATTTTACTGGGCTAGTAAGAGAATATAGTAAAATGCAATATTCAAATGTAAATGAGGCTAGTTTTCTTACTTAATATATGCATTAAAGACATTTATGTTACTGGCGTGTTTTATTTTTATATTTTATTTTATTGTGTTTTTAGAACCATCGCTCGTTGCAAAATTGAAATATTTGACTTCATCTTATCGTTTTAATCCATAAAGACAAAATTTTTGGAACGAAGTATTTTATATTCTATTATTATACTCCGCTCTGTTTTACCCTATCGTATGCTATCCAATCCTTTTCTCTCTTCTCTTTGTGCAATATGTCGTATATGGAAAATTGTCTATTTTAATTCAGTAAAGGTTGAAAAGCATAAATAATTTTTTAGCTTTGTTCTTATTTTTCGGATTTATATTAACATTCACATTAAAAATATGTTTTTCTAATTTTTTATAATACGTTTATCATAACTTAAATACAGGAAAATAAGGCATATAAGGCAAAACTTTGTAATTGATACTGCAATTTTTCCTCGTAATACATTTTAGAAACACTTTATACTCTTATTAATTCAAAGTCAAGTCCCTGGTGCCTGTGAACCGTATCGATATTATGCATTTGATTCTCTACGATAATGTGACATTCTGTTCAGATCCTTTGCCGTATTACTGTACGTCTACATGCCTTGCTTTCCTGGGATTCTAGAATGAGTCCTCTGTAAATAGAATCTTGAGGTATCGTTTAACATGTAAACATAGGTACAGAGATTCAATCTGATTTCTCTTTAATTTGTGTGCATACAATCAAAGCAAATTAGTAATGTAAATAACTCTTCAGAAATTAAATCACGAACATTATAGAGAAAATAGTAATATGTGGTTATTTAAACTTTGAACACATGCAGGTCACTGAATTCTTATATACCTTATAGCATATTTTATCGATTTGAATTAATTTTTAAATAATATTATCATCGTCTTCTGTCGATTTATGTGGTAGCTGTGCCGTTAAATAAGGCCAAATTCTATTTGAAAGATAAATATTTACACTTTCAAATAATATAAAATGTAAAATAAAAAGAAATACATATTTATTTTTATTTATTTATTCATTTATTTACGTATACCGTCCAACAGCCAAGGCCAATTACTGGATGGGAAAATATAGGGTTATCAACAAATGTCACAAATTACAAATTAATAAGTCAAATAGAATAATATATAATATAAGGGAGCTATAATATGCGAGTCATCATAAAGTGAGACATAGTGTATATATATTTTTATTTTATATTTTAATGCCTTGTTTATATTTACGTCCTGGCGTAGTTTAGCTACAGCTACTCTTCCACTCAACCAGGACAGCGAAATGAGATTAAAACGAAAAAGCCCTCGAGTTTGAGAAAATAAAAAATTATTTTAGTGAAAAGCTTCAATTGAGACCCTAGAGGGCGTTCGTGCACTTTATTTCGTTGTGAGGAGCCTTGAAGTTCAATTTTTTGTAGTAGTGGTTCGGGTTAATTGCTACACCCTGTATATAGTTTTTTGAACTGGTTTTGCGCTTGTATTTAAAGTTTCTATTAATTATCACTATTTAGTCTTGTAGGGTGAAATAAGATTACACACCTAGCTCAAAACTATATTGAATAACTAACAATAAAATAACATATATAAACATAATTTAGTGAATTCGGAACAAAACGCGGTGCACGCACTAGCCAGACATATGTCACTCACTCTCATGACATGTCGTTACACGCTCAACTACTTGTATTGCTTCATACTCTCCCCCCCCCCTGTACTTTGTGCACGGTCCTCCGGCGAAGTACAGGACTAACCAGTTGTAACTTCACGATTCTTCTTGGGGCGTCCTCTTCTTCTCTTGGGAACCAATGGAGCTGGCGCGGAATAAGGTTGATCATCTGGTTCACAAAATGGAGTTAGATCAGAAACATGATATTTACCAATAATTTCGATTGGGTGGACATCGAACTTAGCTGGCATGTCGTAGGCGTTACCAAATTTGAAATCACATATGGACCATCTCGCTTCGGCGTAAATTTGGCTGAAATTCCCTTTTTGGCATTGCTTAACATATGGGTTCTTAAAAGCATCTTTTGCCCTAATTCAAAGGTAATAGTTCGCCGTCCCTTATCTACCTGAAGCTTTCTTTGATCCTGTTCTTGAATTATCGATTCTCTGGATCGGGCTAAAACATTTTCTAGGTCTCGAAGATAGGGAGTGATACATGGTACGAAATTATCTCATTCCAGGATTTGCCGAAAATCATATAAAGTGTCATGTGGGGCTCTCAGTTCCCGTCCAAAAGTAAGGTGAGCTGGGGTATAACCAGCATACTGTCGAATTTATGGCATATCTAATACTGGCAATATGTAGGTCCCAAAGATGATGCAAATTCTGAGCCAAAATTGATAACTGGGTTTGGAGTTCCCTGTTCTTCCGTTCAACGGGATTACTTTCTGAACAAGGGGATTAATGTACTGCTAATCCCAAAGCAATATGTCACCTTTTGCATAATCGCACTAATCAATTGTACTTCATTATCGGAAATCATCTTCCTCGGCGTTCCAAGAATGATTTCATTAATAAGGATTTTAGCGCAAGGCTCAGCGGTCGCAAATTGTAAAGGGAATAATTCTACCCATTTTGATGCCACATCTTCCACGATGAGGATCCATTTATTTCCATGTGGCGTTTCGGGCAGTGGTCCAAATAAATCTACTGATATCACTTGAAAACGTTGTGAAGGTACCGGGGTCTACAGCAGTCCAGAAGGTTTGAGGTTTGTGGCTTTATATCTTTGACATTCCACACAATTTTTGATATATTCTTAAATATATCGACGCATACCAACGAAATAATATTTGGCAGCGATTTTCTGAAAAGTTCTATCTATTCCATAATGGCCACCAATGTCTGAGTCGTGGAATATTTTCAATATCTCTTCACGAAGGCTTGAGGGAATAGCTAATTGTGGCTCTTTATTATCATTATCTGGATCCCAACGGCATAGAATATCATTTTTCATGATATATCCTCTTTCGGTCCACCGACACATCTCTAACTGGTTATCTCCTTCCAGTGCACAGATAATTTTGTTTAGCTCTGGGTCATCCTTCTGATTCTGTCTGATATCACCTGTTCCAATTGATGGGAGCTCGATAGATACAAAACAAATTTTGCATGAAGATGAGGTATCATGCTCATAAATTGGCCTTGATAACGTGTCGGCAATAACATTCATTTTCCCTGGCGTATAAATCATTTTCATATTAAGGCCTTGGATACACATCGCCCATCTGGCAATTCGACCTGAAGGTGTCTTTATCGAGAACAACCATTCTAATGGTTGGTGATCCGTAGCGATAGTCACTTCTGCACCTTCTAGATATGTTCTAAATTTCCCCGTAGTACTCCAAACCTCAGCCAACGCTTCTCTTTCAATGCAGCTGTAGTTACGTTCAGGTGCACTGAGAAGCCGACTTGCGAATTCAATGGGTTTTTCATTTACCCCCTCCCCCTGCAGTAAAACAGCTCCAAGGGCAAAATCGCTGGCATCTGTACGTAACATGTATGGCTTTGTTGGATCCTCTTGGATAAGAATTGGTGCACTGATTAAAGCCTGCTTGAGTGTTTCAAATGAACGTAACTCGGTTTCACCGAAATGGAACTCGCGATTCTTTTTAAGTAAGTCTGTAAGCGGACGCGCAAGGTCTGAAAAGTTCGGCACAAATTTTCTATACCAGGAGCAAGTTTGCACAAAACTTTGTACGTGCTTTTTACATAGGGGCGGTTTCATGACTTTAATCGCGGCAATTTTATCAGAGTCTGTCTGTATTCCATCGGGTGTGATAAGATGTCCAATATACTTTACAGAAGTACGAACAAACGAACACTTTAAACGACGCGCGCGTAAATTGCACTGTCTAAGTCTACAAAATATAACTTTCATGTCCTCCATATGCTCCATAAAAGTTCTAGATAGTACTAAAATATCATCCAGATACGCAAAAATTAAATGATCACCCAAAGTAGCGCGAAACAGTCCATCATTCGAGTGAAAGTTGCGGGTGCATTTCGCAACCCGAACGGCATCCTTGTAAAGCGAAAAGTACCAAAGCATGTGGTAAAACACGTTTTATCGCGATCTTCTATAGCTACAGGCACTTGCCAATAACCAGACGAAGGTCCATGGTAGACATAAATGGTGTAGGTTTGGCTAATTGCAAAAGTTCATCTAACCTAGGCATCGGATAAGTATCTGGAACAGTTACACCATTTAAGCGCCGGTAGTCGACGCATAGACGATATAAATTGTCCTTCTTGGGTACTAGCACTACTGGACTCGCCCAAGGTGATTCGTATTCTTCAATGATTCCTTCGGAGGCTAACCTGTCCAATTCTCGTCGTAGAAAATCCTTTTTATTAAAACTCAAGGGGTATGGACGTGTAGAAATCGGCGGTTGATCAGTGGTATTAATTCGATGTTCAGCTAACGACGTGGGATTTCCTCCTGGCGCGAAGATATTAGCATTTTCACTTAATAGCGGTTCCACCATCTGACGCTGATCATTGTTCAAATTAATGTCCTCTTCTGGGCGTAAAGGAAAAGAATTAATTTCGCATATTTGAATATCTGGAGGGTTACCTGGCTCTTCAACAAACTCGAAAAGATTCTCTGGATCGTCACAAAAATACCACTTTCCTACCGGAACATTCAGCACAATTTGAGCTTCTCGTATAAAGTCACACCCCAGTAGTGTGTTGCTCTTAGTTAGGTGTGGCAGGACAGTAAATGTAATTGGTACTTGTCGACCACCAATAAGAAAATTCACTTTTGTTCGGAGAACATTTACACTATGAAGATGTTCGCCATCTGCGTATGACAGTGTGGTAACTGAGCCTTGAAATTTATAACCTAACTCTTGTAAAATACTGTACAACTTTGCACCAGCAATACTAGCCTGAGCACCTGAATCTGCGTAGCCCGCACCATTAACGCCATCTATTGTGATAGGAAGTAGTGGCCGATTACCAGTGTTAACATTAAGAGCTGTGTGGTAAAAACTTAAAGAATTGGTTTGTAAAGTGGCAGAAGAAGAGCTTTTGTTTTGACATGTAGGACATTTGGATCTAATAACTCCAAGGACACCACACCCATAACACGCTAACTGATGTTTAGTTACAGTATTCTCTTCGAATATATTTGTTTCTAAATGTGTTTCTCTTTTCTTTAAATTCTTACATTCGTCCTTAGCATGACCGAAATTCTTACAGTATGCGCAACGTGGTTTCGATTTGAGGCTCGGGTCAGGATTTTTTACAACTTCCTTATGCTCCAGGTTATGTTTAAACTCGATACCAGTTTCTAGCAAAGATCGTTCCACATCACGCGCTCGCGTCAGTAGGTCTTTAAAAGTTTTTAGTTCACTTCTTATAAGTCTTTTTCGAATTTTACGGTTTAAAAATCCGAATACAATATCAAGTTGTGCTTCAATAGGTAACTCATACGGTAGTTGCGACAGTAAAGCCCGCACACCGCACACTAATGGTTCAGTAGATTCACCTAGACCTTGATCTCTTGAAAATATTTCTCGGAATATCAGATAAGGTGGAAGTTTCCTAGAAAATGCCTCGCGAAATGCTGCCACAGCATTGTCCCAAGTATGTTTTTTTGACGCCTATCCACCACGTACTTGCTTGTTCTTCCAAAAGCATCGAAATACCGCGTAAAGCATTATCATCAGAGACGTTACAAATGTCTTTGTAAGTCAGAACATTATCTAAAAATGCATCGACATCCGACGATTCACCACCATTAAAACGTGCAGTACATTTAGCAAAACTACCCACGATTTGAGAAGGTCCTCCAGAAGGTGGTGTCGATGAATGTATTGTACGATTAAACTGTTCCAATACATCTGAATTTGTCTGTACAGCTGACTCCTTGACCGTTGCTATCAACGTGTTAAACTGCTCATTAGACATCGTAATTGTTGCTGAGGTACTAGCAATTTGAGCCCCACCAACGTCCTGTTTTTTTGGTGACATGTTTAATAGCAATAAAAGTCCTTTTACAAACCGTTTAAAAGTTCTACGTAAAGGTCGTTGTCTGGCAACACTAGAAGAAACTTTGCAGCAAAATTTCTATTCTCCGTAACAAGTCGGTAACACCGCGAAGAATCTAACGAATTCGAATGTCAACGGAAATTGTTCTGAAAATCTCTGAGTGACAGATCGTTTACTACAATTATTAAAAGTCTACCTTTGCTTGAAGAATGTAAATACCTTACACCTTTAATTGCAGAGTCCACAAACGATGCTGCTACGATTTACACGTACATAAACAAATAAATACGTTGGATATTAATGATTATCGTCGCAGACGAAATAATGACACTTTCTTTAAAAATGAAATGCACCATATTATACAATTTACAGATATTGGTTATCTAGCATATAACCTGGCGATGTTCAAAAGGTGTGACAAGTTTCTCGATTAATAAGTTACAACATTAATAAAATGCCTCTTGTAGCTACACATCGGTTTACAATGTCCTCATAAATGGTCATAAATTCTGCCACAAAGGTCTGATTTAAAGAACCTCCTTAAATAAATATAAATGCATAAAATCTTTAAATATGTACAAGTTAAAATACAAAAAAATATGAATCGAATATAACCGAGTCGAACCACTGAAGGTGGTCCCCGGTAAATAAAACAACACAACACACTTATTTAGGGTGGTACGATACCGAGTTCGACGTGGAAGAACTGTAGCCCTATGGAGATGTCTTCGGGACACAGAAATAGATCCAAGGATGGGGTTGATTATAGCCTCTCCAGCCCTGGAACTTTCCACTGTGTGTGGATGCCCCGTCCGTGGAACTCTCACTGACGTGTGTAGAAGCCCCGTCCGTGGAACCCTCACTGATGAGGGAACAATCCACCAAAAGCCACAGTCGGATGAATGGAGTCGAGTCCGCCTTTCAAGTTGACACTGTATTTCCAAAGGAGAGCTTTGTGTAATTAAATATCCTGCTTCCGCAGATAAAATTTACTCACAACCACAAAATATCCCGCTAAACAACAGATTGAGGAAATTTTCTTTTGTTGATAATTCTAAAATCCACCAGGATGCCTTGGATAAAACCGAGGTTCACAGAATTATCAACTAATTACCACGCCAGCAAAAATGGTTGCCTACCCGTCTTCCGCTCTCTGCTGATCACGTGCCACAAGGGTATTGCCCTCCCGTGGAGAATAGCGAAATGTGTTACGGACGTAGCAGTTGTTATTATGCGGCCCACAAAACGCTAAAGTGTATGGTGGGTCGCATACGCTAGAGGTCCGCAACAATGCAACAAAATCACTAAACACAGAGTTTTTAAGTAAATCTTGAGTGTCTGTTCATTTACACACGCCACACTGGTCAAACTTTAACTTTTGTCCGGCCCCACGTTGGGCGCCAATGTAGGGTGAAATAAGATTACACACCTAGCTCAAAACTATATTGAATAACTAACAATAAAATAAAATATATGAACATAATTTAGTGAATTCAGAACAAAACGCGGTGCACGCACTAACCAGACATATGTTACTCACTCTCATGACATATGTCGTTACACGCTCAACTACTTGTATTGCCTCATAGTCTTTAATATTTCTGATACGGTCTAAAGCTACACCCTGTATATATTGAATTTGAATTAAAAACACTTTGATTTAAACGAAACGAACAAAATTATTTATTTAGATTTTTAATTTAACAGAGTTTCGAACGGATATTATTTTAATTAACAAGTTTCCTTTAGAAATAGTAACTAATCAACAACAGAAATTTAGTCTTATTTAGTTTTTTTGCAAAAAATATGTATTGTTTATTCTGAAAGAATTCACTTTTTTTGGGCCGCGACGGCGATTTGATTTTCTTAAAATTAATTGAGTCGTGAAGGCGAGTACTTAAAGCTAACTCTTTTTAACCAGGTTTCGGCCTGAAAAGTTAGATTTCAACAGATTGTCACGAAAAGTATGCAGGACCGAAATAGAAAGCCTAACTAGACGGTGGGAAACTACTTTAGTTAAATAGAAACCGAACCGGATGCACTAGTAAATCAACTTACACTTAAAATCGCTTTTAGAATAACTATTTTAAAAACCACTCGCGAATACTTAACAAAGGAGTCACTGTCAATTTCTGAACTTGCTTCGTTGGGTTGGCGGTGCTCTGGTATCTATATGTTTAGAAACGGTTACGTTTTTCGTGCCCCGTGAGTCTCGTGTCACGTTTTAAAAATCTGGAAAGGGCTGGATATCGCTCCATGCGGGCGAGGATGACTCATCGATTGCGATATATTGCTCAATACTGTAGAAAAGTTGAAATTTTGATAAGAAACCTATATGATCGAATTGTGCTTAAAAAGACGAACTTTTTAATATAAAATTTATGTGTGAATCAATTTTGGTTAAAAAGTTACTGAAGGTTTTATATATTTAAAAGTTGAGAACATATTGGATCACCCCGTAATGTACCATTAAAGCCGCGCACGTGCTATTAAAGTGGATACAATTTGCGTGTCGGTGCAGGCAGGCTGAAAGAAGCGAACGGAAACTATATTTTAAGAATTAAGAAGGTTACAGATGTTGTATACGAGGGGTGACGAGAAAGTAAAGGTATCAAAGTCTATTAATATTTTAGGAAGGCTGTGGATACCTGTATACGGGGGCGATAAGAAAGTATGGATAATAAGAATTAATTACGAATGTCGTATACAGGACGATGAGAAATAATTAACAAAAAATTGAGAATGGTGATGAATGTTGTATACGGGGGCGACGAAAAAGTATTGCTTATTAAAATAAAGGAGTGAATGTTAATATACGAGGGGCGATAGAGAAATTTGAAATAGAAAACTGATTGTAGAAAATTAACAAAACGAAGAAAAATGTTGAGATTATAGGAACGGATAGTGGTTTTGATCTTGTCGATGACTATAGGGGGCTGTATTTTTTAGGGAGGTTTTTTGTAATGTTTCTTTTATAAAATGACTAGAATGAATGTTGAAAGTTCGATATCAGTGAATTTATGTTATTTTAGAATTATCGAATGTTTGTGAATTTTTTAAGATTTTTGTGATCTAGGCTGTAGTGTTTCTATGATTTTTGTGGTTGGATGACTTTATTATCATGGCATGTGTGAATCAATGTGATTTTTATCTTCATTTTGAGATTTTTTGTTTTTATTTTTTCACTTGTAGATGAGATGCCCAACAACATCCTGGGTGGTCACCCATCCGAGTCTTAGCGCTTAAACCGATGACGGTACCTCGTATAATAATATAATTTGGCGTGGGAAGAGAAAAAAATAGACTATGCAAAAAAAGAAGAACTATTGCACAGTGAATAAAGTGAAGCGGTGAATGTTTTAACAAATTAATCTTCGATCTGGCAAGATAGAAGGTAATGTTATTACAAGCCTCGGTTCTTAGTACATGAAAGCATATTCATTATAATACCTGAAGACAGTCTATTTTACTATTATATTTTAAAGGAAAAATACTTTAAAAAATCGTCTTTGCACTGTCTCTAAGCTGTCGATATAGGTCAAATAGCTGGAATTCCATATTAGTGAAGTAATTTTGCAAAATTTTATTTTGCGTAACTGCACTGAAAAATCTAATATTTTACAAATTACCATAAAAATCAATTCCGCGAGAAGAATTATTGTAATTGCAATAGACGACGCTCCGTGGATGAAAGTTTTATCAATTTATAAAAAAAAATTATTTTTGCGGAACTGAAATGAAAATTCAATTTTGTAATCTACTGAAAAAATTCGGTCCCCCAACGTAATTATTGTAAGTGCAATTGTTAAAGAACGCTATAACCCCGATATACTTTTCGACGTTGTAACAAAATCCGACTTAGGAAATACTTCGTAAGAAAAGCGTGCTTCACGTAAAAACGCCGTGGAAGAGGTTTTTAATTCTTGGAAACATATTTTTGCTCTTCGGAGCATTTTTTATGCCAAATTTTCGCTAACTCTTCAAGGAGCGTTAATTTAGAAAGTGTAGTAAATGTCGCTGCACAGGGACGTAATGTCGCCCCGACCACCTAATTTTAGAAAGTATACTAAAATTTCCAAGATTAAAAACCCTTTTACGAATCCACGTTGTCAAGCACTGCAACTCTTACGAGGTATTGAATATGAGGACAAGTTAGTCCAACGACTATTCAAAGTATATCGGAAGTTATAGCGAAAATAGCCCTTAGCGACATGGGACCCCCATCATTTCCTAACAGTCGGATTTGACGGGGAAATGATGAGTTTTGACGGGTGATTCGGAGTCAAAAAAGTATCTATACCATGTACTCACACGTGCATGGGATCTGCCTTGCCTGAACGTAAAAAGTTGTTATTGTATAATACAAACGAAGTAGAGACGCTTCAAGCAATTTTAAGCTCCGAGGAGCGACCAAAATTTATGAGAATTTAATAATACGTTTATAAGACAGGCAAGCAAAAGCCCACCAAAATTTCAGTTACATGAAACTTTTCTTGAATCTTTTTGTGCATCGTTAGCTTATCAAACTGCATATTGGATGGTAGTTGGTACCGTATGAATCGTCCCGTTCCTCACCATGTGTTGTACACGGGTCAGACCATTGTTTGTTAACATTTTCTCTTGAAAGAGTTGTTGTAAAAACATGATTTTTTAAAGATTTAATATACATATTTTGAACTTTATATTGTCTTTTAGTTGTGTTTTCTAACAAAATTCCTTTTCAGGTTTGATTTTAAGAGAGTGTGATACAGACAGTGTTAGATTTATAGTGTTACGACATCTTCCAATTGATACCATCAGAGCAGCAGTTAAGCATAAACGACAGTAAGTATGATTTATTACATTATTCTCCGTTTGAAACAGTCGTGTTGAACCCTAAAAATTTTGTGAACGTAATATTTATTATTTAGAATTAAGAAAAAGTTGAGGAAAATGAAAATTAATTTTTTCTTTTTCCTATTTTTTTAAATTTTTCTAAGTTTTTCGAGCAGAAAATACGTCCTTCAGACATCCATTAAAACATGGAACGTTCACACAATAAATGACTTCCCGTGGATATATGTTTGTCGAATTTACAACAAAAATTGATTTATTCACAACTGAAACAAAAATTTCACTTTTGAGAACTATCATAAAAAGATCGTTCCGACGGCCGTAAATTTAACAACTACCTTGAAAACCGACTTTTACTTCCGAACAAAAATCTTTATTAAGAACAGGCGTTGTGTAGCACTGCATCTTAGGTATAATATTGAATATGAAGATGAGTAAAAAGTTACGTATTAAAGTTTTTGAAGAGAGATTTGGCACGAGCGACAAAAATTGTGAGGGTAAATTTTTCACATCTTGCAGTCGATTTTGGAGGAAAATTTATACGTTTTCCATGGTGTTTGCCCTTAGGCGGTTCTGTACACTTGTGCTTGCACTTGCACTTGCGCTTGCTCTTGCCCTTGGAGCTTACATAAGCGCTTGCACTTGCGCTTGTCCTTGCGCTTACACTTGCACTTGCCTTTGCACTTGGACTTGGACTTATACTTATATATTTGTAACTACAACAAAAATTATCTGAAAAGATCCAATATATATCTTTACCCAAATATCCTATCTTTTCATTGTGTTCCACTGAGTAAAATTAAGCAATTTCCCTTTCAGATTAATTAAGAAAGTATTATATATTAGGAGTGTTAGCTTTAAGACAATGTAACGACGTCCAATCAATACCATTTAGTGCCAGCAGTTATGCAAAACTAAGGAGTAGGTATAAATTTTGTATTTTGTCTGAATCAGTCGCATCGAAACTTTGAGGTGAATATCATTTTAGCAACAGTAATAAAACGTCCCTCAAACGCACATAGCATGGATTGTTCACACTCCAAGCTAGTATATATCAAGGCAATATTGCTGCAGAATTAAGGGTAAGCGAAAGCCTCACTGGTAGGCTTTGGATATCGGAAAATACGAAATGCACTTAACTTTTGTGGACAGCTTTATTATAACAGTACTGATTTATATGTATTCGTTCCCCAAGAAGATGGGCATTACTTTCGAAAGATCCTGTATTCCATACAATATTCCTCATTAACCATGAACACCACTGATATGAGACGCTTTCAAAGAGAATGAAATACTTGTACTCAGCAATGCCGCACTAAAAATGTATCATTTTGTCGTTCTCATACGTAGTACAATTATTTAATGGTTGGTTGTCATGCAGAGAAATGTATGAAATTTATTGCGAACATACATAAACTATATCATATGACACGGTTTGCACCATTTATAAAATAGGGAAATTCTCCGTGACTTCTTGTCAGTTCCGAGTTAAATCTATTGTACATTTTGAAACTAGACAAACAGACAAATTTTGTCGAGGTTGATCGTAATAGTAATAGAATAAATTTTATAAGATAGTGTCATTGTTATATAAAGTAATAAAACACCATGAAAACAAAAATTTACAAATATACAAACATTACATTATTAGATGCTTGTTTTGTTACCTGTTTACTTTCCTTTTTGCTGAAATGGCCAATAAACAAAGTAACAAATGCGAGCGACTAGCTGGTTTAAGTCGGAGCAAATGGTTGTAGGTTCAGAGAATTTACAAAGGAGGTGGAAGTTACCCTTTTGTGTGTGTGTGTGTGTGTGTGTGTGTGTGTGGTATAAGAGAACAATTTTACTTTGTTTGGGCAAAAGAGACAATGAAGTATTTGATATTATTAGGCCACTATCTATAGCAAAGAATTAGTCAATTTGACTCTTTTTCCACTAAAACCAGTCTCCTATAGATGAGACTGAAATTTGTTGGTGAGAAAAAGAAATAATTATTAAAATGAATGATAAATATTTAAAATAATCAAAGTTTACAAAAGAAGTTTAAAAAGTAACTTTGAATAAATGGAACCTAAAAGCAAACCTTTAAGAATATAAACTTATAAAAAATAAAATTTTGACGTGTAATCAGGAAAAAATTGTACAGAAAAGAAATTAATACAAAAAAATTACCAACGTAGTTCATTACAACTGGATGTATACGAAGTTGGACACATTCTGGTAGAACAAATCCGGGCTCCAATTGTCTCACATGAAATCTAAACGATGTTGGGCAATTTAATTTAGTTCTCTCACTTCACAGTATATGACTCCAAAGGATAGGCTTTTGTGGATTTTAAGGAATACAGAATAACTTCTAATGCAGTATTATAGATTTTTGTTTATTTCAATAACTCGATATTAATTAATAAAAAACTAAAGAAGGTATATTGGCATAATCCAAAAATAAGTTATCAAACCTAACGGTTTGATTAATTAATATATTTAATATTATGAGGTAATTATGAAAATGCTTGATTATTACAAAATGCTTGATAATTGCAAAAGTTTCCATATAATTACAAATTTCTAGATACATGCAAAATTTTAGATAATTGCAAAATTACTAATTATAATATTCCTAATTACAAGATTGCAAAATTGTTAATTACAAGATTGTAGCTACTTGCTCAATGCTGATTGCGAAATAAATTGCCAAAAAGAATGGAAAAAGAATATTTTATTACCATGTCGTCACATGTAGAATTTTAGTTGCATTACAAAATTAAAAAAATTTGAATATAATTTTATTTAAATATTGAAAGCACAATAATAAAATAACTGAAAATGATTTAAAGTGAAATAATTAATAAATAAGATATGCGATATAAAACATAATTGCGACTAAAAATACTATATTTTAATATTCCGCCCTCTAAAGGCACCTTTGAACTATTAAGGCTATTTATTTTTCGATTGCAACAGACACTGGATCGCTAGATGGCGCCTGCTGACTATTTTACACGTCGCTATCCCAAAGATACCGAAATGTACTAAATAGTCAAGTGATCCTCGTGTCGGTTGTCACATGCCTACCTTGCACTGACGAGAGCCAACAGCTCGAGACTGCAGTGTGCAAGTGATGTGTGACGACTGGCACGAAAGCTCCTTTAAGTAGGACCAGTATTTCGGCTGGTGTTTGTTGCAATCGAAGCATTAGCATTTTGATGGTGATATGCAATTATTACACTTAACGCGCTAGGCTTGTAACTTGTAATTCAGCGCTCGGCGGGACACAAAGCCCGGAGAGTAGCTGTTAGTTGCAGTCTGGTTACGTTCCTTATAGTAAAATAAGGATTTTATAAAGGAGTTTGCGACTAAAAATATTATGTTTTAATATTCCACCCAGTAAAAGCACCTTTGAACTTCCTAAACATAGTTCGATTTGGCTGCGAAGCATCTGAAAATCTATCTCTGTAAACCGTGACTGCCATCTCAGCGTCAAAGTTGCACTGACAATAAATGCTAATCATATCAAATCTGTTATTATTGGTGTACACCATAATTACTGATATGAAACTTGTCTCAGAACTCGACAGCGCAGCTTACAACATGCAACAGTGACAATATGTCAAATTTATTAATAACTGTATACATTGTTTTTCACTAATCATGGCATAGCTGATTTTTACGATTCAATGATATGAATTGTGGTTTTCGTAAAATAATAAATATTGACACTATCAGTTAAACGAAATTAATGGTGACATGGCCTACTTTGAGATTTGTTCTTTTCATTTTTGCACAAGAGCGTATGCCAAAGCTAACTGCGTTTTTCGAATTCTTATTGTCATTGCCGTCAACTTTCATTCCTTTAACTTTTTTCGTATCTCCTTAAATAAGGAGACTATAACCGTTTGTGGTTTTCCTATTTTTCAGATTTTTGTAATATATCTCACAAAGTACTGGTAGTAGTTTTTACTGAAATAAAGCTCACAAAAAATGAGATAACTGTTTCTAAAACTTTATTCTTCTACAGTAGATATTAAATGAGATATTTGGTGTGGCCCTTGTAGAATAGACAGACGGTATATTATGCACTATATAACCGGTGTGCCTGGAAGAAGTCTTAGAGGTAAGAAAAATAACTATATGTTGTACAGAGTAAACAAAGTAAACAAATAAAAATTTTAAATGAATGTAAATATTTTTTAGGTATGGTAAAGACAATTGGTGACCTGAAGCAGTGTAACATAAGTACATAATTTAGTGAAAAAACATGACTGAGTTCCTAAGATACAATGAAAATGCTGAAGAAATTTAGCAGTGATACAAAGAAAATTCTGTTAGTTTCAAGTAGTTTCACCTACAAATACTGTGCTATGCAGATCGTGCTAAATATAAATATATATCAGTTATTTCTATAAAGTTGTAAATGGACATAGGCCATGTACAGTTTCGCTAACTATGTCTGGTCGATAGCCGAGTGGGTTAAGGCTCGAGGCAGCAATCGCGATTAATCACACGGGCATCACACCATCGGGTTCGAATCCTGGCTCCGGCAGTGGCACTGTCGAAGAAAATGGTTGTATGTCCGCGTTTTTTCAATGTGTAACCCCTTTTCGCACAAGCCCCTTGGCTTCTGGAATTGGGGATTGTCTAATTTCTGTGGCGTTTATTTATTTATTTTATTTATTATCATCTGAATAAGGTGCCAATAAGAGTAATTACAGCAACTTACTTTACGTTAATCATAATTATAAGTTACTTTTAATTTATCCCCAAATTAAGTGTGAACTTACTAACTATTAACTTCAGTAAGTATATTTTTAAACGCATTTCATTTAACATTAAATTAACAGTTTAATGAGGTTTAAGTAAAGTAAAAGTAAGACAAAACAAAGATTATAAACGTTTGCCACTGTAGTAAGCGGCAGAAGAATAATTTGGAACAAATCATATTTATTACAATTTTCATTTCCCGCTAATAAAGCACTGAGTAAAATGAAATGGACTATAAAGCTATTTTCTAATTTTCTTCCGCAGCAAAATATGAGATATAAAATAAGTGTTGTGTTTCCCAGATTTACAGGATAAAATAAAAGGAAAATAAATAGTTATTTCAAGACACCAGACAAATGGTGTTTGATTAAATACGTGTTATTATACCTATACGAATAGAAAAATATATGTTTCTTTGGGAGTAACTAAAATTAAGTGAAATTGTTTCCTGCAAATGGTAACAGCTTTCTTCTTGTTTCTTTTATACCACTATCTATGTTTATTGTTTAAAATGAAATACATATTTTAACCACTACTAGCCGAAAACATGCCATAATAGACCTATAGTTTCTGTTAATCTCTTATTTAGTAGGTTCACTTCAGCGGCGTAGCAAATGGGTTTGCAGGGCCCACAATGAGAGGAGGCTCCAGCTCTTGAAGGTCCTAAGTCTAGGTATGAAATTCATGACCTGAAAATGTCGTCTAAGTTAGGTAACGAAATATTACATTCTTAAAGATCAATAAATTTTTACAGTTTTGAAATAATAGAGTATTATTTTCTTGAAACCTAGACGGAAATGTAGCAAAGATAGATAAGGGGAAGTTCAAATTAACTCTGTTTCTCCATTTGTCCTACTTTACTCTTATTTCCAATTGTTGTGGTCCTCCTTTGACTTACTGCAGACAAAAAGGAAATGTCGCGGATAAATAATGCAGCCCAACAATAACAACAAAAAAATGTCTTGGTGCCGGACACGTAGGCATTCATTTTGCATATTTTGTGTGGTGATTCTAAAAGTATACATGAATTTCTCGTAGCAGCTCTAGTTTTTGAGATACGATGTGATAAATTTTATTACTGATAAAAGGCAAAACTAATGTTTGGTACCAGGTTAAAAGAACTGGAAGTAAGTCTCTATATTTTCTAGTAATCTCTGTTTCTTCGAGGCATACAGAATGAAAATCTGTGAGGTACCACTTTGGCACTCTTGAGCTAAATTAAATATTCAAGTCAGCGGCCGAGATGCCGGTCATATCTTTGTGTATAAAATAAACAGGGTAATCATTTTGGTGTCTAATGCTATGTTTTCAGGGCTAGGGAATACTAGTAATGGATTATGTTGGAGATAAAATTACAGTTATTTAATAAAAGAAAATAGAACATGGTTGGTGGATTTAAAATTGTATATTTTTAAAGTTGTATTTATTACAAAGTAAATAAAGTAAACAAAAAATTAAGACCAAAAAACACAAAGGCAAAAACAAAACCATTTAAAAGTATGAACTAGTTATTATTCTCTTGATTACTTACATCATCCACAGCGTCAGCAGGTTCAGTTGGTACGAACTTTGTCCACGGAATACAACAAGATTCTTCGTTGTGGCAATTACAAAATGCCGTACATTTTAATTTGAAAAAGAAAGAGCTGCATCTTCCATTAGAGCGGGGATCTCTTTGGCCAACCATGGCGTACTATTTGAGATATCTCTAGCAGGGCCAGATCAACTCCGCACTTACTCTAGGACCCTCCTCGTTACACTCATCGTGCCCTTGCGTGCTTTAAAGGCTTACTTATACAATTGTATTATAATATGCTTTTATAATACACATTGTAAATAAATTTTTTTTTGATTTTTTTTAATACAATAATTATAATCAAAATTAATTGAAAAAATAAATGCAAAGAAAAATCTACAAATAGCCCAAGACTTGAAAGCAGAGACTAGAATTGATTAGTGAAAGACAAATATTCTCCTCTGTAACACAGTATTCTTGTTTACATAAAGATTATGATACCTTATTCTTAGTATCATTAGTAAAGGTAAAGCTGACACTGCAAAAGTCAGGGACTTGCTCGCAAGTATGAATTTTATCATCTGGTATTTAAAAGTAAAAGAAAAATAATAATTGTTTTTGCGATGGGTGGTGTTTAAGAGAGAATATTGTATGCCTATCTGTATCTACATATACATATAAACACACAAACAAAGTATACAAACACATTTATGTCTACCGACAAATTTTTCTACATATAATACACAATTAATTATTTAGATTGATACAAAACAGTTAAGAATAACAGTTTTATAACATAACTTATTTTGCACACATATACAACACATTTAGCGAGAATGTGTTTTTTTATGAAAAACTATTTATAACGGATGCTTTATAAACTTGTATTTGGATTTGTTCATTTTAATGAATTAATATTGAATAAATATTTTTAAGATCTACTATGTGAAGAATTTTTAAACGTGGCTGAAGACTGATCCATTGTTTTATTTTCTTTAAATAAATTTTCAGAGTTTATTGATTTAATTTTTGTTGGGATTCAGTTGTAAAGTTTAGGCCAAGGTATGTAACATCGTTGCGATTTAGTTTTATGGATGGTTGGTACTACTGCAGAATTAATTATATAACGGGTGTTATAATTATGATGAACATTAACAAGTTCATTTCTATATTTATATTGCCATATTAATATGGTTTGACAAAGTAGCTGACGCATATCAAATATTTTTGTTTCTGAAAATAAGTTATGAGTTATTTTAATTTGTATATCTTTTTATAATTAATTTTTGAACATTTTGTAAATTTATTATTAGTAGCGCTACCCCAGGCTAAAAGTCCATAAACTAGCTGTGATTCAACAAGTAAAGATAAAGAAATTTCATCTGACTAATCTGAAATACTTGTGATGGCCATTTAAATTTATAGAATAAATGTCTTAGTTTTTTTGTGACATAATTTATGTGTACATCCCATTTTAACTTACTATCTAGGTACATTTCCAAGTACTTCACATGTTCAACAGATTACAGTTCTATGTTTAAGTCATTTATTTTTAAAGTGATTTTGTCAAAATTCGGTAAATATGTTTTATAGGATACAAAAGGTATGAAATTAGTTTTACTATAGTTGATAGTATTGGTTTTTTTAATGTAGACTAATTCGTATTCCTATAAAAAAATCGCGGTGTCATCGGTAATACTTAATACAGTTCCTTAAGTTTCTACTTTAAATAGTACGTAAATATTAAACAGTAAACGTCCAAGTACCGTACTTTGGGGAACTCCATATTGTACTATTTTTGTAACGCCGAAGGTATCTGAGATTTTGGTACACCGTTTTCTATTCGTTAAGATAACTCTCCATTAGTTTATATGGATTTCCCCTAAAACCTATGATTTCCAGAACATTGAGTAGCTGGATGTGACTGACTGTATCAAAGGCTTTTGTTAAGTCTAAGAATACGCAAATAGCTGGAGCTTTTTCATCTATTGCATTGTTTATGAGGGGAATTAATTTTGTGATTGAGTCATTTGTTGATCGGTGTACTCTAAACCCAAATTGTTTGTCTGACAGGATAATGTACTTGGTTAGGCAACTTTTAATTCTAATTTTAAGGATTTTTTCGAATATTTTTCCTAGGTTCGATATTAACGAGATAGATCTATGATTAGCCACATTCAGCTGATCTCCTTTCTTAAATAATGGCTTAACATAAGTATTTCGACTATATCTAAAATAACAGATTTCAAAAGCTTTGACGACTTCGCTTTATTAAATTTTGATGCTGACTCGGGCACCTTGACCTAAAAGAGGAGCCCTCACTGAGATGTGCCAATGTCAGACTCCGCACAAACTGTTTAAACTGTTGTTTTTAATTTTGGGGTTTGGGTATGAAATTTGCTTGATCTAGGATTTAATAATGAAGTCGATTTAAAGAAAAAAAATCGCAAAAGAAAGAAAAAAACGGAGCGAAAAGAAACAAACGGAAAGGAAGAGGGGGGGACAGGAAATATTTAAATATATATAGGTGTGAAATATCAGTAAGTGGATAGGGTAAGCAGAAGTTGGTGAACGTTAACTACATAGGTTGCCAGAAACTTGGTAACGTCTGGTATGTTCGAAATATAAATGAATTCGCTAACAAAAGTTTATTACAATTAAAATACATTAAAGTTACTCTTCACAATCCACCCCAGGGCCTGTCTTGCAACAGTAACAGTCATTTAAACAATTATTTGATAATTAATTGATGTAATAGTGAGGATTATGTGATGAAATACAACACGTTGAATTATTCTTGGTATTAGTTCTCATAGTGTTATGTATACTCAATATTTAAATAAATTTATTTTTGTTACGATTTAAAATAATCCAATTGTATTTGTATACAAAATAGGATAAAATTACATATTAAATATATTTTTTTCATATTCTTGTTTAATGGAACAAGAAAAATGTTATAAATAAAATATATAAAATTTCTTATTAATAAAGACACCTTGTATTAATCGTTACTTTTATATATCATGTATTTACATTATTATATGCATTTTTAACTTATTTTTAACACTATTTTTATCGAATAAAGCTAGTCTCAAATTAAACACCGTATTTATTACTGGGTGAAGAAGGAAAAGTTTTAATTTATAATTTTCGTTTTTTCCAGGGCGTTTTATTTAAAACTTTTTTTTCAATCTGTCTAAAATATTCCACTGATATCAAAATTCATTTAGTGGAAGTTTTATAAAAATATTTCACTTATCCATTCTGTAACGAACATTGGCTTCTAATAAATGGCGGAAGATTCGGTGCTAATACGGCCCGCCGCGCGTTATATTTTATTAGTGGAAACCACATTCAAATCGGACAAGTAGTGTTTGACTTATGAGGTCACACAAATATAGTACATAACTACAGACAAATATACAACAAAACTGCAAACCTCCTTTTCATTTTCTAAATTCATATCGTGCTTTATTCCCGAAAACTCCAATGCAGCAGTTAAGGAACCTGAAGAATGATTCTATCAACACATTTCTGCTAAAGAAAAGACTTATCTAGGAAAACAGAGCTTAATATTCTTGCTGATTATTACTGAACCTTAATAAGAGATTCTTCAGAAATAAAATATTGGCATGAAGCATCAACAATAACATTCTGAAGCGAATTTAATGTTAATAACGCACATATATTTCTTTACAATAAACCAACAATACTTCATAAAAAGTTGAAGCCGTTTTGTGCTTTCTGGTCAAATATTACATAAGATAATTTGTCTTATCAGTATCATAAAAATAAGGTCACTTTTGTCTACCAGTGTTGTAAATATAAATATTTATATTTATGTATATATAAATATACATAGTTTAACTTAAGGTCCTTAGAGACTTCCTTCACGACTTGAAATACTAGTAGAACATTAGCATAAAACTGAGTAATTTAGCGATCGGCAGGATCGTTATTGTTCCTGTTTTTTAGTAGACTGACATATTTTTTTTGATGTAAAGCTTAAAATGACAGCACTAGCATAATAAAAGAGTGAAATCGACTCGGTGTTATCGATATCTTACGGTATAGGCACCACGGGAATGCTGACTTAATAAAGTTATTTCTCGCGTTCCCTTAACGAGCGGTATTCATGACTCTAACTACCGGTGAGTGGGCTGCTATTTGTAAAGAAATATGAAGAGAGATGTGTTATTAGCTGGTCGGTCTAATATTGATGCAAATTAGTTGTTTATTTGTGAATATTCTCAATGAACTTACGATTATCAAATTTCAAAACAACATCTTAGGATATAAAAGATCTGATATGAAATATTATCTAATATAAGTGCAATTTGTTGCTATTTTCTTTTAGCCCAATAAAACAACACATTTGTAAACAGTGTTTTGAGTGTACGCACCTAAAGTTTCAAATCGTTATCTGTTTGTATAAGAAACTTATAATATAAGCCAAAATGTATGAAATTTAATGTACTAGCTGCGCCTCCGCCAAAATATAGAGTGTAGAGATAGCGAACGTCTGGCTAATTTTTTTTTCTGGGCAAACGGTACCTCGCAGAAAAAAGGGTTCGACAGGTTTTCATTTACTAACCCCCCCATGTGTTCCCTTGGTCAGAACGGCAATTTTTCATTTTTTTTTTTTTCGTACAGTCGGGAATCTTTGACAGCCGTACCCCTTAATATTGGCAAAAGACTGTCTTTTTGTAGCGAATTTATACGATCCTCAAAAAAAAATCAAATGCAATGCGTACTGATGTTAACTTCTTGCGTTATAATTGAGCAATCGAAAAAAACCAAAATATCGCTAAACTTCCCCTATTTAAACCAGCTATGTTGAAGCATATTTTGTGAGCTCTTTGGCCAAGTAAATGAATGGAAACAAGCTACTGAATCAATAATTGTTTCAGAAGATGTGACAAAATTTGGATGGTCGATAGAAGGCGAAAAGTTAAATTTTGATTACTACGAAGGACCCACTGCAATAGAAATTTCACAAAAATATTTCTGTTCTTGCAGTGGAAAAAATGCTTGCTCAAATGTGATTTGTCCTTGCGTTGTATCCCATTTGAAATGCTGTGACGTTTGTAGTTGTAAGGATTGTTGTAGTAATATTGATGAAATAAATGAATAATTTTGGCAATAAATAGTTTTCATTGGGATAAAATTCAATATTTATGCACTAGATACATTTTATAAACATATAAAAAATAATTTATACATATCTATGTGATTTATAATGTAAAATAGTCAAAGCCAATCTCCGCCGAAGCAATCACCGCGTGATGATCGCACGCGCCCGGATTCGACGCTGAAATTTGAATGCGCATATCTTTTTTTATTTAAATATAAAAGGCTGAAATTTTCCACAAAACTTCATAATGTATTATGTTTTAGTGTTAGATATTTATTTATTTGAAATTCCAAACTTCCTCACTCAACTTTTACGAAGGTATCTAAAAATTTGCAGAACCTGGCAGTGCTACTTTGAAAATTTGTCACAAAATGAATAAATGTCGAGGGAATTTCGGATAGGTCTTATTTTCAAGATCGTACTTTGAGGAATAAGTGTGTCAAATTTCAAAATGAAACAATTAAAATTGATGCAGATATAGCGAGTTAAATGTGAAAAATATGAAATTCTTTTTCTTTAATTTTCACAAAAAAAACATGATTTTATACATGGATGCCCCATTTTTTTTGCAAAACTAACTTTAGATTCGTATTCAGTGATCTCGAAAATGTAAGAAAAAACTGAATTCAACCATTAGGACTCCCATGGTTACTATGGGCTCATTTTAGGGGTGCTTCCCGCGCGCCTATGTGTATCTCTCCATCCTGTATCAATCTGTGAAGAAAATATTCTTCCAAAAGTCAGGCGATTGAATTAATTTTGCTAAGTGGGAAATAGCCCTAAATATTTTCCGTTTGACGTCACGTCGATCCATCGCGCATCTACTACCGCCGTTTCCTCACAAATCTTTAAAGGAATAAATCAAATTTGCTCCATATAGGCAGTCAGCCAGAGCGACTCATCGGGAGTAGACGTGTCCACTCCGAGAACCGAATTCAGGTACCATTGCTGTCATATATGATCGCTAAGGAACAGAATGTTGACAAAGTCCGTACTACGTCATCGAGCAGCTACGCATTCGTCTGGCGTCTACTCCCGCTCCTTTAGTAAGTTGTTTCATTTCAGAAAAGGACCTGAGGAGACGTGCAGTGCATTCCATTCTGACCGTCCAACGACAGTACACGTGCCCGACCGTAACCATAGGTGTAAGTAAGTCCACGGAGGAGTAAGTAATCTGAAGTGTTAGCTAAATATCCTATATGACTTCTTTATAATTTTACCGCCTGCTATCTCTGTCATTTGAGTCATCTAATACTATTAATTTTTGTTGCACCGTTTGCCCTTACAGCTGCATTTTAGTAAACAAGTCGATTTGCATATAGTGGGTTAATTTGAATAAACTAACATTATTTACCAAATTCTGAGTTTTACTGTTTGTGTGTGAACGTCTAATTTTCCAAATTGACCCACTGGAGTACCGTTTCTCCACTTGAGCTACTCAGTCTCGCGTATCCGGCTTGTGGGTAGCCACTTGAACAAGAACTGGCGCCCAAGCTTAAACCGAAAACTCGTCTCCGGGGCTCGAGTGTCAAAAAGTAGCCCTCTTTCTCCACGTCACCGACTGGGGTGGAGAAAAACGCGTCACGAATTACTTGCTAAACTACTCATATAAGGTAGCTCCGTCGGACGTCCGCCGCGACCGCCAAGCTTGACTCGACTTGTCACCCCCCACGCTGCCAGCCACTTCAGAAGGATTCCAAAGATAGAGTCCAAGGTCTCAATACTTGGAACCCTCCCGAAGAAGCCGACAGCATCATCAGCTAGACACCGAGTCAAGCCCGACGATCGTGACAAAACTCGGAAGAAGCTTGCCCTAATCTGCTAGTTCATTTTCTTTATTTATCATTAGGGATTTGATATGTTCTCTCAAAGTGGCAACATTCTGGGTGTCCTTGAAAATCTGAGGTATCTTACATTTGCAAATCGCATTGTAAGAAAACTTCTTTCAAATAAAGTGATTCTGTGTTTAGGTACATTACAGATACGACTGGGGCGTTGGTGGATATTGCCAGTTACAAGCTTTGTCAATAAGTATTCTGGACATTGCGTTTTAATAATATTATATGCAAGACATATGCCGTATGTACTTCATATCTTTTATTTAAACTTAACCATCTAGATTCTTGAAATTTGTTAGATATGTGATCAAACTTGCGGAGATTATAGCAGAACCTTACACAAGCATTTTGTATTCTCTGTAAGCTAACCTTTTAAATAAGCCAGAGCTACAGATACCTGATTCAATTAAGGATCTTGGTGTTACTTTTAATACAAACTTAAGCTATAATGAGCATGTAAATTTAATCGTCAACTCTAAAAACGTAGATATCGTAATTGGGAATCGTAAGTGTTTTGACATTACAAATATAATGAAATTATCTTATATTTTCTTTATGCAAAAAAACTTAGAATATTGCTTACTCGTATGGTATATGATCCCTCGGGAGATGCTCCATAATGTCAGAGTAATTTCTCGAACTTGTAACTTATTACCTACTGTGTAGTTGTAAATATGTAAATAATTGTATTATTATTATTAGACATAGTTTGAAACCTCAATTACACTTTTTAATAGTCATGTACAGATTAATTTTGTAAACTAGAAGGCGAGCGAAAGCTAGTGCTGTTGAGAATGTCACGATAAAGTTTGGCCAAAATCGGCTTAGAAAAATTAGATCTATAAATAAAAAACAAAATTTGTACCACCTACCGCGTATAACACAGAGGTTAATCGACCTACCCGTATCAAAACAGAGAACTTAATTTTAATCTTATCATTTTGCATATAACTGTACATTTAAGTCTATTATTATAGTACAAGGAGAATATTATAATAGTGGGCTATTAAGTACGGTCAGCTTGTCGAATAACGTTCTGCAGGATATTGCAACATTCAGAGTGCCCATGCAAACATCTCCGCACAAACTCAAAAGAGAATTGCAATAGAAGCTACATTTAATTTTAGTTTTAACAAAGAGCAAACGTTTACTTAATTTTTGCTTTAATAGAAATGTCAACAGATAATATTATTCAAAGTGGAGTGAGCGTTCGTAGTTAACTCCATTTAAATTATACTAGAACTCAATTATTTAATTTAGTATTAACCAGATAAATCACGGTTGGTTTGAGAATGCAGATTAAACAAAAGTTGTTAGAGTCTCAGGTACCCATAACAACACGCATCGCGGAGGAAAATATTCTCGATATTTTTTACAAGGAAATTTATTTTGTATATGCAGATATCGACATTATTACTTTTTATTATTTCTTTCCTGAATATCTAAAATTATGTCGATATAATGTGTACGCCAGCAGTATTTCTTAGAAGGCTTCATGGTAAGTAAATTTACCAATAGTAGGCATCATTTAAGTCGCCAGGGACCTCTGTACAATAACACGACCTCGATAGATGAGGGTGTTGAATATACCATCCTGGCAAGTCATTTTGAATCACTCAGTCTCTGACTTCAGCTCAGCTGACCTTAAGAAGGCGAAGGTCTTATATTTTTTTACAGAAGACTCCTTGTAGTGACGTATCCGTATAAAGCTGCAGAATATGCTGTGTTCTGTAGCTTTTAATTTGGGCTTTTTGTCGGATATTTGTATTTTTGTTTCTAGTGTTATTCTATTGTGACTTTTGTTTCTTCCGTTTTTGAATACGGCAGCGCATAAATGATAGTTTCATTACGCCATTCATTTATTAACCTCTCCACAATAAAATTGTGAGAGGTTACTAAAATTGGTTCAAAAACGAAAATTGAGATAACATCAAATCTTTACGTTTTGAGGTCCTAGGAACCCAAAAAGTGGTTTTTGAAAAATGTCTGTGTGTGTGTATGTGTGAGCGGATTTGAATGAAACTTTGCATGTGCGTTTCTTTAGTGCCCCAGAAGATCTGAAAAAGTTTTGGTTGAGATCGGATTACGTTTAGTGCCATTTTGACGCAACAAGTTGTTTATTTTATAATTACTTTCGATTTGTAATAGAACCATTGAAAAGCAGTTAAAATTCTGATTTCAACGATATATCATACTTCCACCTTTTCGATTTGATTTCCGTGAAAAAAATTAAAAACAAAGCAAATATGAAGCATAGATCGCATTTCGCATGATATGATCGATGCGCGTAGCCGTTACGTCGTGAAACTCGTCACATCACGTGTCAATTCACGTGTGAGGGTTTCTTCGCTGCTCTAGAAGTAGAGCGGATTACGTTTAGTGCCGTTTTTAAATATATATCAAATCGAAGAATTAAACTACAAATATTCCTCTAAAATCTAGTAAAATTACTGAAATGCCAATGTTTCATTTAACAAAGACAGCCGCGAGAGATCGGATTGCAATGAGCATTGTCATTGTCATCGTTTGTCATCCGATAACGTTGGTGTCATGTCATGTTAATAAGATTTTGGCATATTTGTAACTTTTAGTGGATTGCCACAAACTTTAAAGGTAGATGTAACAATATCCATATCATATGCTTTCTGTAACTTCGTTGGTGAATTTATTATAGATTATCACTTTACCAATTTTCAGTTTGTTGCTTTACAAATCTGTAGTATTTAGGATAACTAGACTTTCTTAGTCGTTCAAGTGATGTTAAAGCTGTCCTAATCCTAATAGTATATTATTCAACGAGCGATAATATAGGTAATAACTTGCATAGATGATTCTAAATCCATTAAGTTGAGGGTTTTTTAGTACCCCAGAAGATCTGAAAAGGTTTGGGATGAGATCGGATTACGTTTAGTGCCGTTTTGTCACACAATTTAATGCTCTTTTCGGCTTCAAAGATCCACTGAGTGGGGAGGTTCCAGCCGCTTCCAGTAGCTGCCGATTTTTTTTGTATGTAGACAGTGTTTAAAACATGAAATAAGAATAATGGTTGGAGATTTAAACGTAAAGGTTTGGTAGAAAGAAAATATACTACCCAACAAATGGTAAATATAGTTCGCATGCTCTTTGTAATGATGACAAAAATAGATTGGTAAACTGCGCTGTTTCAATTGGAATGTCAATTACTAATACGCGGTTTCAACATGAAGACACACACAAAGCTATACAGATATCCTTGGATGGCAATGCAAAAAAATGAAATCGATCATGTACTTGCTGATATACGTCATATGCTGATTACAGATATAATGGATATGATATCGTTTCGAGGAGCTAACAATGACTCAGGTCATTAACTAGTCGGAGCAGAACTGAGAGCAAGGTTACCGAACATGGGGGGCGAGCGTAGGTGCGTATTTACTATGTACATACTTTGATATACGATGTAAAGCAAAGTCAGCCGCGGTTAGTAGTTGGATGGGTGACCGTTCCAACGAAGATCGCGCCCTCGCCTCACACATCTTCCAGCAGCTTGTATATCAAGGGATCTAAAGCCGTCGGTCCCTTGTCTATTAAATGTTAGGCAAGTAAAAGATCCCTACTCTTCTTAAGCGCAGAGGTTCGGCAAAATTCCTGGTTGGGGGTAGCTCGTCTACAGGCGTCAGTGTTTAAGTCTCAGTAGCGGAAATAGGCTGACTTTAAATAAATGTACAAAAAAAAGGTTACCGAACATAAAGAAATTGTATATTAAAATCCCTATGTATAAATTAGAAGCACTAAACTATGATAGTCTTAATCTTAATCTTAGTCAAGAAGAACATTGGAATAAATGTAAAGAAGTTCATCACAATGTAGCTGAAGCAGTAGTGAAAAGAATACCAGAAAACAAAGCATACCTAAAGTTTCAGCAACATACAACTAGAATCACAGTTGAAATATACCATGAAAGAAGCAGATAAGAGAAAAGGGTACATAAAGAAAAAAGACAAATATACCAAAAGGTGCCTGAGGGGCTACAGGAATTATTGAATATCCATGACAGTTGAAGATTATATCGGAAAAAGTTAATAAGACAAGAAATAAATTCAAACCTAGAACAATATCGTGCATAAATTCATACGGAAATATAATAAACAATAAAGAAGGAGTTGTGAATAGGTTGCCAATCTATTCTTCAATTTTGAAGGTCTACTGAATCAACAAAAACGACAGCAGCAGCAATAACAGTAGCAACAGCAGAAACAACAACAACAACAACAACATGGATGACGAAACATTGCCCACGGAAGAAGAAATTAGAAAAGCAATTCTTGAATTTAAGAACAATAAAGCTGTTGGTTTAGATGTTTTACCGCCGAACTTTTTAAAACAGGTGAGATATAGTACTAGAAAATATACATGTCACTATAACAAAATATGATTTCAGAGAGAACCATTACACAAAACTGTTCTAAGTACAGCGATATCACACTGTTAAATGTAGATTATAAAATTTGAAGATTTCAACACAGCTCATGAAGCAATAAACAGAGACTCCAGCTATCAAGCTATCTTCCATAAGTCACTACAGAGAGCACTTATGGCTTTAAGGGAATCGGTTCAACGCACAAGGCTTAAGATGAATAAACAAAAATCTAAATATACGAAATCCTCTGAAAGAAATCCAATTGCTGATTCAATGGGTTCTTTGTTCGACACCGGGAACATCGTGGGAGATGAAATAAAATAGAGAGTGCTACAGACAAATCGATCATACTACCGTTTGCGCAAGAAATTCGCGTATGAGCTCCCGAAAATTATTAAAATAGCTCTTTATAAGACGCCGATAGTTCTTACCCATGTGCCAGAGGCTTGGGCACTGACCCAAAATGACCAAGAACTGCTTGAACGACTCGAACGAAAAAAAAATATAGGAAAGGGAACTATACCAAAAGCATAAAAGCTTGATGCTAAGAAGGGAAGGTTATCTTATCTGGGTAAGTGAAGCAATTACTGTTTGCAAAATATTTGACTGAGCACTAGCTCAACGTAGTGCAAGAAGACCGAGGCTTCGATATTCGGATGTTGTGGAGCGTAACATTAAAATTTGAGCATACGCAGGTGGAGATATCTAAGAGGGGGCTAACGTCACAATAAGCTGTAACGCTAGTTGTTACGATGTTTGTTCCTAGTGTGTTTCATCGTTTGCTAACCTACCCACAATCCTCTTAATTGCTTCTATTCGTATGTAGTATGGTTCCTCTATTTCTAGTTTGTTACTCTTCAGTATTAGTGTTTTCTTCAGTAGATATTGGGGCTATATTTCAACTGGTCCGCAGTTCTTCAGTGCTTCCATTTTCCTCCTCTCATAATTGCCTCTAATCCTATTAATGGTCACGTTTGCAGTCATTTTATCGATCTTTAAAATTGATTTATTTTTACCCAACGAAGAACTGGAACCACATCGGAATTATTGGGGAGTTCTTTTGGAATCTTATAAGGCTGACAGAGGAGTGCTGCAGGCAGAAAGTTTTAATGTCGTATTTACAACATGTGTATCAAATTTCATGCTTCTATCATTTCTCAAGGTAAAAAACTTATAAAAATAGAATTCTTTTGTATATTTATACACTCACACGGGCATTTATTTTATTTTCATGAAAATAGAAGATAAAATGAGTCTGGTAAACAGCTAACTTTTAATGTCTCAAAGATGTTATCTTCTAGTTTGTAAGTAATTTAATAAAATTGATTGACATTAAAACGATGTACTTCCAACAGCAGTAAAAACTTTTATGGGGGTCGTTGGAAGAGCAATAAATAATTTATTACTTTGAAATATTTATCTAGATGGCTATATTAATTAGAAGCCGCTGAAAGGGCTCAAATAATCCAATAATGCATTTCCATAAAAAAACGATGAATGCCTGAACATAACCAGATAAAAATTCAAAGTGTCAATTATTGAATATTCATTGAACATTGACAAGCGAAGTGTGAAACTCAAACGTGTTAAACTTATTTGCAATTTAATTAAAAATCCTTAATTCACAGCCCGATATCTAAATTATGAGTTTTAAAAAGTTCGTGTACAAGTGTAGGTACTTTAACTTTGAGGAATAAAAAGGCTTGATTACAGGAAAGAGCTCGAGCATTAAAGCGATAAAATATTCATTTTATTTTATATATTTTTTTGTACGCTTAAGAGGTTCTCGTTGTCATTCAATACATAAATTATAATTAAAATCGCCAACACAGAAGACCTCTTTCTAGATATAGATATATATATATATATATATCTATATATATATATATATATATATATATATATATATGATATTACATATGATTTGCAGGAAACAACTACTCAGCGGGCAAATACCCCGACCTGCATTGAATTATACCTTACAAATCATGAATGGTAGCCAATATATATATATATATTAAAATATAATATTTCAGTTGCAAGCTGTACTGTACTGTACTATAAGGAATGTAACCAGACTGCAACCAACAGCTACTCTCCGGGCTATGAGCCCCGCTGAGCGCTGAATTACAAGTTACAAACCTGCCGCGTTAAGTGTAATAATCGCATATTACCAACAAAACGCTAATGCTTCGATTGCAACAAACCGCTAGATGGCATCTGCTTACTATTTTACATGTCGCTATCGTAAAGATACCGAGATGTACCCAATAGTCAAGGGATCCTCGTGCCGTTCGCCACATGCCTACCTTGCACTGACGAGAGCCAACAGCTCGAAGCTGCAGTGAAGTGATATGGGACGAGTGGCATGAGAGCGCCTTTAAGTAGGATCAGTCTTTCGGCTGGTGTTTGTTGCAATCCAAGCATTAGCGTTTTGTTGGTAATATACAATTATTACACTTAACTTGTGACCTTATTTTCACTAGTACTACCCAAATCTGAGAGATTGCCCACCATTTTCGGGACACCCTGTATATATATCTCAAGTGTGTTTCTAGAGGGCAGAAATATTAAAACATAATATTTCAGTCGTAAACTCCTCTATAAAATCCTTATTTTACTATAAGGAACGCAACCAGACTGCAACCAACAGCTACTCTGCGGGCTATGTGTCCCACCGAGCGCTAAATTACAAGTTACAAGCGCGTTAAATGTAATAATCGCATATTATCAACAGAACGCTAATGTTTCGATTGCAACAAACACCAGCCGAAAGACTGATCTTACTTAAAGGAGCTCTCGTGCCAGTCACCCACACCACTTGCAGACTGCAGTTTCGAGCTGTCAGGAGATACTCCGAAAAACACAACTTGCCGAAGGCTTGGAGTACTCCCTTATTTATAGCAATGATGGGGAATGATCTCGCGGAGATCTGGAAAGAGCTGGATTCTCCCCCCAGCCGCTCTCTGGCGCTCGAATGGTAAAATATTGTGCAATAAATGCTGAAATTTTGGAATTTCGGGTTGAAAATTATATCAATAAAACGGCGATGAAAAGTGGAACATTTTGATATAAAAATATCAGTGGAATCTATTTTTGTTTTAGAAATATGAATGATAACTGTCTGAATAACAAGTTAAATTGAATTGGTCTCGTGAAGTAACGTTAAGAGCTGTATTTTAATCCATATTTGATGTTATATTAAGTCATATTGAGGGTATTGCATCGCCGGTGTTGAACGGAATGAAAGCATGTTTTAGGGTAATTGAAATGAAGATAGCGGCGAGTGGCTAGCACTTGATGGGGAACATGTAAATTGGACTTATATTCAGATGAATGTTTTATGGCTGGATTGAAAAGGTGAATGATTGGTTGAATTAGAAGTCGCCGTTAGACCAGCAAATGTTTGACAAGCTAAATATTTCATTGTTTTCGTGTTACTTCTTAACATTTAATTAGAACAAAATCATATTTTCTTATTTTCTTTTAGCTGCAATTTTGTTTATATTTATCGCACATTTTAATAGGGCATATGAATAAATTCCTTATTAATAGTACTAATAAATGGTACCGCAGTACCGATATGGTTCCATTTGAAAAAATTGAGTTTTGCCCCAAAAACAATTTTGGTGAATTTTATTTGCTCATAAATCACGTAATTTAGTGTTTTTAACGGGATCTGGATTTTTGTAGCATTACACGGGTCATTTAGAATAAATCGGAACCGTCATGGCACACTTAAATGGAAAACTAAAAATTACGTTATAAAAAATGGATGTTTGAAATGTCCACTTATTTGCCATCGTTGGATTCGGAAAATTATGCAGAATTCAAAAATGCAATAATATACAGGGTGTTCCGTTTAAAATCGAATGTTAGTGTCACTTCCGGCGAAACCGGAAGTGAAAAAATCAATTGTATGTCAAAAGTGCCGCTTATTATGTATGTAGTATATCCTAAATTTTAATTAATTATCTTCAAAACTAAAGGAGAAAAGAGGGTATACCACGATCCTGTTATACACCCGGTAAGTATAGAAAATTTTATATTCTCTGTTTTAGTATAAATCCAATCAATAAATTATTAATAGTTTGGAAGTAATTAAAAATATTTTAATTTGGTAATTTTTCACAATCAACTTCATTTCTATAAATGCATTTTATTTTCAACTTAATTATATCCAACTTATTTTAATTTTAGAATCATAATTATTTTATTTAATGATAGGGAAATTTGATCATGAATAATATTTTCAGTTCTATGTTACGCAAGCGATTTTTCTGGAAGAACATAGATTTCTATGTGTCTGTAACGGAAATAGATAAAATAAAGTCGACACTATTTATATGGCTATTTTCCAAATTTTCGATAAGTTTGAATATGGTATCTTCAAACTTAGTTTCTTTGAAATTTAACTATGAGACTTCTTGCTTGAGAATTATTTCTTCGTAATGTATATGTATGGCCAATATTTTTTACTGTTCATTTGGCTAAGTCTGTAACATCTACAGTACCATGTAGTCTCTTCGATGTTTTTCGGAGATATATATTCTTACCTTTTTTACCTCTGCAGTGTTTTCGGATATATTTGAGTCTTAGCTGCGTCTAATTGTCTAGCCTATAGCCGCGTTGATTAAGGCGCGAGGCGGCAATCACGATTAATCGAATAGGTATGGTGCTACCGGGTTCGAGCCCCGTCTCTGGCACTGGCACTGTCGGAGGATATGGTTGCATGTCGGCGTTTTTCAATGTGTCAAGCTTGCGGCCTCTGAAATTGGGGGTTGTCTAATTTCTGTGATGTTCATGTATTATTATTTTATATTATACATAACAGTCTGTCAATAGCTCACCGGTACTACTACTGGGCAGAGATAAACCATAAAGAGTTATTTTCATTTGCGATTTTTATTGGGAAACAGTAACGGGTCCACATGAAGAATACAGCGCCAGGCTTGCCCACTTTCGTCTGATGAGATGTCTTGGGGGTGGGCCCAATTTACAATGACCGGTTGTATTTACGGGTAATTTAACAAACTCCAGTTACGTGATATATAGGAGCCACGGGATCGGAATATTGATAATATTGCTAATAATAATGCATAAATTATGGTTTCTATAATGAAATTTTAGTTGCTGAATTATTTTAACATTTTAATTATTGAGTAATTTTACAGTGTATAAATTATTGTTAGAAATGGGTACTTAAGTTAATCTAAATAATAATAATAATAATAATAATAATAATAATAATAATATCTTTATTTATAATTCTTTGATATACATGAATAAGACTGTTACAGAATAATGCACCTAAGGTCTAAAAGACCTTGTTTTGTGCGCTTTATATTTGATTCACATATCATAAGTTACAATACAGTCACAAAAAGAAGATATTATACTTTTATGGATTCACTATAGGTAGATATCCCTCTAAAGAAAGGTAGATAAATTATATTACGAGCCATTATAAAACTTTTATGTTATGTAAATATTTAAATTATCTAACACATTACAGTAATAGTTGAGTCAAACAGAAGGTTATATTATTTGTTAGTAATTAGTTATATTTACATTTTTAATGTATTTTTAAAACTATCAATATTTTCAGAAACATATCTAATCATGTTCTTTTTAAACAGTTTGCAACTATTTGATTCTTTTATAAGGCGATAAAATAAAAAAAATTAAAAGAACACAATCTGCAATAAATTTAATAAATACATTTAGTAGGGGAGATGGATCATATTGAAACTCAATTTGGTTATTTATTAAACACTTTTACTATATTGTTTCTAAAGGTTAAATAAATTGAGGTCCAACTCTTTTCAATCTGTATGCAGAATTTTGAAGTCTTCATTGATTGCTTGATCTACCTCTATTAGATCTTTGGTATATGGATAGTTTGCTTTTATTATTTGTGTAACTTTTGTCATGTTCAAATAACCTATTTTCGTAATTTCTACCAGTTTGTCTAATATATACCTCGAGAGCAAGTACTGCAGGTCAACTCAATGACCACTGACCTATTTTTTGCTGTAATTCTATTTTATGTTTTCCTTCATTATATGTACAAATATTATTATTGAACTAGAAATACCTAATTATGCTTAATTATAGGGAACCCCCTCAGTCTATTTCTCTCGCAAATATTTCTGGACCCATTAGGAAACCAAATACATGCTAAGTCGAGTGCTATCTACAAAGTGATAATTTTCTATATTTTTGTTTCTTGAAAATAATTCGATAAGTTTTAAATTTAATCAGTCTTGAATTCAAATCAACTGAATAAACTGAAGAATTTCGGTCTTCACTCTGCCACACATTTCTAGATTTTGCAAGAGTCTTTTACACCACCACTTAGAGAGCCCTCTGTTCAGGTTATTGCATATATTTTGGACGGATCGTAACACTAACGATCTGTGACAAAGAGGCAAGTAAAAGTTGAAATATAAATTAAATAACGCAAATGGAGATGGATGGGACATATCTTTAGAAGAACCAATAGCGACATTGTTCTTAGTGCACTAGAATAGAACCCACAAGGAGCACGTAGAAGTGGTAGACCAAAGCAACATAAAGGAACTTGTTTCTGAGTAAACAACTTCTATAGGACTACAATGGGGGAGGTAAGAAACTTAATCAGGAACAGATATGGGCATTTTGTGGAATCCGTATGTTCCGGAACCGAATTATGGATGATTAATTACTTAAAAACATCAACTTTAGATCATCTATAAGGCCAACTAGATCTATACCACTACTCTACTTTCCGTAATATATAAACATATTGATATTTTTCTCACTATACGGAATTACCATGATATTGAATATGCTACTGGAAAAAGATTTCAATGTAAAAAAGAAGTAAAAAAACATTAATAAATAAATTGTTTATTATTCTTATTCATTTAATAAATTTAAGCAGTTTAGTGGCGCAGCGTATGAGAGCAAAGGGTTCTGGGTTCGAATCCTGGCTAGGGCTCTAGCCTATCCAGGATTCGAACATCTTTATGTTTAGTAAAGTTTAGCTTGGTTGTATCAGAGACAACGTGTCTAGTAACTATTATTTCTCCTCAGTTCGAGTACCAGCCGCGGCAGGAAACGATACTGTACTGTACTTAGTTGTCCCTGTGAGTTTGCGTCCTGATTGAAGAGTGGAATAGCAGAGGTCAAACTCAGCCAGGGTTTTAATACATGTAAGATTATGAAATAAAAGCGAGATAAAAACCTTAGATTAAAAGTGTATATAACAGAAAAGTATATCTTATATCGAGACGTATAATTCTTTTAATTCATCATATAAGCCGCGTCGAATATCTGTGTTCACTGAAAATCCTATATGACAATAGAGCGACAACTTGACGATCTTTGCAATCTCGCTTCGACTCGGGGGCTCTTAGGGCCACAAAATCCTGTTGAAAGCAGTCGCAGCAGTGAGCTTGTTTGCCCTGAGGCTTCCTCAGAATTAAACGAACTCCCATTACTCCGTAAGTAATGCTTGTCTACGTCTCCTTTCCGGAAGCAGAAACTCAAGTTCACATGTAACTGTGGCTTGTGGAAGTTATTTCAACTTGCTTTCCTGCAATTACGTGCTGTTTTAATCTATATCTAAGGTAATTTCGTCTAATTTGGCTTTGGAATATAATATGCTATTTAAACATGAGCACATCCAACCGCAGTTAGAACTCTAGTACTATGTAGATGCATTTCTCATTAAAAAACAGGTTCAACCATGTATAATTTAAATTAACCATGCATAAATTTTAAAATTCCTATCAAATTGTATGTGCTTTTTATGCTTGCTTCCAGTAGCGTCCTTTGAGGTGGGCCAACTGAGCAACCACCAGGGTACCATGACGAAACAAGAACTTGGGCTGTTGTTCATTTTGAAAACAAATATTATTCTAAACAATAACACAACCCTGCAATTAAATGCGAGAAATTTTATAAATATCGTACGCTGTTTAGCAAATATTAACTAGGCAATGGCCAGGGATACCTTATTGACATATTACTAATCAGTAGTTCTTTTAAAATTGGGCTACGGATGCATTTTTCTTAGGCTCGTAGATTTTTTTAAACGCCTTATTTAGATTAACGTCCTGGCGGAGCTTTAACATTAGCTATTCCATCACTCAACCAAGACACATACACATAGATAATTATACAACGACCATGCCCTACGGCATTGCCATCTGCCGCAGTTGAGACTCGAACTCAGGTGTGGTACAGCAATTAGCCGGGTTGTCTCTCACACAACTTCGTCTAGCCCACTACTGCCACTCGATAACACGTGAAAAACACCACTAAACACCCATATCCTAGCTTGGATTCAAACCCGGGACTCCTTAGTTGCAAGCATGTAAGCTTTGAGCCACTGAGCCGGACCTGGAGATTTCATCAAAAAGTGTTAGTCACTATCCACAGTGCAAGCCTAAGTTTAGTAGTTGGAGTTTCTGGATCAATCTATCATCTTTGCTTCACAAAGACTCATTCATATTCATATTCCCCCTTTATGGTTAAGAAGAGACCGTCTTCTTCTGAATTATGATTGAACTTATGATCACAATATAATCATCCGAACTAAACACAAACTATTTAATGAAGGCGATTATGCACAATTTAAAGCGGAAATGGTAGGTTCTGCTAGACCGGTATTGGTAAAAATAAAATAGTTCCTGGATTAGTGTGTGTGTGCTGTTTTGCTCCCAAAAGTTATTAATCTTTCTTAACATGAAGCTTAGAAAAAGAAAATATATTTATAATAAAAACCATGTTTTAGTTTCAATAAATGTAGACTGATGAAGGCTAAGGGTCCCTAGCCGAAACGTAAATGTATTTATATATATTTTTTATTGTACAAGTATTTTATGCTCAAGAACAAGTGTGAACTGGAGGTTTGTAACACCCCTTGGCTTAAAACCAGGAAGTGTTTCAATTATGCGAACGGCAGCTCTGGGTTATGGGAAAGCGAGGTCGTGGTTCGATATTTACTCGTTTGTTAACTTGCAAAAAAAAAAAAAATATAAAATAGTAAATATATATATAAACAAAAAAATAGATGTTCAGGGCGCCACCTTAACTTACTATATGAACCATGAGTATTGTGAAAGCTAAGGAAAACAATACTGAGTACCTAAGTTATGTAATAAGCTCACCAATAATATATATCCAGCTAAATGAGTAGAAGAAAGGAAACACACATGTCAATAATAAGTTGACTTTAATATTTGACAATGGGACAGTTGAATAATTTATTTAGCAATAGCAAAAAAATTTAGTTAAGTTGAAATTTGAATGATTGATAAAAAAATATATTAAATTATGACGGTTTAACAAGTATTATTTAAGAAAATTTTATGTTAAAATATTTATGTGAAAATGTATGAATATTTGAAAAATGTTAAAATTTAATTAAAATGGTACCATTTCTTACAAGTAAAAAAATATATGAAAAGTAATAATTTAAATCAGACAAAATGTTATAAATAATACCACAAAACAGAAGGCCCTGGTGTAACTTTGTTCCAGAATCAGGTATGACTGCAGGGACCCCTCTACAACACGCTGCCTCCACTCTCAAATTGTCTCCACTGCCTACGTGGTCCAAAAAAATCGACGACTCGGATTCTTTCGCTTATTGACCTCTTGCTTCTTAAAATAATACCATCTGTGTGTGGCCGCTACATCGGAAAGATGATATACCAATAATGATATCACACCAAAGAAAATTGCCTCATATGAGGGATACTGGCAACCCTAAGATATAAAAAAAATACACCTTACAAAATGAAATTCAAACGAATTCGCAAGACTTACCCCAAGTGACCTGTGGGGGCTCAGTATCGATTATAAGCCTAAGCTTATGGCGTGAATAAAAATTATGGCTTGACCAAATTTACTAGTTAGGCTACTGCCCCAAGCCTAAGCACTACCGGCTCCTTCAATGGATCACGCTTAAAAAGGCTGCTAAGATGGCTTAGCTCTCTAACGCGGTCTTGCGAATTTAAAAAAACTAACGATCCCTACACGCAGGTCTTAATTACCAACTCAAATAACAGAATTGTGCTCTTGGCAAAATCGAACTATAAGAAGAAGAAGATGAATTTAAAATATCCAAAATTTAACCTTAAAATAGAGAGTGTGCTACTATGTGCTTCTGAAGAAATAAATAAAACAAGTTCATAAGAAACATGCTGTTATACCAGCCAGGAAGAGAAGACGTCGTGTGTTTACTATATTTTGGTGTTAACTCAAAATGAGGTGTCAAGTGCTTTTCAACCTGAACAAGTTATAATTGCAGTGTTAATTGTCTGAAACGGTGCCGCATTATTTTCATTATTATTTACTTATATATTTAACTGCATGTGGAGCATGTTTTTGCAGGAAAGAAAGAATAAAAAAAAATATTTATATTTGTCTAATAAATTCCTTTTCAGGAGATTTTTCACTGCAACCAGTAATACATTTATCCACATACTGGGTGGCCTAACTCACTATGCACCAGTTTACTTTTTAAATTAATTACTATGAAAAATGTAGCATATGCAATGCTACACTGCCCCTCTCCACCATTAAAAATATATCCTTTGAAGAAGGGTATATTTTTACAAAATCATGAGTGTTTTACTTATTATTAGTTTTTATAATTTTTTTACTTAAATCCTACAGTTCCCAAATTTTGCTTAAGTACTAAGTTAGTAATAATTCTACCCGAATATAGCTAATTTTAACGCATCCATTTCTCAGGAGTTGTCAAATCTGCCTATCAACTAGTCTTATTTACAAGATCCTAAATACTAACTAAAATCTACTAGTACGTGCAGAAAAGTAAATGCAATCTTTTGCATTTCTATCAGTAGAATATATACAATAGGGAATATGTACAATAGGGGGTAATTCTTATCGAATTCACGGAGGGACAATTGATCAATTGATAAAGGGGAATAAGCGAAGGCTTATTTTTTTTTGGGACAAGAATATTTGACGTCAATATAGGGAAATATAGCGTATGATTAAGCCATCTCAAGCAAGAAACAAAATAAAACAGTGAAGTGTTTTAATTTCTTACTAGGAAATGAAATAAACTCGAGCTTCTTACGTTACAGCATAGATAAATGTAGACCTAAATTCAACATCGGAAGTTGTGACAAAAAAAATGACTTTGTGCCATAAATCTACATAAATTTCAAATTTAACAACTCCAAGAAAAATGTGACTATCTCACGAACAAAAAAATTACTTATTGGCCTAGTGAATGTGAATTAAATAGCAAAGGTTACTGTCGGTATACCAGAGGTGTTGAAAATTAATTTTAGTTGAAGTATCTAGGTGACAGAAAAATTTTACTCTGACAAATCAGAATTCGATCCTAGATAAGGCTTTAACTGGCTTATGTGCCAGGTGCCAGCATCTGTACCGTCCATATTATTTAACTCATACACTATGCGTGATTTAACTGTACGCACCTTGCATAACACATACCTAGGTGCCAACTTAGCCGAAAACTGTTTTTCAGCATCCGAAAGAACATGATTGCGTCTCCAAACTTTATCGCCTACTCTAAACTGAAAGTCTCTCCTACGTAAATTGTATTGTCTAGAATTTCTCTGATACATAACATTTAATTTCTCTTGCACTTTTCTATATAATTCAGGAAAATTTTTAAGATTTTCTGCGTATTGGTCTGCATATCCAGGTTCTAAGTCAAAATTAATATCGCGGATTTTTTCGCTATAAAAATCACCAGATATAGGTATATTTCTGCCAAAAGTTAGAAAAGCGGGACTATACCCTACTGTGTGATGTGTTGAAACTCTCATGGCATGAGCAATTTTGTAAATTTCTTTGTCCCAGTCTTTGTGTCTATTTACAAAACAACGAATTGATGTTAATAAGGTTCTAATATTTCGCTCAGCTGCATTAGTCTGGGGATGATACCGTGCGTTATATAAAACTTGTACCTGGTACTTTTTAGTGAATTTTTCAAATTCTTTCCCAGTCATTTGTGAACCATTATCACATACTATAAATTGACTTACTCCGTAAACTAAAAATACATCATTTTCTATAAACGAAATTAAATTTTTGGCATTAGCAGCACGTACTGGTTTTACCAAAACATATTTAGTAAAGTAATCGGTAACTATAATTGCATGAGTGTTACCTCGTGGTGAACGTGGATATGGACCTAGGAAATCAATAAAAATACATTGAAACGGCATAGAAATTTTTCTTTCTCTACCCATAAGACCCATTGGTGTCGAGTTAGGCATTTTTTGACTATGACAAATATTACAATTTCTTATATACTTAAATACATCCTTTCTTAACTTGGGCCAGTAATAATTCTCGGTTATTTTTTTTAAAGTTTTGTAAAATCCGAAATGCCCTGACGTAGGAATATCGTGGCATTGGTTAAGAATTCGCTCTCGTTGTGATAGAGGGACAACTAATTTCCAATCTGAAGTGTTCGTTATTAAAGGAATATTTTTTGGTAAATATTTGTAAATATAACCGTCTTTTACTAACCAGTGTGGGTAGCGTTCTGGATGTTTATCGATTTTATCCCTCATTTCTAAATACCAGGGCTCTAGGTTATCAAGCAAGATTCCTAATAAATCTATTTCAACCGGAAGGGGTGACCTGGACAATGCATCTGGTACCATATTTAGTTTACCTTTACGGTGAACTATCTCAAAATCAAATTGTTGCAACTGTGTTGCCCATCTAGCTAAAACTCCTGTCGGTTCACGTAATTTGTGAAACCATAAAAGACTATAGTGATCAGTTACAACCGTAAAGCGAGTACCCTCTATAAATGGTCTAAATTTTGTGATACCAAATAATACAGCAGCTAATTCACGCTGGTAAGTTGACCAGTTTCGCTCAGCCCTAGAAAGACTACGACTAGCGAAAGCGATAACTTTTTCAACTCCATCCTGGACTTGTGTCAGTACTGACCCAAGACCAGTTAGACTAGCGTCGCACTGAATGGTGAATTTTAAAGAAAAATCTGGTGAAGATAATATCGGCGCCGAAACTAATGCTTGCTTGATATCCTGGAACGCCTTTTCAGCAGAATCGTTCCACTGTATAGGAAGTTTCTTTCCTTTTGCACCTCTTAACAATTCATTTAAAGGAGATACTACGGTGGAAAAATGAGGAACAAACCTCCTATACCAGGAAGCTAAACCAAGGAAACGTTTAACTTCTGTACTGTTCTTAGGTCTAGGATAATTTACCATTGCTTCAACTTTATCTGGGTTAGTTCTTAAACCATTTTTATCCACAACGAAGCCAAGATAGTTCAATGAATCCCGAAAAAATTGACATTTGTCATAGTTAATAGTGAGATTAGCAGATTTTAAGCGATTAAAAACGTCATCTAAAAGTTTAATATGTTCGTCAAACGAACCACTTATTAAAATTACATCGTCTAGATAAACAAAACCAAATGGCTCTAATTCTGGGCCTAGGATAGAATCCATCAGCCTTTGTTGTGCTTGAGCACTGTTTGTCAAGCCAAAAGGAACTACACAAAAATGAAATAAACCCCTACCGGGTACACTAAAGGCTGTTTTTTCTTTACTTTCCTCTGACAGAGGTATCTGCCAGAAGGCACTTTTTAAATCAATGCTCGAGATAAATTTTGCACCTTTTAACATATTTAGAATATAATCTACTCTAGGAAGTGGATAAGAATCAGATTTAGTGACTGAATTTAATTTACGTCCATCAAAGCAAAATCTATAGGTGTTATCAGATTTTTTAACTAATAAAACAGGTGAGCACCAACTACTAAATGAGGGTTCTACTACACCTAAACGTAACATTTCGTCCAGTTGACTATTTAATTCTTTTAATAAATAAGGTGATAACTGATATTGCCTTTGCTTGATTGGTCTAGCATCACCGGTGTCTATGTTTTGAATAAATTTACTGGTTCTACCTAGTTTTCCAACTGGTGACAGCGTTTTAAATTTTTCCAAGGTTTTATTCACGAGAACTTGATCCTTAGGACATAATACAGATGTTGATTGAATGCCACTATCATTAGTATTTAATGTTTTATTTACTACACTAATATGGACCTGCATTGATTGGTTATCCATTTCCCAAGTATTTGTGTGAAAATTTAGAGAAAGGCCAAAGATTTTTAAAGATTCACTGCCTAATATAAAACCATGACAAATAGAAGGGACTATTAAAAATTCTACTAATTTACATTTAGTTTCTAAACAAATAGGTAATAAAACTGAACCGGAAACTGTCTGTTTTCGACCCTCAGCTGTTGTTACAAATTCTGATTTAATAGAACGAATTTTAATTTTATATTGATCTAAAATAAACAAACCTTCACTTCCTATGACAGACTGATTTGCACCTGTATCTATAAGTGCTGTTAATTGTTGATCATATAAGTTAACAGTAATATAAGGACGATTATCTAGTGGTTTTTCAACAAAGACTGGTGATACTTCTAAGGTACTGTTTACGTTACTAGCTTCTAAATAAAATTTTTTGACATAATCTAGCCAAGATTGCCATTCTGATTTTGAAGTAAATTTTCGACATTTATTTAAATTAGGTTGCATATAAGAAATATTTTTATTAAATCTATAAGACGTTCTTTGAGAGGTAGGTATTGAAAGAGAAAAATTTCTATTATACGTAGGAGACTTTAGTTTGGAATTCGTAATCGTTCTTGAATATATTACAGGTATGGTCTTTTTAAACTGTGACAAACGACGACCAACAACGTTTGCCTGCGATACTAGTTTTTTTGACACTTTGAACAATTTCTGGATGTTACATTTGGATTGCCACATTTAAAACAAAATATTTTAGGTTTGTCCCTGCACGTTTGAAATGTATGGTTAGGTTTCTGACAATTCCAGCACGTGATAGCAGAAACATTTCTGGTTTTACCCCTAAAATTGTAATTCCTCTTACTATTCGTGGAGGTACTAGCGAATGAGGTACTAGCAAATGAGCTACTAGACTCTCCAATATATGCCAAATCAGTTTGAAACACATTAGAACTTTTAGGTGGAGGTACATAATTATGTCTTATGCGATCTACTTCATCTAGCTTACGACAAATAGTACACAAATCATCAGTATCTTTTATATCTACCAAAGCAATTCTAGATGTATAACGAGGTAAAATTCTCTCCTTAATTATTTTAAGCTTAGTTGTTTCTGCTGGAGGACGAGATAATCTACTAAAGTATGATTCCATAGTAGCAACATAAATGTGAGTAGGTTCTTTTTCACCTTGAGTTCTTTGCTTAATTTCATCCCAGAGATCATCGTCATAGCTCTCTGACAAGAAATCACGCATTAATAGTTTGACTAAACCGTCCCAATCAGTAGCTAATTTTTTGCTTATAATATTTTTTACCCACAATTTGCCAGGACCCTCAAATAATTCGGTCACTGTAGAAAATAACTCTTTTTTATCAACATTACGAGATACTGATAATTCATTTACTTGTTCTAAAAATGTATGGACACTCATATTTTTTGTATCAAACTTTAAGTTCCATTTGTATACAGGTACTGACTTTCTATAATTTTGAACAGGTGAAATAGACCTTCTCGCAACAGGATTGTTAATGCTAGTACTAGGACCAGGAGAACTAACTAGTTGTGAATTTTCAGATACAGTTACTTTTTCTCGTAAATCTGCATCAAATTCTATGCAAGTTGCATGAGCATCGTCTTTAAAATCTATTGCCTCACCATCCATATTTTCTAAAATAGGCATTCTTAACACACGATTATGAATATGACAAAGACGAGTCTCAATTCGCTTATACATAGAATCCGAAGCAGGACCGTCGAAATCAACTATTAAACTTTTAATAGACTCTAATGTATTTTCTATAATTTCCTTTTCGGAATCATAGTCAAAATTTGGATCTACATAATCTACTTTACGAGTGCGGTCAGTATCTAATAACCGGTGCAAAATCTTGCGTTTTGCTGCTGCATCTTTTCTACCAGCATTAACACCTCTTATGCGTAATTCATAATTTAACTCATCACTAAGAAGATAAATTGGTTTCATATTATGTGGTTCCATGTTTATGTATGTAACGTATGAAATGAAAGGTATAAAAAAATTTACAAAAATTGTTCAGATTAAAAAAGCATCAACACACAACAAATATCGACAAACCATATAAAAATGTAAAATCGGAAATAACTCACAAATAGGTAGAAAACAACAAAAAAACGTGAATACCAACAACGTAAAAAAAGGAGCAGATAAAAATATAAAAAAATGTAACTGGTCAATAAATAAGTTCAGAATGATAGGTCAATAAGAAATTTAGAATGTTGATTAACTATGGTATTTCTTTCTCACACTCAACAGCTTAATAGATTATTGGTGGCTAGGATATTTATAAAATGCAAAGTTAAACAAATCGGGCCCGCTACGTTGGATGCGCCACTTTCTTGTAACACCCCTTGGCTTAAAACCAGGAAGTGTTTCAATTATGCGAACGGCAGCTCTGGGTTATGGGAAAGCGAGGTCGTGGTTCGATATTTACTCGTTTGTTAACTTGCAAAAAAAAAAAAAATATAAAATAGTAAATATATATATAAACAAAAAAATAGATGTTCAGGGCGCCACCTTAACTTACTATATGAACCATGAGTATTGTGAAAGCTAAGGAAAACAATACTGAGTACCTAAGTTATGTAATAAGCTCACCAATAATATATATCCAGCTAAATGAGTAGAAGAAAGGAAACACACATGTCAATAATAAGTTGACTTTAATATTTGACAATGGGACAGTTGAATAATTTATTTAGCAATAGCAAAAAAATTTAGTTAAGTTGAAATTTGAATGATTGATAAAAAAATATATTAAATTATGACGGTTTAACAAGTATTATTTAAGAAAATTTTATGTTAAAATATTTATGTGAAAATGTATGAATATTTGAAAAATGTTAAAATTTAATTAAAATGGTACCATTTCTTACAAGTAAAAAAATATATGAAAAGTAATAATTTAAATCAGACAAAATGTTATAAATAATACCACAAAACAGAAGGCCCTGGTGTAACTTTGTTCCAGAATCAGGTATGACTGCAGGGACCCCTCTACAACACGCTGCCTCCACTCTCAAATTGTCTCCACTGCCTACGTGGTCCAAAAAAATCGACGACTCGGATTCTTTCGCTTATTGACCTCTTGCTTCTTAAAATAATACCATCTGTGTGTGGCCGCTACATCGGAAAGATGATATACCAATAATGATATCACACCAAAGAAAATTGCCTCATATGAGGGATACTGGCAACCCTAAGATATAAAAAAAATACACCTTACAAAATGAAATTCAAACGAATTCGCAAGACTTACCCCAAGTGACCTGTGGGGGCTCAGTATCGATTATAAGCCTAAGCTTATGGCGTGAATAAAAATTATGGCTTGACCAAATTTACTAGTTAGGCTACTGCCCCAAGCCTAAGCACTACCGGCTCCTTCAATGGATCACGCTTAAAAAGGCTGCTAAGATGGCTTAGCTCTCTAACGCGGTCTTGCGAATTTAAAAAAACTAACGATCCCTACACGCAGGTCTTAATTACCAACTCAAATCACAGAATTGTGCTCTTGGCAAAATCGAACTATAAGAAGAAGAAGATGAATTTAAAATATCCAAAATTTAACCTTAAAATAGAGAGTGTGCTACTATGTGCTTCTGAAGAAATAAATAAAACAAGTTCATAAGAAACATGCTGTTATACCAGCCAGGAAGAGAAGACGTCGTGTGTTTACTATATTTTGGTGTTAACTCAAAATGAGGTGTCAAGTGCTTTTCAACCTGAACAAGTTATAATTGCAGTGTTAATTGTCTGAAACGGTGCCGCATTATTTTCATTATTTTTTACTTATATATTTAACTGCATGTGGAGCATGTTTTTGCAGGAAAGAAAGAATAAAAAAAAATATTTATATTTGTCTAATAAATTCCTTTTCAGGAGATTTTTCACTGCAACCAGTAATACATTTATCCACATACTGGGTGGCCTAACTCACTATGCACCAGTTTACTTTTTAAATTAATTACTATGAAAAATGTAGCATATGCAATGCTACAGGTTCAAGAAAGTTATATATATATATATATATATATATATATATATATATATTTAGGATTTCATTCTTGAGTAATGGTTCAGTAATTAAAAATTTGCTATGATTTTTGCATTTATTTTTCAACAAAAGCTTCGGTGTTGGTTTACATCTTTTTCAATGTTGCATACTTAAAATAATTTTTTTTTTGAGAATGTGGCTAATTCACTGGATTTTTATATTTTTCCATATCATTGTTTACTTTTAACTTTTGGTACTGTCACTTGGTAAATGATCTTAGACCTACTAGAACTGATATCCGATACTAAAAAGCACCGAAACGTTTCTTAAAAAATAAATGCGAAAATCATAGCAAATTTTTAATTAATGAACCATTACCCAAGAATAAAATCCTAAGTATATAATTATATATATATATATATATATATATATATATATATATATATATATATATGTTCCGAGAAGCTTCCGCGGTCGTTGGTACGAAAAATACTAGATTCTCGGGTTGAACCGCGTCTGAGATTGTTAATGTCTCGAAGTTTCGGCTCCCGTTTTGGAGCCATTTTCAAGAGAAAAAGTGGGTCAAGTAACGCTGGGTGACGGTCATCGTCTTCCAGTCGCTTGGAAATCATTGATCTCCAGGCTAGCCCCACAATATTCATCCACACCTCATAATCCTGATAGCAGCCGTTCTGCTCTGATGCCTCCATCAACAGACCCTCAACCCCCCCACCACTCTCCCACCCACAGATAGCTTTCGTATAAATAACACTTCGTCCGATACTGCCAGCGAGTTCGCTCTAAGGAGTAGGCAGGTTGAGGCCTTAGAGACGGATCGTGGTGAGATCTGGGGAGTAGGCAGATTGAAACCCCGGAATCGAACCAGTTCCACGAACTCCTAGCATTATTTTCTTTGACAATTTTTACTTGACCCACTTTTTCTCTTGAAAATGGCTCCAAAACGGGAGCCGAAACGTCGAGACATTAACAATCTCAGACGCGGTTCAACCCGAGAATCTAGTATTTTTCATATATATATATATATATATATATATATATATATATATATATATATATATATAATATCCCGCTGCAAGTTCGGAATCGTTCAAAGAAAAAGCAGCTATAGAAACACAAAGCAAATGAAACAAATTCAAATCAAATTAAACAGTGTATTGCATGTGCGATACAAATAAAAATAAATAAAATTCCCTATCTTGCTAAAATATAAATACGATACTAAAAATAAAATAATTTGGATAATGATTGTTTAAAATTAAAATTTATTAATAACAATAAGATTAATGGTCGAAATTTTCAATTTAAGATATTTTCAATTATTTTCCAAACTATTAAAAATATACAAGTAATTTATGAGGGGTTTATTACAACCTCTTAGTTCGCGTAGCTCAATAAAAAACCTCCAGCCGCACAGTATCACTTATTTCGATGTTCAAGTGATATATCGGTTCGACTAGGAATCGTTTTCTGCACCTTAAAATAATTTATGATTATCTTCTTTCTCCAACATGTCACAATTTTGAAAAATAAATTTTCTTTTCTTTGGTTCAAATTCTTTAACTAGTAGTTGTCTTCCTTCTTTTAACTATACTCCAATTTCATCAACAACGATTTTATATCTGTCTTCTATAAAATACTTTGGTATTTTATCAAACAGAACAAATAAACAAAAACAGAAAACAGAAACCATACATGCAACTCTCTGCTCAGAATAAAATAAGATGCATTTTATTCACAATACACAACCCAAGTTGACTTGAATGTATTTTATAGCTTAAGTACAAATACTGTCATATCAATATATATATATATATATATATATATATATATATATATATATATATATATATATATATATATGGTTCAAGTGTGCTTCTAGAGGGCAGAAATATTAAAACATAATATTTCAGTCGCAAGCTCCTCTATAAAATCCTTATTTCACTATAAGGAATGTAACCAGACTGCAACTAACAGCTACTCTCCGGGCTATGTGCCCCGCCGAGCGCTGAGAATTACAAGTTACAAGCCTGACGCGTTAAGGCGCGTGATTATTACACTTAGCGCGCCAGGCTTGTAACTTGTAATTTAGCGCTCGGCGGGGCACATATATATATATATATATATATATATATATATATATATATATATATATATATATATATACATCGAAAGCAAGCCCGCAAAGGAAAAAGTGCAAATCGTAGACACGTGTTTGTTGTCCTCATCAGTACGGTGTAGTTAAGTTGAAAGGTGGGCTCAATTTAGGAATCAAACGGCACAAATGAATCACAGGTAAGAAGCCAGTTGTTCATTTGTGCGCCGCTGGCGTCCCAGAATAATAACACAACTTTGCCACGGAGGCAAACTATAGCAACCTGCGTGGATATCCATAGCCCAAGGATTATTCCAAGATAAAAAAGTTGTTAACGCGAGAGGCGCATTATCAACAAGGAAAAATTCATGGACAAGCCCGCAAAGAAAAAAGTGCAATCCATAGACATGCGTTTAGGACTTTTTGGTCCTCATCAGTACGGTGTAGTTAAGTTGAAAGAATGGGCTCAACTTCGGAATCAACCGACACAAATGGATCACAGGTAGGTAGCCAGCTGCTCCTCATTTGTTGTGCCTCTGGAAGAGCCTGCGTCCCGTATGATCAAGTAACAGACATTTTAATGGAGATATAAATAAAACGTCATTTAAAATCACGAAGGATACGTTTTTCAAAATACGTTAATTTACGTAAATAAGTTAGTGGTATACATATTACATATTAATAATACGTTATTGTTTCTAAATAAAATTGACGCATTTTCCATGAACATTTAATAAAAATATTTACCAGGATATCCCATGGGTTAAAATATCTTTCGCTCGAGTTGAGACATCCAGTACATACCATGAATGTTTAACTAACTGTAAACTATTATATAATTTTCTCCGTTTTAGATAATTCTCTTGAGTATGCAAACGGATATCTCCTTGATTAACAACACCAAGTTTTGGGATAAGACAACTTGTTCCCTCAGTTATCCCCACTTCAAACTGTAGTAGGTTTATATAGTTTTAAGCCTTTAATAATTTCCATTAATGTGTTAGGAGACCGTTATTGATACGATCAATACTGGTAATATCTTATTCTACTAAATATGTTGTGGATTTCCCCAAGAAATTTCGAGACTAAGTGTTAAGTTGTTGAAAATAAAGTAAAATATTTATAGGCAGGATAAGGCTTATATCTAATTCATTTCGAGCATTACCCAGAACCATTGTTCGAGTTAAATATTTAAAATATGTAATAACATATAAGTTTAGCTGGTAACTAAATATTTTTTTCGCTTTAATGATCCTAATCTAGCTATATAACAAACTTAATTCTCATCAAAATTCCTAACTCTAATAGTCTGGGATCCGACGCCTCTTTTTTAAAGTGATTACTAACTGGCTGAATTTTCGGGAATGACTTCGTTTTGACGAGTCTTCCAACTTTTCTCTCTGCTCAAATTCTTGGTAGAGGTAGATAAAGTTCTACGCAGCCGCTAAACATGTTTTTTTTTTCAGTAGCTTTGGGTCATAAAACATGCAGCCACGCTAAATATATTGATCGTGGAACTGACATTTTCATGGCGTAGGACCGGAAAACTTGTAAGAAAATTTAATTTCAAAAATATTAATTAAACACCACTATAAAAATTAGTCCGTTTACATAGGTATTTACTTCACTTTTGTGAGACAAGCGCAGCTCCCTCTTTTTTTACACTAACGGACTGATTTTTACCGTTAGTAATCACTTTAAAAAAGATGCGTCGGACTTCAGACTAGAAGCTAACACGAGAGAAACAAATAATACTGTAACTATGGAATAATTGGACAGGGACATACGTCAAAATGCTCTTCATGACGATTTTATTTAAGTACAGCATTCACTAGACAATGACAAAAGGATGTATGAAACACAGGGCAAGTACATAGTACATTTAACCAATGTCTTAACATGTCATAACCTAAAAAATTCTCAAAATATATGTTTCAACTTTTCATTTTTAGTTTATATAGTAGTACCATACAAATAAATAGCTAATATATGTTACAGACATTTGTCTATTATATGGTAACTGAGCCAGAAGAGGTATCTTGGAAGGTAGGCAGCTATATACCGGGTGTAACAGGATCATAGTATACCCCCTTTTCTCCTTTAGTTTTGAAGATAATTGATTGAAAAGGATATAATACATACATAATAAGCGGCACTTTTTAACATACAATTGATTTTTTTCACTTCCGGTTTCGCTGTAAGTGACACTAACTTTCGATTTAACGAACGAAACACCCGTTACATTATTGCATTATCGAATTCTGCATATTTTTCTGAATCCAACGATGCCAAATAAGTGACATTTCAAACATCAATTTTTTTTATAATATAATTTTTAGTTTTCCATTTAAGTCTGCCACGACGGTTCCGATTTATTCTAAACGATTCGTGTAATGCTACAAAAATCGAAATCCCGTTAAAAAAAACTAAATTTCGTGAAGAATATTCATATTTTATGAGAAAATTTTAAAACTGTATTAGTAGGTTACATATCGACACAAATTGTTTTTCCAAATTTCAAATTATTATTCTTTGCAAATTATAGATATGAACTTCTACTCAATAGGTAACCTGCTAAATAAGCATGTAATAAAAAGATAAATACTTGTTCTTCTTCTCTATAATCCTCACTGCGTATATTTTTTCCACCATGTTTCTGTCACCGCGCATGTTTTTGCAGAGGGTGTTACCCCAGACGACACACCTCCAAAATTTTGGGGGCGTGGATTAAAGATGAAGTGGTGGGGCTGGTCTCAACCAACGCCTTACCTACTGACTAATATTTTTAATTTAGCTCTTCAGTCTGAATATTTCCTCAAATTTGGTGTAGGTAGTGCTACGTCAAATTTTAAAACTCAATCTGACGTAACTAGTTGGTCGTTGTCTGTTGACATAACGGTATTTCGACTGACAGTGGAGATGGTCGGGGTTCTAAACTTCTTGATGTATCAGGGCGCCAAGTAATTTTTTTTAAATTTTCTCTCCAAATACCAGCTCAAGTACAATGTAACCTCAAATTTACTAAATAAATTACGAGATGATAATGAAAAATTCAAATTCAGTTTTATCTTTTAATAACAATAAATGAAGTACGTTAACTTTATAATATTCAACAGTACAATAACGTAGAGTATGGTATGACAGACAAATTAACACACAAAAAAAATATGTATCTAACTGGGTATACGCGTCTTACGTAAGTGCTTAAACCCCCAACAAATATCATAGATGTTTTAATTCGTTAACAGATTATTTTCATATGATGTTTAGCAAAATTTAAAAAAATATATATATTTATAGGTACAGTGGTGAAATTTTTTAAGCATAATATACAATATATGAAAAAAAAAAAATCAATATATGTATGGCGTAAGAAGGATACAAACTGCAGGCAGCGGGGCTTCAGCTTCGGCTCAAACTTCAGGAATGGGCAACTTCCAGCCTATCAATTAACCCAGAAAATGGATGGCTCCTCCACAAAAAAGAAATTCCAGTCCAGCAAGGAGAAGTAACATAAGTACGTGTAGACCAGTGGAAAAAAGTTATTCGTTCGTATCAGGGGATACAAAAAAAAATGTAGGAAAAACTATGAATTCTTAGACGAAACCGTAGGTGAAAATAAAAGAACCCTCGTTTCGGAGGGTTATTTTAGAAAAATGTTGTTGACCTTGGATGTCCTTGGTCTCGTATAAATTTGGCAAAAATGGCTTTTACGTATAGATCATTCCAATGAAGACAATCGATTTCCAATACCATAAAAATATACACTCGTCCAAACAAATGGAAAACCGAAAAATGTAACGTTGCGAATATATCCCAAAATGGTGAAATTACTTGTTTCAAAAATCGCAACGAACACGTAAAAATACCACTTAATAAATTGCCAAGCGTTCGAGCGAATTACACGTGAAAAGTAACAGACTGCCGGAAGACAAAACCTAAGCCAAAAACTATTGTGAAGAAATAAATCTGTGTTACCGATCGCCAGTAGGTTATAGGAATCTACCTATAAACTAATTAAAAGTTATTGGTTGCCTAGCTTAAGAATTACAGAAATAGAGAGCCTAAGTATATGCAACACGCTACACAACAAAATGTATAATGCCATGTCTACAAGTGCAACAGATTCCTTACAATTGCGGGTTTATATAGACAACTAAATAATAAATATTACGCGTGACGACGGATAACACGAATTCGTTAGACATTAAATCTAAGAGATAAAGTAATGATTTAGAGATTTTTTTAAATAATGTATAAATGTTAAATTGAACTGTAACAGTAGAAAATCTGTCCTATATTCAAAAAAGGCGACAAGGAGAAAATTTCATGTCCACTACGCATGTTTTTTCTATAAGTCGCCATATTTTTCTCTTTAAATTATAAGAAAAATTTCATCCCTACAGCGCATGTTTCTTATATCTCTGCGCATGTTTTTTTTGTAAGTCACCATGTATCCACCATGTCTTTTCTATGCCACTACGTATGCTTGACGCAACAGCCGCCCTGTTTTTCTATAATCCTCGATGTTCTTTTTCATCGCCATGTTCTTTTAACGCCGCCATGTTTTTCTTCTCTAAATTTGAAATATAAATTATCCCCAAGAGGTGGTTCTTATCCCATTATAAACTGTAGGGCCACGTCTCCTTCATTCAGACACATCTCCTTGACTTAAGAGGGTCATTCAGATGACCTGGAAGGGGTTTAATAAATCTTTGTTACTGGGGACAGAAATAATCCTACATCAGTGTTAGTTCCATGCGGGAAAGAATCTGAAGTTCCTTGTAGCCATCTTCCTCAACTATGAGCTGTTGGTAAGAGACCCCTTTATTGTTAAGTTGATTTGTAGCTTTTTCCAATGATTGTTGTGCCTATTTGCTACATTTGTGGCCTCGCTGTTTTTCTAGTTGAATAAATCAGGGTTGTTACACCTCCGTGTCCACTTTAACAACCCAATCCCCCTCTCTCACTAGCCAGGTGGCCTTTAGCTGCAACCTTCCGAAAGGGTGGTGACAATATGACATATAAAAACTTGATAGAAAATGATTTAATATGGTTTTTGAAATTCTCGAATCGGCCAAGAAATAAGTAAGTTAGAGGGGAGGACATTTATGGTAAATCACCCAGTGCCACATTAAAATGTAATGTTTATGAATATATATATATATATATATATATATATATATATATATATATAACCTCAAGATACACTACGTGTGTTTAATTTTGGTTTTCTTAACTAGTCAGTCAAGACTACCCTTCTTCTTTATATATATATATATATATATATATATATATATATATATATAACCTCGATACACTACGTGTGTTTAATTTTGGTTTTCTTAACTAGTCAGTCAAGACTACCCTTCTTCTTTATATATATATATATATATATATATATATATATATATATATATGTCCAGTAGTGTTTATAGGAATTGAATATAGCTGTTAGTTTCCCAGAAATCGGTTTGAGAAGTACCTATTGGTAGAATCACCCTCTACATAGACGTATTTCTTAAAGAAAATTAAAGCTTTGTTAGCAGTATCATGTTGTGCTGAAAAAAGAACTCATCTTTGTTTCTTATGATAAGATTATCAAAATAAATAAATTTCTCCAGAGTAAATCATAAAAAAATTGCCACGAACTTTCTTCAAATTTTATGGCTACTTATTTTCATTATAAGCTCGGCCTCTATATTGACTGATTTAAATGAACTGATTTAAATGCTGATTGGAATGCATTATGACTATATTATTGCATCCTATCTAAATGCAATATTTACTGATGCCGGAAGAAAATTGTGCTGTTATAAGAAATAACATTCTACATAACTTAAACTGAATTAGAAATATTACTCATATTTGTTTTAGGGATCGTTTCCGCCAGTGTTGCATATTTCAAAAGGGATGTGGTGTGTAATCAATTCCGCATATGAATATGTAAAATGTTTACAATTTGTGATGGTTTAAATCGATATATTTGACAGCCTTGAAATAGCATCAACATTGACTTGGCTCGGGATATATTATAAAATACACCATGGGAAGAAGATATCAGACGAGCAGATGTTACTAAAACTAATAAAAAAATGTATAATGTAACTCTTACAAACAAAATAGCTGAATAAAAGTGACATCCACAGTTAACGTTATTGTTTCTTTGTTTATTTTTCTGTTTTTTTGCCCATTTATGATTTACTGATAAATATAAACGGCGAAAAACGCGAATACTTGAGACGAGGGTGAGCGTCGGCAATTTCTCTCTGTAGGAAGTTATTCAAGTGGTTATTCAAATATTTTCAACGGCTGTGTTCTCGTTGGGAGTAGTTAAATGCATGTATTTCTGTTCTTCAATGTAAATATTTCAAATGGTAGATTGAAAGATTTGCTAAATTCACAGTATCACATCATAACTTCGTAATAAATTTCTAAAACACTGAGAATTTAAAATTAAAATTTATAAGTAAAAGAATACTTTCTAAAACATGAAATGTTAATGAAACGTAATAAAAAGAAAATATGCTGTGTATTATTAGCCATTCTGTGTAAGATCAAACTTTGATATTAAAAAAACATAAATTTTAAAAAATAATTCTGAGAAAATTCATACCATATGGATAATTCACAATTAACCTAAATTTATCAATAGAATTATTCAATCATCCAAATTAACCAATTTATAGCAAAAACCTTACAAACGACTGCCCTGCTCTCCAAACCCCACGTCATAATATTTTAATTCACTCCGAAAATTTTCCATAAACTATTTTCCCCCTTCAAATAAACTTCTAATTCAATCTTCCATTTATACATCAAAACATGTTTCATTCACATTTCCAATAAGCCATCATTCACATCATCATCACATTCATCAAACCTTTTTTCCGATATATCAATATCAACGCTTCTTTCCCATTCATACGTTCCATACGTGTTGCCAGCAACTCGCAGCTATCTTCACTTCAATCATCAAATCTTGCTTCCATTTCGTTTTAACACCGGCAACATAGGGAACATTCTCAATATGACATTAATATGGATTAAATTACGACTTCCAACATTGCTCTACGGAACCAATTCAATTTTAGCAATATTTTGAGACATTGTTGTTTCTAAGACCAATTCAGATTCAACTTTCATTTATATATCGAAAAATCCTACTCTTCGTTGCCAAATTTATGATATATATTTCAGTTCTGAATACAAGTTTTTCAAAACAATTGCGCAATATTTCACAATATCGAGCCCCATAGACTGGCCGGGGGCCTATCCAGCTCTACCCAGACTTTGGCTAGCCAACTCCCCATCGTACTGTATACTAGAGGAGCGTGTCGAGCTCAAAGCAAGTTAGTTCCAATGTCTTATCCAAGTTATATATGTTCACGAGTTATTAATTATAAGAAGTATACTAGTATACGCATTAGATTTACCTGAATTTAAAAAAGCAGTTATCGCCTGTCTAGTTGCTGTATACTAGTAAGCTTTCCAGTTCTAAAACGGAAGTACAGTAAATCCTGGAAAAATTTTGGTTCCGTCTGTCTAATCGACCTAATATACTAGTAAATCGTTAGGTTTCAAGCTTTAAAATATAGTACCGTCTGTCTAGTTCCATTTATTTGCCGTAACATGAAGAATTTCCCTGTAACTAAGTCGCTGTTCTACTTCCCTGGACAACCCAAGTAAAAAAGAGTAATTTAATTAAACTGCCATCGCGCATAAAATAAAAAGTGAATTTTCTCAGTCTTAAATAATCTTAATAAAACCAAATAAAAATAAAATAGCCTTAAAGGCAAAATTTCAAGTGTCGATAAGTTAACTATCTCATCTCGTGTAAACAATTTTAATTCAAATAAAATAAAATACTTAACTCTGTGACTTACGCTTAATAAAATATTTTCTTTTAATACCAAGTGTTTAATTTCAAGAAAAATAAATACAGGGTGTAGCCGTTGACCCTGTCATAAAAATAAATTTAAATAAAGTGCTAGTCAGACACTAAATAATAAATACAAGTGAACTATAGCTCTGAAACATATACAGGGCGAAGCATTTGGCCCGTTCCAACCATTTAAGAACAAACCACCCCAATTCTTTTCAAATGAAAATTAAGTGCACACACGGCCACTTGGGTCACAACTCAAGCTCTCCACACCAAAGCTTTTTATTTTTACAAACACAGAAGGCTCGTGTGGAGGCGCGGGTTGTGTAGGAGATACACCATCCTTCGGAGGGGATATAAAACCGTCGGTCCCTTGTCTATTAAATGTTACGCAAGTAAAAGATCCCTACTGTTCGAAAGAGAAGAGGTTCGGCAAAGTTCCTGGTTGGGGTAGTTCGTCTACAGACGTCGGTGATAGGCTTCAGTAGCGGAAATGGGCCGACGTTAAATAAATGTAAAAAAAATTAATTAAACTGTATTTTCTACGGCCATTCTATAGATAACCATAGTGTGCGTGTTCTATCACAAAAAAATTAACTAGGGTACCATTATAATTGTATTGACATCGGAACTACACATATGTGCAAAATTTTAAATCGGTTGGACTTGTATATGTCGGTCAAAATCCGATCTTAACTAACTAACTAACAAGTGTATATAGAAAAATTAATCTTATGACAAGTGACCTGTTGATGATATATTTTCACTATTCCATCACAATTTCACACTCAAAACAATATTTAAGACTTTAATTGGCTTCTTGATATTTGAGATTCACAGATTCGGTAGTCTCTTCTAAGAAGAATTATTAGTATTATATCTTTATTAGGTCTATGTTACTCCCATACTGAATTATTGATGTATCTTATATGGCTCTGCCTCAAATACCAACCTATTAACAGTCGATCGTATACACAATATCCATAAGAATATATATAGGGGCGATGAAGTCATCTCCTTGTCAGGCAATATCAGCAGAAGATCAGGAACCACCATTAATTTTAAGACGACAATACCTTTCTAATAAATACTTCAGGATAATCAACCGCAATAATATGTTCTTTTACTCTCATCAGCCGAAAATTTAACAAACAAATTCTGAAGAATAAAAAATAGACCACCATTACCAGAGGTCTTTGTAGCTATAAATAAACATTCACATATAACTATAAATTTTTAATATTTGGTTGTGAGTACGATGATTTAACATTTAATCCCATCATCCCATTTCCTAGTTATACAGAATCACCTCATATTAACATGCCTATCATGAAATCCATATTGAATAACTATAATAACAATGCCTAGTCGATAGCCAAGTGGGTTAAGGCGCGTGGTGGCAATCGCGATTAATCACACGGGCATCGCACCACCGGGTTCGAATCCTGGCTCCGGCACTGGCACTGTCGGAGGAAATGGTTGTACGTCCGAGTTTTTTCAATGTGTACCGCACAAGCCCTGGCTTCTGGAATTGGGGGTTGTCTAATTTCTGTGGTGTTTATTTATTTATTATTTATAAATATGTAATATATTCTGATGGTTCAAAAAATGACCATGGTACAAGACTAGTATACCACATTTCAAATCTTAATAGTTCCCACAAAATGATAGTTAAATAACAACTGAAGAGGGATTAAAGTTAATTTTATTTGGATCAAAGGTCACTCAGACATCCCAGTTAGCAAAGGAGTCCACCCATTTAGATGTTGTTGATGATATTTTTGTAAACTCAGACATCCTTAACGAACTAAAAAAAGCCTTGAAGATTTTCCAACAAAAAAACTCAAACTCAAAAATTACTATTATTAGATTAAAATTAAGTCATGGCCGTCTTGGTGCACATTTGCATAGAATAGGATTAGTTACATCATCGCTGTCTCTGTGAGCAGCAGATTAATTTTTTTGTTTTTCTCATGTAAGAATCATACCTAAATAATAACTACCTTCCTTGATAAACTGAGAGCACTGCAAGTACAATTTATAATAAATTTGACCTCTCTGTTGAATGACGAAAGAAAGCTTTCGTCAGCAGGCAGTTATATATTTAAACGACTGTCAAATTTAATAAATTTCTTTGGATCTATTACCGTTGTCAGTGAAACCCACTCGCTGCTACCATCATCCTTATTGGGCGTTATTTTGAGTTGGTAATGATAAAATTTGAATATTCTTTATAATGTACTGACACATAAACTTCAATATCTCTTATATAGAGTGCATCATGACAGGTGATAATTTAGTTGCAATTTATGATACTCATGAACAAGAAGCTGTGACGAAGCAATTTTCATCACGAAAATCTGCCTAGTATTTGTATCTTTATTTTTAATGCCCCCTGTATAATTTTCCTTGTACTTTATTGCTACGAGAATAAGTGTTAAATTATTTATTTTACTACCTTAAGCTGAGCTGTAATAAAACGTATAATTATTGTATAATTATATATAATATGTAAATTATGTTTATTTATGTAATTATAAGTAGCAAATAAATAAATCTGTATTAATGCAAATATACTCAAATAACAGGGGGCGATGGCAAGCAGGGATATAACCTGCACACGGGCACAAGTAGTTAAAGCCATCCAACATTTCAGTTCGCTAGCTGCCGTTCCAAGCATTAGACGTGCCTGTCCGCTACCTGTCTTAATCTGAAAATATTGTCCCAATAAGTCCCAAAATACAGGCGATAGAATTATTTTCCGTAAATCGATATTATACCGAAATATTTTCTAAGTTACTTTGACGTCACTACGATTCGTGGCGCGTCCGTTAGCGCCATTCCCTCACTCTTGCAATAAGGAAGGGAATAGTTGAAGCCGTCGACAGCAGAAGTGCCCGCTTCCGAGATTCGAACCGATCCAAGGTACCGTTATTGCCATATATTATTTCCAAACCGCAGAATTTTGGCAAAGTCCTTAATACATCATCAACAAGCGGCGCATCTGTTTGGCGACTACTTCCTCTCCTGCAGTGAGGGTTTCAGAACAGCGTTCAGCTTTATTTAATTTCGACCACAGCAGACGCACCCGACCGAATTAATTCCACAGCAAACAAACTCGACCGTAACTACAGGAAGTAAGTAAGTCTATAGAAAAGTAAGTAACTGATAGATTAACCAAGTTCTGTTTATATCTTCTGTATAATTTTGCATTATACATTTATCTGTGGTCTTGCTTCTCACACCTGGCATCCGTGCTTTGTCTATATACTTTTTACCCCTTTACCGTCTGCTCTAGTTTACCGCTTTAAAGTCGAAAGTTTTATCACCGACCATCGTTAACAATCGTATTCCGTTGAAACCGTTTTAATCAGCACCTGCCATAGCAACTCCCGCCTGCTAATCCCCACTTGTCATTTATGTCATATCTGTTATCATTTTATCATCTCCTGCCTCCTTTGAAACCAGTTCACTGTTAGTTAGTAACTTTTTATGGATTGTTTGTGTAATTAATTAGTCGAAAGTAGTTTTGTATATAGTAGGTATAGTTGAATAAAATAACTTTATTTACCGAATTGTGAGTTTTACTGCTATGTGTGTGAAAGTCTAATTTACCTGATTGGCCCACTGGAGTACCATTTCTCCACTTGAGCTACTCAGCCTCGCATGTATGACTTGTGGGTAGTGTTGTTTTGTGGAATCCAATTGGTAAATTAACTGTAATAAGAGAAGACACAGGAAAAAGAAGGATATGTCTGAAAAACAAGAAGACAAACAATTGTTTTATAGTTTGGAGAATTATGAAGGAGAACTTGAAACATAAAAACATAAAAAACAATTCAGCACTTTTCTACAACTCTTTCAATGTGGCTATATTGACTATATTTAAATACCTTCTACATTCATTATACAATTATTCATGTATATCTAAAATGTCATCCCCTTTGTGAGGTATTTTTAAATCCTTAAAATAGATTTAACAAATAATAGTTAAAAAAATCTCAAAACCGAAGCCTGAATTACTGAAAATTCTGTCAATTTATTGTAAATATTCTAAATAGTTAACGTTTTAAGTTTGTTATGTCAGTTAGGCAAATTTAAATTCATGTATTCATATTATTTTCATTTTTATAAAGAATTCCTCAACATTTGACCTGTTCATCAGATTATTTGTTTTTCATAAGTGTATGTCACTGCACTTCATTGAAGATCTTAAATTAATTGTATCGCAAACTTTACATACAAAGCTTCGAGCTTGTTTACAACAGTATGTCTCAACTTCAAGCTCTTTCTGAAGTATCCTATTAAGGGTTCTCTCATTTGAAATGCTCTCCAAAATGATTACTTTCTTTTCCTATGGTGTGACAGCCTTATCACAGGCTAATATGGGACTTGCTGTGAAATGCTTCGCTTCATTGATATTTTAAGGAGTTTGTGAAAACTATATTTTGTAGATAATGGCCAATAATTAGAAGGGAAAAGTTTTCAGTGCAATTCATTTTCAGTTTTTTTTAATTTAAACTATAAAATATTTTAAAAAATATCCTAAAAACTAAATTTATAAATTTCGTTTGTGGAACATTAAGGAGTTATCGTAGCGACTCTGTTAAAATAACCGATACGTTAAAATGAAATTTGAGAGTTGTTGAGCAACCGAAATAACGTAACGTTATCGAGATACGGTAACTTTACTTCATTACGTATTTACAAATAATGTGTTACCAAAAAGATACTTGTTGAGCAGCTTAATAATCAGCAATCGTTATCTTTGATCATAGATAAGAAAATTTAGTATCTTTGACAGCCTGACTTAACCTAACTCTACTTTTACGGTATTTCTGTTGTTTGGGTTTTGAAACCTTGAAACCAGTGTGTAGTTTTGTAAGAGCATAACCTCAAAAATCATAAGTATAACGTTAACGTACATATATAACGTAAACTGTATCTGTCCGTAAATAACGTAGGCCGTTAACGTTATCAACGTTAACATATTTCCTAATTGAAACTGCGCACGCGTAGATGTCAAAATAGTGTTACGTTACTTTACGTCTGGCTGCCCAACAACTCACTAATGATATGAAATGCGCATTCGCAAGAAATTACGAACGGTTAAATTAATAACCGGGCCCGTTATTTACACCAATTTAACGTGTATATTTACCGGCCGGCTATTCGATCGCTTAGATTAAATTGACGTTAGAAAGTGACCTTCGTTAACTCATTTGTGACGATGGCTAAAATAATGGATATTGAACGTTTAAGATTTACTTTTTGAAGCGTCTTTTCTCCGCAATATATTGTTTAATATGATGTACTCTAATTCTTCAGCATTAATGCCACCCAATGCGCACACCTTCAAAATTTATTCAATTGTATATCGGAAAAGTATTATAACTGCAATAGTTATTATTGTAACAAGTACGAAAAAACTGATTTTAGGTACGTGTCACAAACAACATGACCTTCGTATTTTAATTACCATGTGACCATAGTAACCAGATCGTTTAATTGTTGTATTGAACCATTTTGCTTTATTTACCTAAATAATCCTCAAAAGTTACCATGGCAACTTTTTGGGATTGAGTCCGGAAAAAACTCATTTTACGGACTCTAATGGGTCCCTATTTTAGGGACCAAACACAAAAAAACTATTTTCAGAATTTTTGATGAATTATAATAACCTAATAAAGTGGATGTCTGTCTGTTTGTTTTTTAATTTTACATGAATAATCGGGGCGTCTACATCTCGGAACGTAATTGCAGAATCGGTCATAGTTCAAATCTGGGACGAGTGAAACTGAAAAGGCACAAAATATTTTTTTTCTACTCATATACAGTGTGTTGCCTCACTTTTCACCATTACACCCCAATATCTCGGCCATTTGTTGATCGATTTAGATCAAATTTAGTACACTTCTTGTGTTTCAGATTGTGATCAAAAAGTTATTTATTTGAAAAAATAAAATATTATTGGAACATGAGGCAAGTTCCAGATCCGTTCGTGCCCTAACTGGGTTAATTTATATATATGGTTCAGTTTTCGAGTAACATCCTGTGTAATAATTTTTTCTTTCAAGTAGAATAATAATAATAGCTTTGATACTAAGGCACCGATAGACATATGTACAAAGTACTGTGAAATTTTTACTTTGGTATCTTCGTGCTAATAGAAACTTATTTGCTTTTATTTAGTGTTACTAAAATCTAATGGTATACTAACGTGAATAACTGAAAAAGATAAATTATATAACATTGCAAAGATTTTTTATGAATTTAGAATTTATGATTTGTTATAGAAATTTTAGGAACTACTTTAAAATCAATATTTTTTGGAACTGAACTGAAATATAAGTTTAGACAAGCGACAGGCATTTAAAGATTTTATAATTTAGAATATATTATGTGTGAAATTATTATTTATGATTTTGAGACGCTCAATGTCGGTAAGCCAACGACGGTAAACTAGTAACTGCCATTTTTTTTTTTTTTTTTTTTTTTTTTATACATTTATTTAACGTCGGCCTATTTCCGCTACTGAGGCCTAACACCGACGCCTGTAGACGAGCTACCCCCAACCAGGAATTTTGCCGAACCTCTTCCCTTAAGAAGAGTAGGGATCTTTTACTTGCCTAACATTTAATAGACAAGGGACCGACGGCTTTACATCCCCTCCGAAGGATGGTATATCTCCTATACAACCCTCGCCTAAGGTTGTATAGCTTCCGCGCATACATTGATATACAAGCCGCTGGAAGATGTGTGAGGCGAGAACGCGGTTTCCGTTGGAATGGTCACCAATCCAAGTACTAACTGCGCCTGTCGTTTAACTGCCATTAAAAGAGGTTTTGGTAAATATCTTAGAGAAATTTCATGATTTCGACTATTTATGAGAAAGAATGATTAATTAGTGAATTTATTGATAGAGATTAAAGTTAATATTGTGGTATTAATTTTTATACTAAATTTGAATCAAGGATTTGCCATAAAATGATTCTGGGAACTGCACCGAATATTAATGAACGAAGGCGGCTTTTTAGTAACGTTTGTGAATATTTCAGGTGAATTAACCACATTTTCTAAATACATTATAAATTAATACATTCGCCATCAAACACAACATAGAAACAAATTCACGATGAAATGAAATTGAATCGCTATTCTGATACCATTTTTTCCGAATCCGCCAATAGTTTTCCAGAAGTGCGATAGAAAAATGTACTTTTTTGTAAAAAACGGAGAGGGCAGATTTTTTCCGAGTCCATCCATGGATTTTTCAAAATCAAGTAGGTTATTCTGACAAGTCCCAGCTGAGGAATGTTATTGGTAAATTTCATTCTATTACATCCAACCGTTGCAGACATATAGCCCGTTAAATTTTCAGACCAAATGCATACAACACCCTGTATCCTCTTAACCACTAGCCAAAAAAATTTCTCCATGTTGATCTAGACTTACATTATTTATCTGCCATTGGGCTATGGCACATTGTTCGCGAATCACCCTGTATAGAGAAATTAAGTGGAAAAGAAGTATATTTCAGCGAAAGCTCCTACAATGTATTATTAATTGGATGGAATCTGCGGTAGGTTCTTGATGAAACATATTCAATAGAATAATTATAAATATTCAAAAGAATAGTTACAATACGCACTTGGTTTATTGTTTCATTAGTTTTTTCTTTAACTTCAAGTTTTTAAGACTGTTTGATAATGGCCGCAAGGCCGAAACATATGTCAGAGAAATCTGAAAAAAACTAAAGGAACAATAGCCGATAGCCGATAGCCGAGTGGGTTAATGCGCGAGGTGGCAATCGCGATTAATCACACGGACATCGCACCACCGGGTTTGAATCCTGGCTCCGGCACTGGCACCGTCGGAGGAAATGGTTGTATGTCCGCGTTTTTTCAATGTGTAACCCCCTTCCGCACAAGCCCCTGGCTTCCGGAATTGGGGGTTGTCTAATTTCTGTTGTATTTATTTATTATTATTTATTTATAATAAACCAAGTACGTATTGTAACTATTCCTTTGAATATTTATAATTATCCTACAATGCATATTTTATTGGTTTTGATTGAACTTTTCAATTAGTGACCGCAGTATATTGTAGTAGAGAACTCGATGCGAAAATGCATTTTGTGTCTATAAAAACAGAGTACATTTTGTCAAGTTATTTACTATTTTGTACAATATTGGTAGTGAAATTTTGTTTCAAAATAATATTCTGAACATAGTTGTTTTAGTTATGCCTACCCCAATCTCTATAAATTGTTATATTTTAAGACTGTAATATGTTGAATATAATAAATGTAAGTAGTTATCTAATCACTTTCAAAAGATTAGTATAATACACCGTTTTGATTGCTTTCATTATCAAGGCCATTGGACAGTCACTGATAGTAAGGGGTATATCAAAATCTATTGAAAATACTTCTGCTTACGTGTATATGGAGACCCTCTATACTAATATGGAGCGACATGCCACATTCGACAGATTTGTCTGCCAGCAAGCAGCTTTATCTGAAAAGGTGCTGCTAACTGGGATCAATGAAACTACGACCACAGATATCTGGAGAATAATATAGTTTACCAAGAAAACCTGTTAGTTTACAATGGTCAGAAAAATCATTACATTACCATACTGCGATATCAATGACGTGGCCTTTTCTAAAGCTAGAGGGTTTTAGCGAATATATTTTCAATGAATATTAACGGTTTATCTTCGACTAGAACGCAAACAAATCAAATGGAATTTTATTTTTATAGCTATGATAAAAATTCTTCCAATGAGATCTTTTTACATACAGGGTGTCCAGTTAGTTTACCCTCGGAAGATTATGCAAAAACGGTTAACTTTATGAGTAAATCTTCTTAACAAAACTTTCAATGTATTATCTTTACTACAACTTAAGGATATTTTAAATTACACAAGTCGTCACAAAAATGAGTTACAAAAGAAAAGTATAATTTTCCTGTATTACGCCCTAAAATATATCGCCAATCGGATGCCACGTTGCTAAGTTATGATTTTCATGGCAATTTACAAAAATTTTTTTGACTGCCATATCTCCGCGATTTATTAATTGTTTTTTATAAAAATATAAGACATTATTTGATAATGATGTATTTACTGAAAAACATTTTTGAAATAAATTGTTATTAAATCGGGAGAAATATTTGTTTACATTTCTTGATATTTAATTAATATTTTTTAAATAATTTAAATTTTTTAAAATGGAATGCCTATAATTTTTTTACATGGATAAATAAAGTATATATTTGAATATCATACACACTATGATTATTTCAAATAATAATAAATAGTAATAATATAATAATATAATTTGAATAAATTTATTATTTATTATTATCTGTGACCGTCGCATAGCCCCGTTTTACCTGACGATGTATGATGTCTATTTTAAATTAGTATCGATTTTTAAGAGGGGTGTCGAATTGAGAGATGTACAGTGCCAATAAATAATGTTTATTTCAATATTTTTCTACGAACCCCGTCCCCCTGAAGCGTGACGTCATTTATGAGTGTCCCAAATCATTAAATTTGGTACATCCAGAATTTTTTAAAATCAAATTCCAACAAAAAATGTCTAATCACTTTATAATTCTATTGGACTCCTTACACGAAGTGTACTAAAATGTAAATTATTAAATCTATTACGTCCACTACTTTTAATTTCTTTTATTTTTGAAAATATGCACACTGTTTTGTCAGTATCAATTATTAACGAGTTTCTATAACCCCAGTCTGTATATTGTTCTATAACATTCTCTTCTTTTCAATGAAGTATCTCAAGCGATTTACAATGAATAATTATTGAAATATCAGTCGCATAGATAAAGATTTTACCAGTAAAATATTACAGTCATCTATTTTATTGGTAATTTTGTGCTCGCATAGTAGTGAAGACATACAACGTTCGACATTGACTGGCAACAAATCTTTATCATTACAGTATAAATAAAATAAAGATATAAATCAAAGAGTAAATCGTGATGAGCACGCAAGGATTCATTTCATAACCGCTATATAGTCTAACCATATAGGGGGCAGCGAATGTGATTCTATTGCAATTAGAAATAATTTCTTTGAGTTCTATGAGAAGTTCATTCAAATTGCAATCTCTGGGAGGCCTACATTATAGTCTTCATAGAGATGGAAGTTCATTAGCTCAAGGTAAGGAAATTATAATGGAGAAATATTTACTCCAACATAAGACGTTCAGTATTGTTATGTGTTTACACTCATAAGTAAACACCACAAGCGTGAAGTCAATAATTGCAACGCGAATAACATTAGCCACTGATTTATTTAACAATTAATTAACTTACAATAATTAGTCCTTGCAATTACTACTGACTGGCCAAGAAGGCAGCAGGCCTAAGTATCTTTGAACTAGGCCCGTCTAGTCTGTTACCAATCAGGGCGATAACACAAATAATTAAAGAGAACACCCACAATGAATTCAAGAATCTATTTTGGGAGAACGCTGGTCTACTTTGGCAGATGTAAGGGAGATGCTCCTAGGCGGCAGCATCACCTATTTCGCAAGATTAGGTTGGTTGAAGGCCTAGGCGAGGGTCTGCCTACAGGAGGATGTAGGGGCCCAATGGTGCCTAAGTGCTGTGGCTCAATAATCCTATTGACCACCCTCCCATTCAATTCCAGATTCCAGAATTACTACTTTAAACTACTATGACATAATATTATCCTGCACTTTTGCTAGTCTGATTACTTTGTTCTTTATCTTGATCTGATTGTTTTACTCTTCAAATTAGAACTGCTCAGAGCGTTGATTCCATAATTTTTATATAAAATTGTTCTTAATTTTTTTGCTATAAAGTTTATGTATATGTCCCATTTTAAATTCATATTTATGTAATGTGCCAGATACTTAATGTTATCTGTAGATAAGGTTTCTATATTTGTGCTACCAAATTTCACACGTGATTTTTTAAAAGTTGGTAGATATTTAGAGTAGGAGGTAAACGGTATGTAGTAAATTTTACTATAGTAATTTATCACCTAACCAGGTAAAGATTACTGTCTTTACCTGGCGAGATCAACTTCTATTTTATCCTTTAATATATCCAAATTTTCAGCTGTATAAAATATGGCTGTACCATCAGCAAAATTTACTACGTCATTCTTAGTTTGTACATTAAACAGACACTTTAGGTATATATTACAGTATTAGTCCTAGAACAGTGCCTTGAGGCACGCCATATATTGCTTATGGTACTCTAAATAACTCGACATTAATTTATACGAAGTCCGTTGAAAACCTATACTGTTCTACGTACTGTGAAATAGGGTGTGGCTAACCGCATCTAAGGCCTTTACCAGGTCGACGAAAACGCATATTGCTGGTATTTTGTTATCAATAGATTTTTTAATTTTAGCAATTAATCTAGAAACAGCGTCTTGCGTCGACCTGTTTTCTCTAAACCAAAATTGTTTTTCTGATAGTATACCATATCTTTTTAGATAACAATTAATCCTATTTCTTAGTATTTTTTCAAAAATTTTCGCTATATTCGAGATCAGAGAGATTGGCCCATAATTAGCCACATCTAGTTTATCACCACTGTTAAAATGTGGTTTTACTACAGCCATTTTGAATAATGTTTGACATATTCTTATATTAAACGATCTATTTATGGTTTAGCTATTTCTTTAGAATTATTCTTTAATGTTTCTGACCGTATGCCACCAATGCCAGGTGCTTTTTTATTTTTTAAATCACGGATAGTTAACAGTGTTAAGTGGAAGAGAAGACCATATGTAGTGGGAGGAAGCCCACATCTCTTCCTTTTCTCTTAAGTGACTGCGTTTTTAATTTTATTTTTTATAATGTTTTTATCTGCATTTGTAGTCCACTAAATGTGGCCTCTCAGTGGTACTAAATTGCAGTGTTTCTTTTAATTTTATATTCCAAGAACCTTGTACCTACTGTAGATATTTCGTAACAAAAACAAGTAACTATTATAATATATATTTTATTTACCAGAATATCAAATAATACATAAATAACTGAGAGTTTTATGAATAAATAAAACAGAAGTAAATAAATAAATATATTCAATAAGTGTTTGAATACACTTGAAAATTAAAACAAAGATCCGTATACATAGATACAGTACATAAACAACATTTTACATATGTACAGTAACGTACGCCTATATTTTATACGTAAATAAAATTATTACCCATAATGACTCTTACACTCAGACAAACAATTTACCATAGTGGTACGATAAAAGACAGATAACAGATATAGAAAAAAGTAAGTAATTTGTATATTGCAAAATTAAATGGTTTTTAAACAACTATTTTAAATTTGTATATGATTATGGATCATAACTTTGGGTACAGACAAAATAAAAGGCTTCAATTTATTTTTAAAAGAAAACATATTCATCTATTTTATGTGTGTAGGGACAGTATTTTACAGTTTAAGATCTAAGAAAACAGAGGGCTTTTGACCGATGGTTTTGTCATAAATGTAGAAATATATTTGTGTTTGTTTCTTGTATTATAATGAATAGTTAGAATGGAGTGTCTTTTAATAATACGATATTTAACTCTGCTGGCGACGTAAAACAATTGTCGAATATCAAAAATCTTAGTTTCTCTGTATACCAGGTCACTTTCATAGGTTAATTGTTGATGCAATATTAGTTTTAAAAACCTTTTTTGCCTTATGTGGGATTCAACTAAAGCGTGTGGCATATAGATTTCATCTGCTCTTGCTCAAAAATGTAACATAGTTGTCTGAATTTGTATAAGATGAATTGTAATTGTTGTATAATAAATTGTATATGTAAGTCCCACCTTAAATGACGATCAATAATTACTCCTAGATACTTAACTTAGGTCCTCCTCCACGACTTCTTTCAATTCAGACCATGTAATAGCATTATAAATGACTGCAGTGTCGTCCGCAAAACCTATAATATTTCTCCTACTAGGTAAGGTAAAAAAATCATTTACATAAATTAGGAACAATATTGACCCCAAAACTGAACCCTGCGGTAGGCCATATTCGACCTTTAACTTTTTGCTATATACGCCCCCCATCTTTACACATTGGCGTCTATCAGATGTATAGTTTTTAAATAGAATTAGGAATTCTCCTCTTATCCCAATATCTTCCAATGCTTTGTGATGCTTGTTTTGCTCGGGTAGCTGGTTTGGAGATTATTCCAGGGTTCAATGTTAATATTAATTAAAATCTAGATCCAAAATAAGACATTTATTTTCCTAATAATTATATGTACAGTGTGGCCATATCTTTTATGGCTTAGGTTGCGACAATCTTGTTATTACATAAGTACATCATAGTAATCGGAGAGAGAGAGGGAGAGAGAGGGATTGTAACATATTTCCTCTATGTACGTCGTCGTAACCCCAATTCTCTAATCGAAGTTCCAGGACATAACAGACGCGACTAAGAAATCTGTTTCAGGAGAGATCCAGTTCAACACACTCGAATCAATCTGACAGGAGGTCCAGTTCAACGCACTCGGCCAGCGGCTGTCACGACGCCGGAGAAACTTGAGCTTCCGGTTATCTCAGTTCATCACACTCGAGAAAGGTGAAAGTCAAGCTTTGAATTTACTGGTTTCTGGCTAGCTATTTTATACCCAAAAATCACGGTCACGTGGTTTTGCACCCGGCACGAAATGCACACGGCACGCAAGTTGCGGCCTGGTGAAGTTAGAATTAAAAGTTAACAAAAGAACTAATCAGGTATTGAACTAATCTAAAACTGAACTACTGGATCCATGCATTAAATTAAAATAAGTTAAACTGGAATGAAAGTATACAGTATTCCTGTAGTATTGTATACTTCATTACAGCTTATAAGAGTAGGGAGTGGCTGATTGTGTCAGAAGCTTTGGACAGCTCAATAAAAGTACTTAAATGGCCTACCCCTGTCGAAGAATGAATGTAAATTGGACATTAAGTCCAGTATGGCATCTTGCGTAGACTTTCATTGTGTAAAACGACACTGTTTGTTAGAGAGTATTTCGTATTTTTGAGTAAGATATCAACCTCATTTTTACCACCTTTTTAAAAATCTTACTAAAATTTGTTATTAAGTAAATAGGTCTGTAGTTACTGACAATGTTGGTATGGGCTTTTTTAAAAATAGGTACTACTAAAGAATCTTTAAAGACCTGTGACCAATATCCTACCCAACATACACTCATTAATAATTCAGATTCAGACCAACTCTGTTGAATTAACACTCTCGGCAGACTCACGGTCTACCGAGATACTCAAAACAATGGGCTACAGGATTAGCTACAAGTTCGGCCAGGTACAGCTGAAGACGAGGAGCAAAAACCTAAAGCCTTAAAGCAAACCCCACTGGGAAAAGGGCCTGATAAACAGGATCAACCCAGGGGGAATCCAGTCGACCGACTGAAAAGCCTGAGGCTACAGGCGATGATAGTGCCCTGCCGAAAGCAGGCCTAGCACACAACCTACGGGCAAAAAGACAGCGAAAAGGGGCCATGTAAAAGGCCCCTCGCCGGCATAGTTGCCCTAAGTAACATAAAGTGTCTCCAAATAAATCTCCATTGTACAAAGGCAGCCTCGAATGTGCTTAGCAGGAGATTTATTAAGAGCCCTGGGTTCACAGAGAACGGATTAAAGAACTCCCAACAAAATAATGTAAGTTAGTTTCTTCTACCTTGCATGACTATCCTAGAACAGCCTTATTGTTCGATAAAAATATTAATTTTGTTCTCCTTTCAGAATTCCTAACAAGGGACCTGGTAGCAGCAGCAGTGGAAGTGCCTACGGAAAGTTGAAAAGGCAAGTCATAGTGGCATCGGCCTACTTTCCCGGCAAGGAAGGAAATCCGCCCCCAGAGGAAGTAAAAAGCCTTATCAGCTGGTGCAGGAGAAATAACAAACCCTACATAATAGGTGGTGATGCTAATGCACATCATCATATGTGGGGTAGCACAGATACCAACACTAGAGGTGAGTAACTATTTGAATATTTGTTTGCTAACAACATCGACATCATCAACAAAGACAAAGAACCCACCTTTATGAATGCGGCCAGGAAAGAGGTTCTAGATGTAACCCTCGCGGATCCACTCATAACTGATTTAATAAAAAACTGGCATGTTGCAGACGAGTCCTCCATGTCGGATCACAGACATATACGATTCGACTTGGAGGCGGCTGTAAGAAGCCTCGGGGAATGTAGAATACTCAGACTGACGGACTGGAGTGTTTATAAAGACCACTTGAGGGCAGAGGTCGAAGGCGTACCACATTCCATCGACACAATAGAGGAATTAGATATAGCCTCATATCAACTACAAAATATCATGCATCATGTTATGAAAAAAGTTGTCCCATTATACAACAGGCAGTCGAAAGAGATGTGCCTTGGTGGAATAAGGATCTCAGCCGTCTCAGAGCTGAGACTAGGAAAGCTTTTAACATAGCCGAAAACACTGGAAACTGGGATGACTACAAAAAAGCCCTTACGGAGTATAACAAAGAATTGAGAAGGTCTAAAAGAAGATCATGGAGATGGTTCTGCGAAGGGATAGATGAAATAGCCTCAGCAGTCCGCCTACAAAAAGTCCTTGCAAAAGACCACTCAAATGGAATAGGGCTACTCAAAAAGCCCGATGGTAAGCACACAGAGAGTCAGCAGGCAAATATAAGGGTGCCTTTAGACACTAATTTTCCAGGCTCTCGCATAATTCAGGGTGAATTTCTACAAGACTACCTGGATGAGGATGCTCATCGTCCTAACAGAGAAGGAAGATGCCTGGCTAGAAAAATATTCACCCACAACAAAATTAAATAGGCGGTATCAACCCTTAAACCCTTTAAATTACCGTGCAGAGATGTCCCACTTCAACACGGAATTGAGGAGCTTGTCCCATGCCTACGAAGTATATTTATAGCAACCTATACACTGGGGTATATTTCCCAAGCTTGGAGGGAAGTTAAGGTGGCGTTCATTGCGAAAATAGACAGACGTCTACCAGATGAGCCTAAGTCGTATCGCCCCATTAGCTTAACCTCATTTCTCCTAAAGACAATGGAGAAACTTTTAGATCAACACATTAGAATCGAAATTCTTACATTAACACCACTTCATGCAAAACAATTTGCCTATTAACCTGGCAAATCAACAATAAATGCTCTACATTGCCTGGTTCAAGGAATTGACAAGACATTTACAGCGAAAGAAATGGCCATGTGTGCGTAGATATAGGGGGTGCTTTTGACAACATCTATGAATCCATACAAAAAGCCGCGGAAAAAAGGGGAATACAGTCACCTACAATTAAATGGATACAATCCATGCTCAAAAGCAGAATTATTACAACAAGTGTAGGGGATGAGTCGGCTACGGTGACTGTAGCAGGGGTTGTCCACAAGGTGGAATCCTATCACCCTTGCTGTGGTCAATGGTGATCTCCTACATAACTTCAACGTCCAGGAATATGCAGATGATCTGGTCGTCACTGCGAGAGGCAAATGTGAGGTCATGATTTCCAACCTCATGCAAATTGCCTTAAATATAATATCCAAATGGTACTCATCAGAGGGGCTCAATGTCAATCCGAGCAAAACAACTATTGTCCCGTTCACTAAAAGGAGAAAATTCAATCTTAGAACTCCTGTACTGAATAGAACGATAATAAATTTTTCCAGTGAAGTCAAGTATCTAGGAGCAATCCTGGATCAAAAACTTATCTGGAACTCACATCTGGAAAGGACTCTTACTTACAACAGCGGAAATATGGATGTGCCGTAGGTTGTTTGCTAAGACTTGGGGTCTAAAACCGAAAATGACACATTGGCTTATCTTTCGGTTGTCAGACCTATGGGAAACTACGCATCATGCGTATGGTGGCCAAAAACAGAGGAAAAACAGCACAGGGAAAATTGCAGAAACTGCAACGCCACAGCACAGGGAAGTACTCGTGTCCTACAGCAGCTATGGAAGCTATGCTTGACGTACTTCCCTTGACCTACATGTAAGGATGGAGACGGTACTCAGTGCCTTACGACGGCACCCGGCACATAAATTTAAACCAGGCGATCTGGTTGGTCACTTAAGGATTCTGGAGTTAATCCATTTGAAGTATATCAACAGACTTACTGACTCAATGCCAATCAAACAAGACTTTGACTGCCCGCTTGACTGCTAATTGAAAGTAGTCAGACGAGCAAGATAGAGGCACTGCGATTGGAACAAGGGTCACTCATCTGGTATCAGATGGATCTAAGATGGCTGAAGGGGTAGGAGTGGGAATAGCAGGGCCGAATTGTAGGCTATCCAAAGCCCTCGGAAACACCCCAACCATCTTTCAGGCAGAAATTTATGCCATAGATCTGTGTGCCCAGGTATGCCTTGATAAAAGCATCTGAAGGGCAAAGATCTGCATACTATCAGATAGCCAGGCAGCACTAAAGGCTCTAAGGTCTTATACCTTTGAGTCTAAAATTGCCTGGGAGTGTAGACAATCCCTGAAGCAACTAATAACAACAAGGTTACCTTGCCAGACATGAGGGAGTAGAAGGTAACAAACTTGCTGATGTCCTTGCAAAAAAAAGGAGCTGAAGCACCTTTTATTGGACCCGAACCGTTTTGTGGCCTAGCTAAGGGACATATAGCGGAGGGGACCCAAGAATGGGAAAAGGGCCAGAAAAAGTCCTACTGGAGGAATATTCCAGGTCAAAGACATGCGAAAAAATTTATAACTTATTCGGCTAAGAATGCCACAAACCTTCTCGAACCTATCTTAAAATATGGATTATCGTAAGAATAAAAGTTGATATTTATGGCAAATCTACCATTTTTTGTTCCCGAACACATTTTTTGTACTTTGTTAGAAATCATAAATGTATTCTTAACCTTACAAAATACGATAATGCACTCTAAACCAAAGCAACAACTTACGTTTTGATGAGTATAAAAATTAGACATTACCAGATTGAGTTAAGCGACGCTGTAGGTAATTTCTGTGCTTATACGCAGAGGGAGCGGAGCGAAAAAGTGCAGTGCTTGTCAACAAGTTTTTATTGTAAGCATGATGGTTTACATAGGGGAGATCCTTTCGTAGGTTGAGAACGACCGCCTTTTGGGAACGTCCTTAACAGATTTTTTTTTAAATTTTCAACTGAAATTATAATTCAACATTCATTATGGCTTATACCCAGAAAGGAGTCGTTTAAAAATCTATTTTTTTTCACTTAGCTGTATAAGACTTTTCTGATATAACTGCTGGCATTTCTGATAGAGAGTTTTATTTCATCATGGTATGTAAATGTACTAGCCACTGTGTATTTTGCTATATAGCAGGGTTCTTGGTAATGATTAATCTTTATTTATTTATTTATTTAGAATACAACTACCCAAACAGATAAGAAATCCAATTACAGGGTAGGAAGGAACAAAACATTGTTACAGAATTTTGTACGATAAATACATATGAAAAACTTAAGTATAATTACATAAAATATTTGTGTACATAAACTAGTAAATATTTTTAGTTTGAATGCAATACAGATTGCTTATTTTTTTTAACAGTAGTACAAAATATATCAACATCGTCCTGTATATATGCATAGTTTGAACACATCATATGCAAAGGCAAAGATTTAAGTAAATTTGTACGAGGCGTATTTAGATAAAAAGAATTATTTGAGCATCTATGAACTGATGGTACATGTAATTTGACATAACTACATAACTCAGGGCAATCAATCACATTATTCAAAATTTTATATAAAAACACAATCGAAGAATACTTACGGCGGGATTCCAAATCATGTATTTGATATCTCTTTAATAGATCACATTGAGGTGTACCTCTTGCTGGGTAAATTCCGTCATTTCTATACCAAAGATATTTACTGAGGATCCTTTGCGTTTTTTCAACGCTAAGTTTATGCACGGCGTATTCTGGACTCCAGATTATGGAGGCATACTCTAATTTTGATCTGACAAATGCATTAAACAGCAATATCAAGGTGTTATTATCCACAAAGTATTTGTTATTTCTGATTATGAAACCTAAGTTTCTGTAAGAACTGGCCACGATAGCATTTATGTGATTATTAAAGGTTAACTTACTGTCGAAGATGGCCCCAAGATCTTTAAATTGACTACATCTAGATAGCTGAATATCATTTAAAGAATAAGTAAACTCAGTTGGATTAAGCTTTCTTGTGAAAGTCATGTATCTACATTTATTAATATTTAGATGCAGTTTATTTTTGTCACACCACATACTAATTTGTTGCAAATCTTTTTGCAAGTTAAAGCAGTCATTTAAATTGTTGATGGCCGAATACAGCTTGCAATCGTCAGCGTACCGCAGAGTGCTATTTAGAAGCTCACAGTTAATGTCATTTATAAATATTATGAATAACAAGGGTCCAAGAACGGACCCTTGAGGAACGCCAGACGTTGCTGTTATTTCATCAGACTTAAATCCATGGTATTGGACAGTAAGTTTCCTGTCAGATAGATATGAGTAAAAAAAGTTAGTAAATGTTTCGGTAAGGCCGAAGTTGAACAATTTTTGTGACAAGATACCATGATCGAGTGTGTCAAAGGCTTTAGAGAAATCTGTATATATGACGTCAACTTGATCTCCTCCATCTAACGTCTCCGCAATAAATTGAGTTATGCAAGCCAGATTTGTAACAGTCGATCTACCAGCGAGAAACCCGTGCTGATTAAAGCAAATTTGGGATTTAACATGGGAAAATAAAATATTATAAAGGACACTTTCAAATAATTTGCTGAAGTTACATAAGATGGTAATTGGTCTATAGTTTTCAACTGCAGCCTTGTCACCCTTTTTATAAACGGGACAAATTTTAGCTTGTTTCCATAGGTTAGGAAACGTAGCGGTTTGAAGAGACAAATTGAAAATAACTGATAAAGGAAAAGCAAATAGCACAGCACAATCTTACAAAAGAAACGCGGGTATTCCATCCGGACCAGTAGTTAATTTCTGTTTGACCAATTTAAGCGCATTTAATACGTCTACTTCATTAATTATTGGAATAGCGAGATGTGGTACATTACTATTTGAGTCAGTGGCTTCCATACCAAAGTTAGTGGACGTTGTAAAAGAAGATTGAAAAAAGGATGCAAATCCGTTCAAAATTTGTTGAGGGTTCTTCAAAGGTACATTATCTTGCGTCATTACACTTGGAATACTAGTAACATCTCTCATATTATTAATATGTGACCAAAATCTGTTCGGGTTTGACTTAATCTGCATTTCAATATTTTTAAGGTAGTCTTTGTGCGCAACGCCTATTTCCTGTTTGATTTTTCTCCTTAAAGATTTAAAATCTCTGTGAGCATTTTCGTCTCCGGTATCTCTATATGTACGCCAAAGACGTGATTTATGTTTAATGTCTCTAATTATTCTACGATTAAACCATGGGGATACGATTTATTTATGGGTGTGGTTCTGGGAACATTTCTTGAAAAGACACGGTCTAGTTCGTTGTACATATAGAGAGTTGCATCGTTAGCGTTACTAAATGACGAAATGCAGGTCCAGTCTATGTGATATAAGTCATCATACAGTTCGGTAAAATTAGCTTTCTTAAAATTATAACGTGATACGGGGCTGGTATGAAATTTCAAGTTTACAGAGTTCGTTTTAATCAAAAATTCTAAAGGAGGGTGGTGGTTATCCACAGGCAACAAGTAATTTTCGGATTTAATAGTATGAACTGTAGACCTACTAAAAACTAAGTCCAGAATACGTTGATTAGAGTTCAGAACACCATTGTATTGTTTAAGCCCCATAAATTCACTAAAATTTACTATCGGCGTTATGAAAGTTAAAGATAAATTTCTAGAATCTGCAATACCCTGGAGTGATATTCGTAACAGTTTTTATTTACGAAATAAGTATAATGCATTCTTGTGCAACTACAATGTTAATAAATTGCTTTCTACGAAGAGAATGTTTAATATTAAATTTGGTACGAATAATACTTGCTTTAAATTTCTGATATTTCTGCTTCACTTATTTCAAACTATAAAATATTCCACTGATTAAATAAAAATTAACTTGACATTTAACGTGGAATAGAAAGAATTACCAAGACACTCGGCGTAACTTTTTACTCGACTTTTTTAGTTTGAATATCAGAGAAGAGACGGCAGTGCCGTGAAAAATCTACAGGCTGCGATGGAAGATGAATGCCTTGAGATAAATTGAAATTTACTTGGGAAAATGTTGCCGCATCATTGAGAAATTATTTTCAATTAATTTGTATAATCGGACCACGTTTGCTGGAAATTGAATTTTATATCTAGTTTTAATTATTGCCGTTCTCGTAAATGAAAAAGGTTTGTGTCAGACTGCTTTCAAGGAAAAGGTATTTTAATTGTTTTACCCCGGTTTTTTTACTTCACGGAAAATAAAGCTAAAAGTTATAGGTCAATTGAACTTAATCGGTCAACTAATATTTTTCTTGGATTTATCTGGAAATGGGAGTTATAACATAACATTACAATGTACCTGAATAATAAATAAATAAATAAGCAGTTAAAGAAATATTACACTGAATTCATAAATTACATATTTTTCTAAGAGCTTGAAGCCTCAAGCCAGATCCTGAGCACCAGAACTCCAACAATTAGACTCTAGAACTTCAAAGATGAGACAAACCTTAGAATTGGCTTAGGAAAAGCCCTAAAAAATAGAAATTACAAAATTAGGCAGTGGTGAATTATTTTGCATCTGGAATTTTTGATAATTGGTTGGGGAATTCTATTATAAACTCTTGCTATTTATATAAATTTTATTCTAAATTATTAATTAGTACAAAATATCAATACTAATGTAAAACAATTTGCAAAATCAAACTACCACCTTTTTGGATTTTTGAACTGGAAATTTGGTTCAGACAAGTAGAGCACAGTTCAATTTATTTAAAATTAATAGCGATATAAAAAAATACGATCACATCACATCTTTATACATTTACTTCTAGAAGTGATATCAAATGTATATGATGTTATTGGTAGTCAACCAGACGTCAATATATATTTAAATCCCAAAGAAATTATAATCCAAATATTAACTTCTATTGAAGAGTTACGGTTGATGAATAAATGTTTTAACCGCCTTCCAGATCACTTAAATGACTGTTAAGTCTAGACTTGCGTAAGTAAACGAGTTTATAATGCAATTTATAATTAAAAGTTATTTTGCAGTAGGTGAGGCTGTTTGCTAGATATACTCAGAGAGACAGTTAGACGCATTAACCACTGTGCTACCATTTTTATTCGGGAGGGAGAGTAATGTGGCGTACTTACCCACCTAAAATTGTGTTATCCATATAGGACGCATAAATATCGCACGATATAATTTCTAAAACCGCTGTCCAAGGAATCACTACTTCCACATCCAGATTTTTGTATCCAAGACTTATACACACTAAATGTAATATTTTACTCCCTTTAATAATAAGGTGGAGTGGCAATGGGGGGTTGTAGAGGGGGTGGCCAATGCCAAAATAAATTTTAAAGATCCTTGGTTCTCGTACACACATTTTTTACTCCTTTTAATAATATTGTGGGAGTGGCAATGGGGGTGGTAGAGGGGGTGGCTAATACCAAATTTTTTTAGAGGCCCTTAGTTCTCGTATACACGCTAAATCCCAATTTAATTTTTTGCTCCCTTTAATAATAAGATGGGGGTGGAAATAGGGGTGGTAGAGGGGGAGCTAACGCCAAAAACTTTTTTTGAGACGTTTCGTTCTTATATACATACTAAATCACATTTTAATTTTTTTCTACTTCCTTTCATAATAGTGTGGGGGTGGTATTGGGTGTGATAGTGGGGGGTGGCTGATGCTAAAAAATTTTTTGAGACGACTTTTCGTAGATGCCCTAAATTGTAATATTATTGACTCTTACCTGCATGCTTTGCTTATTTATCCTTATTTACCTCATTTACCCCATAACACTTCAACGGAATTAGAGAAAAATAAAATCTCGTTTCAGATCTCGTTATAATACAGAAATGTACCAAATTTTAAGTTAATATCATAAACGGTTCAAGAGTAAACGTGCGCACAAAAAAAGTTACAGACAGACCAACTGACAAATAGAAATTTGTTTTCTCTCAAATTGGAAATCTCGACATTCATGACATTTTAAGCCTGTTTCAAAAAAAAATACTATTTATTTTGGTTACTATACTTAATACTATACTGGACGTGGAAGTAATTCTCAAAGTCGAAAGTTCTAAATCAATGAAAACAACACATTTCTAGTAACATACAAGCAATAAAACAAATTCAACTCAACTGAACAATGTATTGTAAGAACAGATATTTCATACAAATAAAAGATAAAATTCTCTATCTAGCTAAATTAAATAATTATGATTCTAAAATTAAAATAATTTGGATATGATTAAGTTTAAAATAAAATATGTTATTAAAGATGATAAAGTTAATTGACAAAATTTCCAATTTAAAATATTCTTAATTATTTCCAAACTATAAAATAGTGAACATGTAATTTATATAGAGTTTGTTAACAACCATTTAAGTCCTCGTAGTTCAATATTACCTCCAGCAGCACAGTATCACTTATTTGTGATGTCCAGTTGCTATCTCCTAAGCTCCTTCACCTTTCAAATGATATTCTGTTTCCACCAGGAATCGCTTTCTTGACCTTAAAATAAATTATAATTATTCTTCTTTTCCCTACTTGTCAAAATCTTAAAAAACTCGATATTCTATTTATTATATTTATTTCTTCCAAATTCTTTAGCTACTTGTCTTCCTTCATTTACTTTTCTTCAATTAAACCAACAATAGTCTATTCCCTTTGTTTTATTCCGATATTCTTATCTCCAAAATTTTTCTTCCCCTTCAATTTCTCAATTTTCTTGTTCTTTTTCATATCCCCTAGCAACTTCAAATTTTAAATTTTTCCACAATCTCCGTTATATTTCCCTCAAATAAAATCGCAATTACCAACTTAAAACTTTCGTGACATAAACTTAATAAAACGAATACTTTCTCTTCTTTTCATCACGTGATATTGAGAATTTTTCACTTTTACTAATTTCCCGCACAAATCAATTAAAAATCTTATATTTACTTGAACATATTAGATGCCTAAACAGTTCCAGATGTTTAAACGTTTTAATAATTAGTATAATAATAATTGAGTGCATTTATTTAAAATAACTGACTGCATTTATCATTAAATTATGTTATAATTAGTTGCAAATCTATTTAGTCGTTATGTATGTTATAAACATCTCTATCTGTCTTTAATGACTGAACTACAAAAATTGCATGTATTTATTGAAAATATCTGTCTACCTTGATATTTTATCAAACAGAACAAATAAAAGAAAACAGAAAACAGGAAACATGCATGCAACTCTCTACTTAGAATAAATGCATCTTATTCACAATACACAACTCAAATTGACCTGAGTGTGTTCTTTAGCTTAAGTACAAGTGGAAATCATATCAATATAAATTTGAATTTCCTCAAAATCTATATGAAATATAATTTAAAAATAGACCAGCAATAATAATAATCACATTATAAACATTTAAAAATGTCCCGTTGTACACATTTCCAAGAGTCAATCAAACATTGTTATAAAAACAAATTCTGCGTGGAAATCACAATATATCGTATTTTATAGATTAAATTCAACTAATAACATATGAATGGGAGTATCTACTGGTAAAAGAGGGCCCCAAAATTGAACAATCTTGATATTTCAAGAAGACAAGTCAGATTTGTATATTAAATTAAGTTAGTATGTAAAAGTGATAGTGGACAAAGCTAATACAGACATTCAACTTTAACCTGCAACTGAAAATAGGCAAGCAAAAGGTTTAAATTTAGTATAAGAAGTGAAAGAGTCTAGTGTGGTACTGTCGTGAGCAGAAAAATATAGGACAATTTTTTTTCTAATGTAAATCTGTCTCTATTTGAATATGTAATAAGTAGCCAAAATAAAACAGATACCACTTTTAATTTATCTTTTATTTTAATGCTGTAGTTATTGCTATGGTAAATGATGGATGGTTAATGAGACAAATTGCACTGCGTTATAACATTAACAAAAATTTGGTGTGTAACATTTTAAGAAAGTGGAGAACAAACGGTACGATTAGTTGAAATCCTGAATCAAAGGACAAAGGACATCCTACTTAACAAGAAACTAACTATTAATATTTCGTTATTGCACCATTTCTATTTATAACTTCTATAAGTCTGTTTGGCATAGAATTAAATAACCTTATACAATAATCATTAGTAATAATATTTTCCCATTATTATTTACTATTTCCAGTAATTCTTCAGCATTCCGTGGTCTCACATTTCGTTTTTGGATACTTCTTACGAGTAGTCCCCATACTTCTTCCACAGGATTAAGATCTGGACTATGACTGGGCCAGTTAATAACATTGATGTTGTTATCTTGAAACCAGTTAGTTACGGTATGAGGAGCAGTATGAACGGGACAATTGTCTTGTTGAAATATGAACTCATTATTAGGAAATAATTGTGACACAGAAGGGAGCATAATATTGTCTAAAATTCTAATATACGCTTCACTATTAAATCGTTCCTCAATATGCCACAAAACACCAGGACCACGTGCCGATATCCAGGCCCACATATTGACGGAAAATCTACCACTTTCATCATTGTTAGATATATATTTCTCATCGAATCGAGTATTCGGAGGGCGGTAAATACGAATACGACCGCTGTGTGTGACTGGAAAGTTTTTTTTTCGTCTGTAAAGATTACATTGTTCAAAAAATTTACATCATGCGCTAAAAATTCAAGCGCAAATCCTACTCGAGCTGCTTTATGTTCAGCTTTAAGTAAGTATTTCTGTGCTGCTGCATGACAGCGTAGCTCCGATTCTCTTACTCGCCGGCGACCAGTACTACTCGATCCAGGAAAATTCGTTTCTTCAGCAGCCTGAATAACTGAGTAAAATGGATTTTATACTAAAGCATTTACCAATTGCAAATTTTGTTGTTGAGTTGATATCCTTCGTCGCCCTGATGCAGGATTTCTACTAATCGTACCGTTTATTCTCCACTTTCTTAAAATGTTACACACCGAATTTTTGTCAATATTATAACGCAGTGCAATTTATCCCATTGACCATCCATCTTCTGCTTTAGCAATAACTCCAGATTGAACTAAATCGCTTATATGGGGCATATTAGTTTTTTGCACACTAGCAATAAATTATGACAACTAACTGACAATGTCACAAAAATTAAAGATGTACACAACTAGATTTTAGCAAAATACCGTTATAAGATTTGTCCCATTTTTTTGCTCACTACCGTACAAGTGAAGGTTAGAACTTTTAATCATATCATAAATAGCTTTTGACATTAATATGGAAATGACGTGAAAGCATATTCGGGGGGAAACTATAAAAGAAAAGTAAGAATTAGCAGTAAGGAGCGACTTATTTACGCGTAACCATAGTAACCGTAACCTTTTATTCAAAATTATAACCTAAAAGTCGATTATAGATATATTTGACAATCAGGCGGTGAAGAGCCAATGCCACAATTATAAGATAAAAATTTCTAAATAATAAATGAACATAAATTTACCTTGTAATAATACATTTTATTAAATATTAAAAAAAAAAAAATTCAAACAAAATATTCACCACGTTTGAGGGTAGCAAATGAAGCCAGGCTGAGCATCTTCAAAGTATTAGAGCGAGGAATACATCGTGGGGTGGGTCACACATTTCAAAGAGAATATAACAAAGATTAATACAAGACTTTCATTAATTAAATTATGCCATTTGTTCGATTTTCAATTACTATGTTTATCTGAAGTGATTTCGACGCCATATTTTTAGTCCTATCATAAACACTCAGGAATAACAATTTTGGAAGTAAAAGTAACTAGTAACATTATTGCCAATCCAATAAATTTCTAATCAAAGTAACTTCAGATAACATCAATTTAGAATAAGTTAGCTATCGCTGGGTAATAAGTTAATTTTAAGGTTTTTACATATGGTTGCACTTTTTACAACAAATAATCAATGTTTATAAACAATAAGTTAGTGGGGTCGATCTGGCATTAAAAATGGCTTGAAACGGACTCGTTTTTTCTAATTTTTTTTGTGATGTTTGAAGTCGGACTCTCTCTCTATCATCCGAAAAATTTTCCAGTCAGACTTTTCGCGAAGAGAGGGGGGGGTAATTAACATGTGAAGATATTGAAAATCAGTTTTTCGGACATAACTATTTAGTTTGATTCGAATCGAAAAAGTTTATAGAGATAAAATGAAGGGATCGCGAATGCGCGTAAACTGAATTTTGACTCGTCGAAATCGGGTCAGCGGTTCCCGAGATATTAAGATTTGAAAGTACTGATTGTGTGTTGTTTTCGGGAAGAAAGTGACTTGGCGAGTTTTTTTTCTTCCCCGATAGACACTGAAGATCTGAGTGACATTGTGTATTAATGCGTCTACTTTGAGTTCCGCTCAAGTATTTTCAATTTTCGGCATAAATAAACAATTGGTTGCGAAATAACCAATTTATTGTTATTATTAAAAAAAAAAGTCATTTTACGAATAGGAGGAAAGGTGTGGGGAAATTTTTTTTGCCATCGAATGTGGAATTTCTTTCTCTTTGATTTAATCCCGACCAGATTGTGATCGGATGATTAAGAGGGGAGAGGGGGGCCCGCAAAATTTTTGCTCTGTAGAAGGGCAATGGCAAAGGTTAGGGACTTCGGGCCAGGCTCATTTTCAAGGGCAATTAATTCTGTTTCAAGATTTTTTTACCCTGAAGCTTTAACTTCATTAGGGCCTGCACGAGCGCGTGATACATTTATAAAAACGAATGCGGCAATTCAGCAGCCGTGCAGCGAGATGCCGGGGGAGGAGCCTAGTGTTCGCACTTCTCTCCCTTCTGTCTCACGAGCCCAGCCCGAAGTCCCTAACCCTTTCCCTTGCCCTTCTACAGGGCAAAAAGTTTGTGAGCTCCCCTCTCCCCTCCTAATCATCCGATCGCAATCTTGTCGGGCTCAAATCAAAGAGAAAAAAATTTCACATTCGATGGCGAAAAAGAATCTCCCCCTCTCCTTTCCTTCCTGGTGAAAAATGACTTTTCCTAAAAATAATTACAACAATGAATTGGTTCTTTCGCAACCATTTGTTTATTTTTGGCAAAAATTGAAAATGCATGAGCGGAACTCAAAGTAGGTAGATTAGTACACAAATTAAGTTACAGCAGTTTTAATTTCATTTACGTTTACTCTTCCCCTCTCCCCCTAATCAACCTAATGACTTGAAATTTCGACACAGTACTTAGGTCCTGAGTGTCTATCGGGGGAAGAAAAAAAAAGTGGCCAAGTCACTTTCTTCCCTGAAAAAACGCGAAAACGGCTCTCGCCGCAGTGAAAAATCCGTATACAAATCCGTACTTTCAAATAGCAATATCCCGGGAAGTGCTAGACCGATTTCGATGAATCAAAATTTAGTTTACATAACTTCGCGGGCCCTTCATTTTATCCTTATACATTTTTTCAATCCAATCAATGTCCGAAAAACTGATTTTCCCTATCTTTAAATGTAAATTCCCCCGCCCCCCTCCTCGTGAAAAGTTGATAGAGGGGATTCGATTTCATAACATCACAAAAAAAAATTTGAAGGAAACGAGTCTGTTTGTAAATCCAGATCGACCCCACTAAGTATCAACTTTGTTCAATTGAATACGATTCATCATTTCAATCACATACATTTAAATGGGTATGCAACAATCTTAACATTAGACAAAATCACAAGTAATATTTTAGTTATGCAACCAGTGTTACAATCAAAGCAAAAATTAATGTATATTTTATTGTGATTTTCGCCCACGAGACCCCACGAAAACCCTGAGAACCGCGTTTAAGTAAACATTAACTAATAAAAAGGTAAATATCAGATCCACATTCCAATAATACAATTTATCAATATAATTTACAATAACATAACATTTCATCTAGTTTAGCAATATATACTTTTGCACCCCACATTAATGTAATCAAGATAAGAAACAAAAATAAAATATTTTACAAGTTTTAAGCATATTATATTATTATTGTGAGGAAACACTCTCACAATAACATTCTTCATTTTTGTTGGTTTCTGTAGGTTATATAGTTCGAAATATTTAAAAATAACTAATGAAAAATAAATTGACTTTGAATTGAACTTGCCTCCCCAAACACGTTAAAACAAAAAAAAAACTGCTCTGGCCAGACAATTCACATTTCGGACATTTCAAGTTATAATTCCACTTCACTGTTATGGAAGTTTCAATTGAAACTGAGTCGTTATTAACAGATTTATTTAAAAAATATTATACTACAATATAAAATCATGATAATTACAACTATTCTAGATCATATTCGTTTTTATTACGTGCAGTTTTATGATTGCTCTTATTTCGCAGATATTAATGATATAGTAAATATATACTGTAAAACCTTTAATATTCACCGTTTTTATTTTAATCTTTCACATAAAAAGCCGAATACATAGGTTCGCGCCACAGAATAATGTGGTTCACTGGTTTTTATTTAAAACGTGTGCATATAAGCAAATAATGCAATTAAACATCATTCAGACAGACAAAAACAAAGCTATCAGCAGGTACTTTATGCTCCATATTTAATAATATTATAGGCGTATACTTTTATATTAATAAAATTATTTTTGTTTGTTATGTTGTTATTTTTCAGTTTTTATTCATATTTGTTTAACGATATCGGTGAAATTAATTTAATGAAGTTGTTCAAATTAGTAAATTAAGTAATAGTATAGGTATTAATAAAGGAGAATGGATTTCAAATAATAATAATTGACTTCCTGGTTGATATTTCTAAAGTAGATATTATTTTTTACTAAAGTTCTTGATCGAATCAATCTAATAAACTCATAGCTACTGAGTGAGCTCTTTTAACTTTTATGGCGCGTAGTCCTGTTTCACCATTGGGAGACGAATAAGACAGATTTTCAGTTTTATTCATCTCTTGATGACTCGAACATGGTTAGCGAAATGCGCTTCGAGTGGTGCATTCGACTGCTACGTTTTGACGTTGTGTTAAAGTAGTTTTTAGACATTAAAGATCTCAATTTGTGAAAAATAGCGCTGATACAAAAACTCCCCCATCGCCAGTACTCGGACCCGGCATAATGTTGTCTCATTAAACAGGACTACGTACCATAAAAGTTGAAAGACGTTCTCGTTAAAGGAGGTTCTTAGGCGCTTATTGAAAAATTCAATAGCTCTTGATCTATCATTTGTTATTAATTCTTTAACTCGGTGATTCAATTCATATTGTCTATGACTCATTCATTTCCATTATTATCTTCGCAGGGAGGGTTATTTAATTTACCAGGTGCTCGTGGAAAAAACCAAGTTAGTTGTCGGATTCTAAACAACTTGCAAAATATTTATCTACCTGTCTGTTTATCCCTCTCTTGTCAACAGACATCATTTATTTCGAATCTAGAAAAAGTTCACGAATCATCAATAATTCATAAATATTCCTAATTCATCAATAAAACCATTCAACCATTCAAATTGCAGCTCAAAAATGATAAACTACGACCTTAAAAAATACAGCCCCCTCACTGTCTCGATTCGCAACACAACCACTTTCCACACCCCCAGCCACAATTTTATGTTTCACTTCTACAAATTTTTATTAATCATTTTTCTTCAATTTCCAATTCCCATTCAAGTTTCAATTCGTACATCAAAATACACTTCATTCACCAGCTGAGCATTCATCAAAATTTCTTTCCATTTTTCATGTTCCGATTAACATCAAAACTTATTTCCATTTTGTATGTTCCGCTTGCTGGCTCATTACTATCAAAACTACTTTCCATACCCGCATTCAAAATTTTTTATTTCAATCACACACACTTTTTATAAATTATTCCACCGTTGTCATTCAATTCCGCATCCTCATTATCAACATAAAATCAATCTCCATTCAAATTGTCCCTATAGAATGTCGTTACTTTCGTCCCCACCATTATCAAAACTTACTTCCGAAAAGATAAGCTATGTATCAAATTAAATTGAGTACACGTCATTCATTCACCGTGAACGACACAATTTCATATATTCAACTTTAAGTGCAAAGACCTTCGGGGCGACTTTACGGGGTCGTTTCAAATTTAATAAATATTTCCAACTAATTTCTGTTAACAACTTCTGAATTGAAATCGATTCGAACTTCATATATCGTTCACAATTAAAAAAAATCATTTTAATGCTGATACAGTCATATAATTTTCATATCCAAATTTTTCATCTTTGCATTTTCTCATGCAATATTGTGCAATCGTGCCCGCATGGAATGGGCGGAGACATTTCCAGGCTTTCCTAGACCTCCGCACGCCATCCTAACAAGTAACACGTCTAAGCTACAAAAAAGTGATTGCTAAAATCCAACTGTAAACTAAATAAACAAAATAAATCGTTTTCCATTTTGTAAATATTTTAAATAGAGTGTTGATATACTAGCATTTGAAAAAAGTGACTTTCATTCCATTGGCACTCGCCTACATCTACTAGCAGAGCTAACTTCCCTGAATATAAAGTAGGCATCATCAGGGACTCCTTCCCTGTCCAAAATCTAAAAACAATATCTAGAATCTAAGTGACTACGCCTAAGGGAAAACGCCCTGAGGTACATCCTAGTTCGACACTGGTGCTTGTGCGAACACCTGGCGCCCACATACCTCTCCAACAAATTCGTATCGAGCTCCTGACAACGTCCGCCATAAGGGCGAAGTCTACATCAACCCAACACCAGTCCTGTTGACACTCTCACGTCTCTTGTAAGCACGATAACTGACGAAGTAAAAGCCTAATTGTATCAAAATTTAGGCAGAAACTTAGTGTTTTTCTTTGAAAGAAAATTCATTAGTAAATGTGGAAGTCGTGAGACATTTTAATAAAATAATTTGAATTAGAATCGAAGCAGGTCAAGTTGAGTCACATCGTATCGTATTACGCTGAATTGAACGGAATCGAACAGAATCAATTCGAATCGAATCATATCCAATTGTATTCACGCATTAATCAATACAAAAGGTACCTATACATAAAATATTGAACATAAATTAGTAAATTAGAACGAATCATTTAAGACAAAGGTTACGTTGTGATGTCCATCCAAAGGTACATCAATTTAATTAAATATAAAAAACAAAAATTTAATCCTGTGAATATACAGAAACGCAAAGTGTGTTCAATTATGTAGACAAAAAAGATCTCGCGCTAAATGAATGCGCATGTATGTTTGTGAGGTCTTTTATTTTAGTGTGCAGCATATTATATAACGTTGTCTTTGATAAAAATTAAGTCTTGGATGTATTTTGCCACAAAATTTTGTGTTATAAGGAATGTGTATGAAGCAGATGATTTTATATCCATAAGTAAACTTTAGGGTATAACAGAACGAGAAATTGTAAAATATTAACGTAAGACACCTCAAAATAGAGGAAGAGTGGGAAATAAACTTAACAATGTGGTAAGGTATACCAAAAAGGGGGCAACAAATTTGATATTTGGGGTGGCGTGTTTGTGTTTGTGTTTGTTGTGATTTTCAGTGCTTAAATTAAAACTTTGTTGCGATGACTACTGATAAAATAAAATGCGTTTTTTATAATGACAAGAATGGAAAATTAATAAATATTGTTGAAGAAAATTAAATAAATTACGTCAATTTTGAAGAAAAGGTTTAGAAATTTCTATTTATCAAACCTACCGCCGCCCCGTGTATAGCTGAATTAAGGCAGCATTTATTGCGATTTCGTTACGTGACAAAATTTTGGAGAAACGTTGACTTGAAACATCCCACATCTGTATCACCATTAGCTTGTAGTTGGGCCATCAACGATGATAAGTATGATTTGGTCTGGTTTGTTGGAGGCCAATTACCATCATTAGTTGCTGATATTATTTTTGAAGGTAAATACTGATTAAAAAAATAACAAATGTAACAAGTTATTTGAATTTAATAATTAATTAATATTACAGATAGTCAACTGCTAGAAAATCATGACAATGATGAAAGCAGCCGATGACGATGACGTTGACTACAGATGCATCAGTTTTATGTAAGACAAAGGTATAAGTAACTTAATTTAATTTGCGTGTGATTGTCAACATATTTAAAATAAGAAATATGATTTTTTATATTTCATATCATTTGTTTTCTTAATTTTTTCATCTAAATTTAGTCTGATTCTAATTCTATTCTCCTAACCTATGATCAAATTCTATTGTATTCATTCTATAATACTAAATAAATTAATTTTAATGTTTTTCTGTCCCGTTTCCGGTTGTCTCTTTTGCATCTATATCTCTCTCTCACTACCAGCATATTATCATAATACTTTACCAGAGCGGTGTGGCTCCTAATTAAACAATCGAATTATTGTCTGGCAAATAACTTGATAGTTAAGCTAGATAGCTAGAAGTTTAGTCATACTGAAATTCTTTGTTAATACATTCTTTTATATAAAATAACTTCTGGCACGGTGTTACCAATGACGAAAATGTCTGGCAATAATAAATTTGTGTTCTTGAAAGTCAACAGAAAGCAATGAAAAAAAAAGGACCTAACATTATTTTAAAAATTAAAATTTTTACCTGTACAAATGTTATTCGCACAGGTAAACGCAACATCTCCCGTTAGACAGCCCTCATGCCCACCCAGATAGTACAAGAGAGGGGATATAAAAAAATTAGCCTTCTTAAAATTATCTCTCGAAAACGTTAGCAGCTCTTAACTACAAATAGAGACTGAAAAAATATCTAAAATTATATGGTCGTGCGTGATGGCTACCAAGAAGTTGACCGCCACAATTTAATAATTTATTACTTGGAGATAATGTAGCTACAAATTCTAATTTAAGGGTTACAAATAGTTACAAATTAGTTAATAAATGATACTCAGGTGTAAACTTATAGAAAATATATATTTTTTGATATCTACTGATGGAATGAGTTGCAAATTTCGGTATGTAAGTTGCAATGCGTTACAATTAAATTACTAAATGATGGTGTGAATGAAGCACAAAGAATCTTATTTGTGGCTGCCAACTTCACGGACCCACTATATACTTCTTAACAATATTATGAATGCTACTTTAGGAAATATTGCTCGATTGAACATAATCCCAAATATTTGATATATTAGAGGTTGTCCTATAACGACTGCTCGATAAATTCAGGAAAATTGTATATCCGTGTATATTCTATAACATCGACAGCAGTTTTTTAGAAAGACATTAATAAATGTCAGAAAGGCCACACCATCATCACAATCTTGCAGTGCGATCCCAAGTCCAATCGTGGCTCCATCAACGGAGGACCGGAATATTTGAAGGAGCAGTCAAAAGTTACGACATCTATAAATTAAATATTAATCCTCTAGGCAAGGATACGGCCTATTCCTTGTAAAGCTACACTACATAGACGTACCTAAGGGCAAATTATATGGAACTAAATAAAAGCGGTATTTTGCGTACCGTGTGGTAAATTATAAATAATAATATACCTAATAATAATTTTATTCATATCAAAGGTTCAAGTATAACATACCGAGTGTTAGAAAAGTATGAGAAAATCTCGAACAGTTTGCATCAAATCGAAAAATAAAAAAATAATTTTTCAAAAAACTATCTACCGATACTAAAATGACCTCACCACCCACCACCCTGTGGGTGGGGCGAGGGGTAACTTTAATATTTCAAATGGAAACCCCTATTTTTTATTGCGGAATCAGATTCTACGGCAAAAAACACGTAAATTTTATTCCGGACATTTTTTTCGATTCTTGCATGGTGTCGCTGTAATCGCAAAAAATCAAAAGAAAACATTACTGTTTCAAGAGTAGCGTCTTGTGCCGATAAAAAAACGTCCAATTCAAAAACTGAAAAACACGTATTTGTTATTTTTACGGAATCTATCCAATGACATTAGATTCGACTCTCCCACCCTAACCCAGTGGGTGGGGCGGGGGCAACTTTGAAATTTGTAATGAAAATCCCTATTTTTTTATAGCGGATTCGGATTCTACGGTCAAAAATACGTGAATTTTATATCGGGCATTTTTTCGATTCTCGCAAGGTGTCGCTGCAATCGCACAAAATTGAAATAAATCTTAAGCGTCCATAAGTTTGTAAATACTTACAAACTCTAGCTACTCGTGTTGACAAAAAAAACATTCAGTTTAAAAAACAATATCTGTGATATCTTGGTTTTTATGAATGTTGGTTGTTCCTAATAAGAGTATTTGTTTTGTGAAATATCTACGAGAACGTTCAGTTCCTTCCAACTTTTGTAGAGACAGGAGCGTACTTTTCTACGGAAAAAGTTATTTCATTTTTCATTAGTTCTCGCGTTTTTTTCTGCACAATGACTACTTTAACAGAGGAAGAGAGGGTTTCTCTTTTAATGAAGCGAGGGTGGGGCGATAAAGAAAGGTCCTATGATAAAGTTGTGATTTTATTCAACTAAACTTTCCATGTAGATCAAGTAGGAATTTCGAAATCTACTGTGTCCCGTTCCATCAAACGATTCCTAGACACAAGGACAAATAAAAATCGCCCAAAATCTGGAAGACCAAAATCTGAAACATCGGAAGCTCGACAAATGGAAGTGGCCCAGGCATTTGTTGAAAATCGAAGGTTACCAATCAGAAAAGCCAGTCAACAGCTTGATACGAGTGCATTTTCAGTTCATAAGAATTTGAAACTTTTGAAATTTCATCCTTACAAAATTCACTTTCACCAAGAGTTAAATGAAGATGATTTTGATCGGTGACTTGAATTTAGTGTATTAATGATGGAAAGGAGTAACCAAAACCCAAATTTTTTGCCATCTCTACTTGTTTTCTAAGATGAAGCAACTTTTGAACTCAGTGGAAAAGTTGATTGTCATAATTTCAGATATTGGAATGACGAAAGCCCTCACTGGATGCTTGAAACACACACGCTGTATCCACAAAAATTAAATGTTTGGGCAAGTGTTTTCAGGGATCGAATCATAGATGGAAATTTGAATGGAGAAAAATACCTGGAAATATTGACAAATCAAATAGTTCCCGCAATACAAGAGATTGCTGGTGATGAGTTCGATAATGTTTGGTTCCAGCAAGATGGGGCTCCACCCCACTATCGGGATATTGTTAGGGACTATTTGAATGGTACTTTCGAAAATTGATGGATAGGTCGAAGAGGAACTATTGAATGGCCAGCAAGATTTCCCGACCTCGCGCCACTTGATTATTTCGTTTGGGGCTACGTGAAGGGTAAGGTTTATTTCACTAAACCTCGTGATTTGGAAGAGCTGAGACAACGCATAATAAACATTTTTGCAGAAATACCGCCTCAAATGATAAGAAGTGCTATTAAAAATTTTTACGTTCGTCTCGGACAATGCCAAGAAGTCCATGGGCACCATTTTGAACACCTGCTATAATCTTGAAATTAAAACCTGCTAGTGTAGCAGTAAAGCTGTAAACTAATTGCCTCAACTGGTCGAAATCCTCACCTTGCCTTAAATGGCTGAGTTACCTCCTTGCCTTCACTGGCTGGGATCAAGAACTTGTCTGAAGTGACTGAATTAAGAGGTAAAACCACTGTTAGTTTTTTTTTAAATCGAGTTTTTTATTGCCCTGTGAAAAATGTAAATTGAAAATTACTAGTTGCTAATAAATTTACAGAATGTTAATAGTTGTTGTAATTTCCGCACGACCGTGTAAAATCACTGTTCTCAAAAGAGCTCGGAAGATCATTCACTCTGAGATCAATAGTTTTACTTTTGATATTTTTTTAAGTATGCGTTCAAAACTTTTATGTTTCCATTAAATTTTTTGCGATTGCAGCAACACCTTGCGAGAATCGAAAAAAATGCCCGATATAAAATTCACGTATTTTTGGCCGTAGAATCCGAATCCGCTATAAAAAATAGGGATTTTCATTACAAATTTGAAAGTTGCCCCGCCCCACCCACTGGGTTAGGGCTGGGAGAGTCGAATCCAATGTCATTGGATAGATTTCATAAAAATAACAAATACGTGTTTTTCAGTTTTTGAATTGGACGTTTTTTATGAGCACAAGACGCTACTCTTCAAACAGTAATGTTTTCTTTTCATTTTTTGCGATTACAGAATCGAAAAAAATGCCCGGAATTCATTTTGGTATCAGTAGATAGTTTTTTGAAAAATTTTTGACACGTATTTTTTTATTTTTCGATTTAATGCAGACTGTTCGAGATTTTCCACCGTTCCCATACTTTTCTAACATCCGGCATATAAAAAGCTATACATATTATAAATATGAATAAAAGAGAGGTCATTGATGAGTGCTTTAAAAATGCGTGTATATGAATGTTCTTCTGATAGAAAAGAAATCATAACATAAGAAAAATTTTAAAATATATTGATATGATTCTTACTTGTACTTAGGCTGAAGAATATATTCGAGTTAACTTGAGTTATGTATTGTAAATAAAATGCATCTTATTTTATTCTGAGTAGAGAGTTGCATGCATGTTTTCTCTTTTATTTTATTTGTTCTGTTTGATAAAATACCAAAATATTTTACAGAAGACAGATATTTTCTATAAATACATGCAATTTTTATATTTCAGTCACTAAAAACAGATAGAGATGTTTATAACATAATTTAATGATACTTATAAAGAATTAGTTATTTTATTTAAATACTTAATTATTGTTCTACCAATTATCAAAATGTTTATAACATTTCGCACTGTTTACGCATTTAATATGTTTAAGTAGATATAAGATCTTTAATTAATTTGTGCCGGAAAATGATAAAAGTGAAAAAAGGCTTAATATCACGTGATGTGGACCAATTCGTTTTGTTAAGTTGATGTCACGAAAGATTCAAGTTGGTATCTACGATTTTATTATTTGAGGAAAATATAAAGGAAATTGTGGAAGAATTGAAAATTGGAGGTTACTAGGGGATATAAAAAATAACAAGAAAATTGTGAAAATTGCAGGGGTGGAAAGTTTCGGAGAAAGTAAAATATTGTAGTAAAATAGAGTAAATAGGCTGTTGTTAGTTCAATTGAAGAAAAGTAAATCGAAGGAAGACGACAAGTAGGAGAAAGGAGTATAATCATAATTTATTTTAAGTTCCTGAAAACGATTCCTGGTGGAAACGATATATCATTTGAAAAGTGATGGAGATAGCAGCTGAACATCTCAAACAAGAAGTGATACTGTGCGGCTGGAAGTTATATTGAGCTACGCGAACTTAAAAGTTTGTAATATACTTTATAAGTTTCTTGTTTACCATTTTATCGTTTGGAAATAATCGAGAATATTTTAAATTACAAATTTTGACAATTAATTTCATTTTTATTAACAAATTTTATTTTTTAAACTTAATCATTTCCAAATTATTTTTTTTAGTATGAAATATTGTGTTGCGGATCTCTAGCGTATGCGCCCCACCATACGCCTTAGCGTTTTGTGGGCCGCATAATAACAACTGCTACGTCCGTAACACATTTCCCTATTCTCCACGGGAGGGCGATACCCTTGTGGCACGTGATCAGCAGAGAGAGCAAAAGACGAGTAGGCAACCATTTTTGTTGGTGGTAGGTAGTTGATAGTTCTGTGAACCTCGGTTAATCCAAGGCATCCTGGTGGATTTTGGAATTATCAACACAAGAAAATTTGCTCAATCTGTTGTTGTTCCGTTTAGAGGAATATTTTGTTGTTGTGAGTAAATTTTAACTGCGGAAGCAGGATATTTAATTACACAAGGCTTTCCTTTGGAAATACCGTGTCAACTTGAAAGGCGGACTCGACTCCATTCATCCGACTGTGGCTTTCAAGGAGTATTGGTGGATTGTTCCCTCATCAGTGAGGGTTCTACGGACGGGGCTTCTACACACGTCAGTGAAGTTCCACGGACGGGGCATCCACACACAGTGGAAAGTTCCAGGGCTGGAGAGGCTACAATCAACCCCATCCTTGGGTCCATTTCTTTTATCCCGAAGACATCTCCATAGGGCTACAAGTTCTTCCACGTCGAAGTCGGTATCGTACCACCCTAAATAAGTGTGTTGTGTTTTTTTTACTCACCGGGGACCACCTTCAGTGGTTCGACTCGGTTATATTCGATTCATATTTTTCTTGTATTTTAACTTGTACATATTTAAAGATTTTATGCATTTATATTTATCTAAGGAGGTTCTCTAAATCAGACCCGTTGTGGCAGAATTTATGACCATTTATGAGGACATTGTAAACCGATGTGTAGCTACACGAGGCATTTTATTAATGTTGTAACTTATTAATCGAGATATTTGCCACACCTTTTGAACATCGCCAGGTTACATGCTAGAGAACCAATATCTGTAAACTGTATAATATAGTGCATTTCATTTTTAAAGAAAGTGTCATTATTTCGTCTGCGACCACTACGTATGGAAGCCTCAGTGATTTGTTAAGTAAGTAAACTAATAATTTGTCATAGTTTATGTAAACTTGGGCTTAACGCCCTGAGATAGTCTGAGCTAGAGAAATTTTATCGTAGGCACGCACATCACTTATCCGGGTTAAGTAGTTCCTGCGATATCTGCTACGCTACAGTAGTCCAAGTGATTTCGTTATGTAATATCTTATAATCATTAACATTCAACGTATTTATTTGCTTATGTACGTGTAAATCCGTAGCAATTGTTTTCGCAATACACTGTTCAGTTTGATTTGAATTTGTTTTATTGCTTATTTGTGTTTCTAGAATTGTGTTTCTTTCAACTATTGATACCGAATTGTAAATTAGAAATTATTATCGTGTGGAATTTAACCGCCCTTCAGGCGGGATATCATAGTAATATATTAACTCCATTTTCTATTATCCTATTTACTATTAGGAAATAAAATATATATACAACTACCTACATGTTTGTAAATTATATGTTTTTTCAATAAACATAAAATAATATATAATTAATCCAATAATCAAGTATTGTCTTTAATGGGTTTTATTTTATTAAAAGCAAACGAATTCACTTTCTAGATCTAATCTGTCGGACTAATATAACTTCCTCCACAAATTCAATCTTTACACTGTGTAATATTAGCTATTTTCCAAGCGATTTAGATACAATTTAAATATTTAATTTTCAGATACATTTAGTTTTATAGTTTTTGCTCTTCTTATATTTATTAATTTATTAACCCATACCTCCATAGTACAGTAGCCAAGGAGATACTTGAAAGTGGCCAAAACTTAAAACATAAAACTTAGTATTTAGGGGTTTTCGTGGTCACCGATACCGAATTTATTGCCAGAAATACAAAATTCTAAATGATGGAACCAATATTGTAGGCAAAGTTGATAAATGAAGACGAATTTTCATGAAATTTCAAGGGTGTTCCACATTACCGAAATTGTTGCCATAGTCATCGTCTAATTTATCCTTAGTTTCAAATTCAGAAGTAAAATAATGCTCGCCAAAATCGAATTCTTAATTGTTTCAGGATGAGAAGCATCTTAATCAACTTCATGAATAAGTCGACTAACTTCAGAAATCTCTGCACTAATAATATGTAGACTAATATACTCGATGGGGGCTATTTCGGCTCACCTTGAACCTTGACCAAGCGGCATCTGGTACTTTAGACTTTGTGCACAGAAAACAGACTACTAAAAAGGGATAACTGACATACTCTCATCTCTGAATTATATTAATTGGAATATTTTTGCAACTCCTAATCCTGCTTCTATTGATGTTATCTATTTTTTGGTCAAATCATTAATTGAAAAACAGATTCATGATACCCCTAATAGTACGGCAGCCTGTAACCAAGATTTATTCTCAAACTATGCATATTTATTAACACCAAGAAATAGTAATGTGACGACCGACACGAGGATCACTTAACTATTTCGTACATTTCGGTATCTTTGGGACAGCGACATGTAAAATAGTCAGCTGGCGCCATCTAGCGGTCCAGTGTCTGTCACAATCGAAAAATAAATAGCCTGTCTAGGCTTAGCACAGTTCAAATGTGCTTTTAGAGAGCGGACTATTAAAACATAATATCTTTAGTCGCAAACTCCTCTATAAAATCCTTATTTTACTATAAGGAACTTAACCAGACTGCATCCAACAGCTATTCTCCGGGCTATGTGTACCGCCGAACGTTGAATTGCAAGTTACAAGCCTGGCGCGTTAAGTGTAATAATTGTATATTACCATCAAAACGCTAATGCTTCGATAGCAACAAAAACCAGCCGAAAGACTGATCCAACTTAAAGGGGCTCTCGTGCCAGTCGTCACACACCACTTGCAGACTGCAGTTTCAAGCTGTTGCAGTTGCAATCGAAGCATTAGCGCTTTGATGGTAATATGCAATTATTATACTTAACGCGCCAGGCTTGTAACTTGTAATTCAGCGCTCGGCGGGGCACATAGCCCGGAGAATAGCTGTTGGTTGCAGCCTGGTTACGTTCCTTATAGTAAAATAAGGATTTTATAGAGGAGTTTGCGACTAAAAATATTATGGTTTAATACCATATGATGTTAACTACTTTTTTAATACAAAAGCAAAACATTCCATAAACGGCTTACAAATGAAACACACAGCTACTGATGATTTTAATTTTTCTATTTTAACGTTTGCTGTTAAAAGTGCATTTCTGGCAGAAGAATACATAGAGGAAAGAATGGTCCAATATGATAGTAGATTCAGTTATGGTATCAAAAATTTTTGAAGTGAATTTCTTTAGAGAGATGCCGAAGTACTTGTTGTCAAATTGTCTCTTAAAAAAGTTCGAGCTACTCGGCAAATTTCTGATTAAATAATTTTCAAAAATTGTACTTTTGATTTTCCTAAAGGCTGTTAAAATTAGATGATTTCGTTCTATAATATTTGCTTCTTTTTTCTTATACAATAGGGCGTTTGAGTTTATGGTATTCGCGTCCAAGGAATAATAAACAAATAATGTACAAAGCGAAAATAAAACAATTTTATGACTTTTATGAGTTAGCCTGGGCCATACCAAGGAAATTTTGGATGATCTGTCTCCCCCATAAACGTAAGCAAATCGTCGAATTTTAATTCGATCTACATGTAGTTGCTGTATGTCCCCTTCTTTACAATACACCGCCTATATAGCAATTTATCATATACTTTTGAGATCACTTTTGATTCTAGGTAACCAAATCGTTGTATTTTTTTAATAATATTTGTTCCAAATTCATATATACCTATTCAGAGTGACTGGTTTTAAAACAAAGGTAATATGTAATTCATGCATATATTTTTTATCGAATCAAAGAACAAAACGCTGAAAAATAATCAAAGGAAAACAACGTAGCTTTAACAACTAACCGTAATATTATTATTCTGCATATTACATAGCTGAGCAGGTTCAGTGTCTAAAGTCATTAAGTAGTAAATCCATTAAGGGTTAATGAACCTTATCTGGCTGATCTTTATAATACGATTATAATGTTTGTTACTAGAGGCATGCCTCCACATTATATGGACAAGTGTACAGGATGTTTCTTAGAAAATTCTCTAAAAAGTGATATGTACAGACTCGACCGAGGAAGTGTATAAAAGTAGAAATGAGAAACATGAAAAGGTGACCAAAACAGCGGGACGGGCGAGGAAGAAAAAGGGATATATATAGTTTCCATATCTAAAATTTGTACTGTTATGGAACTTTGTTATATCACACGTAAAGTACTAACTAAATTTATTTTGATATTGCTCTGCAAGAGTACTTGATTTTCTCTTTAGTTTTTTCAATTTGAGGAATGCCTCTATTGGTAATCCTTCAACTCTCCATGCTCCAGGTACCACTTCATCAAGATGTTCAGAGTTGTAAGTTCCAGGGGAATAAAAACATAAATCACACCACATATAATAGACAACCCTCAAATCCAAAACCAAAGGCTGTCCAAAAAGGGATTACACATTAGAAAAAACACAGACAACATCCATTATCCACCGACATTGCAAGTGCTGGTTCCGGAGATCGAACCCAGAGAGACGAATGATTTTTACGCTTGAAATTGTGAAGAAATGCATATGTAAGCATTATTTTTGCTGCTATCTCTCGCTCCAGGAGTATAGACTTTACATTACATTAGCATAAACACCAGTATATGGCTTTATTATGTGTGGCAGCAACGGAAATGCATCATCAGCAACAAATACAAATAGTGTAAGATGAAGAGAAGATAATTCAAATGTGCTTTTAGAGGGCGGAATATTAAAACATAATATTTTTAGTCGCAAACTAGTCTATAAAATCCTTATTTTACTATAAGGAACGTAACCAGTCTGCAACCAACAGCTACTCTCCGGGATATGTGCCCCGCCGAGTGCTGAATTACAAGTTACAAGACTGGCGCGTTAAGTGTAATAATTGCATATTACCATCAAAACGCTAATGCTTCGATTGCAACAAACACCAGCCGAAAGACTGATCCTATTTAAAGGAGCTCTTGTGCCAGTCGTCCCACACTACTTGCAGGCTGCAGTTTCGAGCTGTTGGCTCTCGTCAGTGCAAGGTAGGCATGCGACGACCGATACGAGGATCCCTTGACTACCTGGTACATTTCGGTATCTTTATGATAGCGACATGTGAAATAGTCAGCAGGCACCATCTAGCGGTCCAGTGTTTTTTGCAATCGAAAAATAAATAGCCTGACTGGGCTTAGCATAGTTCAAATGTGCTTTTAGAGGGCGGAATATTAAAATATAATATTTCTAGTCGCAAACTCCTCTATAAAATCCTTATTTTACTCTAAGGAACTTAACCCACCGAGCGCTCAATTACAAGTTACAAGCCTGGCGCATTAAATGTAATAATTACATATTACCATCAAAACGCTAATGCTTCGATTGCAACAAACACCAGCCGAAAGATATCCTAGTTAAAGGAGCTCTCGTGCTAGTCGTGCAGTCTGCAAGTGGTGTGGGATGACTGGCACGAGAGCTTTTTTAAGTAGGACCAGTCTCTCTGTTGGTGTTTGTTGCAATCGAAGCATTAGCATTTTGTTGGTAATATGCAATTATTGCACTTAACGCGCCAGGCTTGTAACTTGTAATTCAGCTCTCGGCGAGGCGCATAGTTCAGAGAGTAGCTATTGGTTGCAGTCTAATTACGTTCCTTATAGTAAAATAAGGATTTTATAGAGGAGTTTGCGACTAAAAATATTATGTTTTGAAGAGAAGATAAGTTTATCGGTGACATATCAAACATTTCTCTTAAGTGGCAGTTTACAAATATACCAGTTAGCCTTGACAACCAACATTAACGTAGATGTAACAATAGTTTGTATCAACAACAGTCATTAGTACAATACTAAATATCCTTTGTAATTAAAGAATTAACTTGAACTTCCAATAGGTGCTTATAGTGCTACATGTTTCTCATCAATAGTCCCCACTATTCGGAAAATTCCACTTCTGTTTAAAATCCTCCACAATCTCAAGCTATTCTTCAGGCTCGCGCGACATCTGAAATAGGAAATCATGAATATTTTCATTGATATTTTAAACTTCTATTTTCGCAAAACGTTTGATCAAACGAAGGTAGCGAGTGGTTCATACACATGTTACTAACACATTCACAAATATTTCAAATTTTTGTAAATGCATTGTAAAAATAAACACAAAACTGTAGGCCCAGTGGATGAAGCGCAAGTTCCTCTCTTTGTCAGATACAACAATAGCATGAAGTTGAAGAGGAGAGTGATACAAGTATATATATCTCACATGGCGAGATAATTCTACATCTTCTACAGCAACATCTACCTGCCACGTCTTCCAAACCATCTTCTACCAGAACTAGATCAAATAAGAATAAGTCAAATGCTATGGTGGAGAAAGCGTACAACCGACATAAAACACCCGTTAAATTCATTTACCTCAGGAATTACATACAGAAACATCGATAACCTGCTGTGATGTCAAGTTGGGGGTACCGCAGGGCTCAATTTTGGACCTTATGTAATTTTTGCTTTGTGTAAAAGAGCTTCCTCAAGTGCTGTCGCAGTATAAACTGACCATGTATGCTGATGACAACACGTTTTTACGTACGGATAAGAACTTAAAAAATTTAGAATCAAGAGTCAATAAGGCACTCATGGATACAAACAGTATATTCAATAACCTCAAACTCTATTTGAACTGCAGTAAAACAAATTTTATTCTATTTTATAATCGACAGCAAAATCTCCAAATATTAATGCGGACAATAATCTTAAGAGATCTTCATATGTCAAATTTTTAGGAATAATACTGGATGAAAATTTAAATTGGGAATTACATTGTACAAATTTAAACTCGAAGTTAAATACGTATTGCTACCTATTAAGAAACCTGAAACAAGTCCTAAGTGTACAACAATTGATCTTGTTCTCTCACGCTCATGTTTAATCCAGGATTTTATATGCAATACAAATAGAAGGTTCTTCATCCCATGCTAATAAAGTATTTATCACGCAGAAGCGATTGAAATGATGGAGGTGTTCCAAGTACACACTCCTGTAAACATCTCTTCAGTAAATACAGAATTTTGCACCTATATAGTTTGCTAATTTTTTGAAATGTAAGAATCAAGACATGCATCATTATAATACGCGAAATGGTATAAATTTTTTAACAAACACACTCAACATTGGAAAAAATCTACCTGTAAATTTGGGAACAAAAAGCTTTAATCATTTACCAATTCAATTCAATTTAAAACAGATTTATTAATATTAACTGGATACAACTACACTGCCTCTCCAGAACCCATCCCGGGACCAAACCTGCGACCACCGCGTTGCAGCGTTCGTAGAGGTCTCTGAGGGAGGTGTACCTTCCAGAATAATTTACCAAGAGAGCTGAAAGAACATAATTCTTTATAATTTTTCAACATAATGTAAAAGCCTATTAATTTCAGTATTGCTTCTATTCTCTTCATTATTATTAAAATGAATTGTTATTTGAAAGTCGCTGACATATCCTAAGCGAGGTATAGCCCCTTATTTACCTGATTAGTGTGTATACTTATTACCACTGTATTTATGTAACCTATCCCATATTATTGTAAAGATAATCTTTTTGGATAATAAAGATTTTATTTATTTAATTATCTCATTCAAGAATCAACACAATTCAGCCAATCATCCACACAAGTATCCTACATATCTCTACATCGAAAGTACAGAGTCAGAGTAGTCGGCATAGACTTTTCTCAATTTGAGTTAAGCAGTAAAATAAACAATTAGTTTATTTTTCTAAAAAAATGTTGTTATTGTTATTATAACTCAAGGAGTTTCTTAATATATAGTACGCTAAATTTGTTTTTCAAGATTTTTTATTCAGTTTTCCGATTTTCTACAAAAGAACTTGTTTAATTTAGGTTAAAATGGAAAACTTTTTGCGTAGTAATACTTGCGAAATAATTAAATAAATTTAAAAAATGTCTTTTTTGTAAATTATTAATTTGCTTACTCTTATAAAGTCTTGTAGTGCATCAATCAAAGCAAATCATACTTCTGGTATGATGCCACGATGGTTGAAGGTAAGGTCACCAGTAGCTAGAAATCTTAATGTTACAGCTAGTATCTTTTTTACCGGAATCACATTTCTAAAATATGTACTTTTTCTTTCAATGCGCCTACGAATGGAAATAATCAGGTACTCAAAAATCCTGACTTGTCTGAAAGTTTTTAAAACTACCGTCAGTCCTAAATCCTCAGCCAAAAAATCTCACTCGTCATGTTGAAGATCACTCTAGGGATCACTCCCACAATAATACTTAATTTTCATCTGTAACGACGGTTGAACACAAAATCGTCTTCTTTTCTTTGTTGTTTAAACTCAACACCATACAAATTGCAGCTGCCACAATAACATCCTCGCTTCGAGACGCCATGATGACTAAATATTTTCAAACATAGTATGAAACTGTTTGTGGAATGATTTGAAATTAATATTATAATATAGTGCATATAATGATGGCTATTATTCACGAGGGTGAAGTTTACGACACGAGCCGCAGGCAAGTTTATTTTTATTCCTTCTGTATAATTTTTCTTTTACTATATTAAAGTAGAATAAGTGTTAAGTTACTTACAGCCATAAACCGTCATAATAATGGATAACACGACTAGCAGCAATTGAAAGGACTGAAAACAAACTAGGAACGGACCAAATATACCTGGAACAAATATTGGAAGAAAATCGCAATGCTATATACGAAAATCAGAAACGGAGTAAACATGAGACTCATAAAAAGTACAACTGCCATTTTATGTCATTAAGTCCCAAACAAATCATTTTTTTTTTCAAAAGTTAGGTCTCGACGCCAGCTTTTTGATGCCGTAAGAAAAAATTGTTTTAAACCTAATACGGCAATTTTTTTGCATTTGTTTAAAAACCCAATTAACAAAAAATTAATTTTATTGGCCATTTTGAAAAAAAATTTCGCCAAAATAAGTAAATGTAGTAACATTTTCTTTACGATCTGGTAAAAAAATTTTCAACATTTTTTTCAAAATGGCCGGAAAAATTCATTTCTTTGTTTATTGGTTTTTAAATAAATGCAAAAAATGGGACCAAAATAGGTTTACAAATTTTTTTACGGCATCAAAAAGCTGGCATCGAGGCCTAACAACTTTCTTAAAAATATGATCTGTTTTTAATGGCATAAAATAGCGGCCAATTTAAATTTTAAATAACAAATTCAATTGCGCACAGTGAGTTTAATATTTTTGAACCAAAGGGTATTTTTGTTATTGCAAAAGGCAGATTTTCTGAAAGTTTGAAGCTGATCGGTTCACCCCGCAGCTCTGGGCAGCAAAATGAAGAAAAAACGATTTTTGGCCAATTTCTTCATATTTGTAGGTTACGGTTGCGCTCCCAAGGCCTACACTAAAAGTAGATTTGTAGAAAATTTAATTATAAAGATTTTCTTTCTTTTGTATTGTCCCGATCGGACCTATATATCTCGAGTTATTCACATTTTTATGTTGAAAAACGCGGTTAAAAAAATTAAACTGTTAATAATACTTGAAGCACGGTCTTTGATGTACAAAAATTTTTTGGGTACTCCTTAGCACCTCCCCAACAGGATCCATAAAATTGCTTATGGAAAAACTTCCACTTCATATCCTGTTTTGACTGCATTATGTTTTGAAAGACACAAGTGCAAATTTTTTTTCTGATATTTGGAAATTTGTTTTAATTGTTATTATTGTTGTTTTTTTAACTATAGAACAGTAAAACGAATTGACAAAATATTGTTTAATATGCCTAAAATTTGGAAGACTAATTTTACAACAAATATTGCAATGCTGACTTTGATCTTTTTATTGTTCTTTCATCAAAAAGTTGATAAATAGTTGTTTCTCTAGCTTTCCGTGCGCCTCTGAGAAAAATATTTTATTTATGAACCGAGAATACGCCTTGTGTCTTTAATTATGCAGTATGCTGGTTCGCAAATTAGATAACGTAATACGTATTACCCTTTCGTAACAAATCATAATAAAGAGCCACATAACTTTCTAAAATAAACATGCCCATATGTGTCCGATTTTATTGTTCTTTCTTCCTGAATATTGTGGAAAATTCGACGATAAGCATTAGTATCTTAGTTTCATTTCATTAAATACTAAAGTATATAGAACTCCTCTACTTCACCTATGAAAAAACCAACAGAGACATGTCTACTTCATACGAATAAAGACAATTATTCTTACTTTTAAGATATTCATTTGCTTATTTGTAACAATTTTGGCTATAGAGCAACTTTCGCCAAACATTGTTTAAAATTTCCTACAACTTTTAACAATTTAATAAGGACAAAATTGTGTTTAAATTATTACTAACGTATATTGAAAATACAATTCAAAAACTATTTGCATTGGGAAGGTTTGTTTATCTTTTTTTCCTGTCAAGGGTATGTTCCGGTCAGTTTCCTGACGGTCGGCCGCGCTGTGGTTTTCTGCCTGTTAATTTCCAATCGTTTCAAAAGTGAAAATGGCTCACACTTATGAAAATAATGAACTACTAGATATGCTACTAATTTACGTGGAGTGCCGTCGAAGTGTGGCTGTTATATCGTGGTTATACGTGAGGCATTTTCGCCTACTACGGGTAGATCGTGGGCGGCATGTGGGAAGACCTAGACAACCTGAAAATGTGCAGGTTGAAGAAGGAATTTAAATCTTACCGAGAGAGATCCAGCAACAAGTTCTGAGGAAAGTAACGTCAGGTTCAAGTAAGTTAAAGATGTGGACATTGCGGGGATTATACCAACAAAATGTCGAGCAGTACAGTCGCAAGTCTTCGGAGCTCTTCCATAATCTGTTATAAATGTTGTAAAAACAAACCTTTCATCCATTATGTGTGTGTTAAGTGTACGAGTGTTTATCACAAAAGCTGTTTACATAGATTTAAAAACCAGATTAGTTTTGTCAGTGAAAACAGAATTGTTTGTTGTAAATCGGAAAACGAATGGTCAGTAAACAGCGATTCTGATGAGGAAAAAATTATTCTCGAAAAAACCATATCCGAACTTACCGAGGACGGAGATGCGAAGGATAATTACATTTCCAAACTAAAACGTGATACAGATCTGTTTATGAAAGAAGCGTTAAAAACAGAAGAAGAATTGTGCGAACAACTAAGAGAGCAAGAAAAACTTATCAAAGACCTAAAAGAACAACTGAGTAGGCTACAGAAAAACAAATATACAAAAAAGACAGAATCGACAAAAACTGTAAGTACCCAAACCACCTTTCTTAAAAACCATAAAAATATAACCGCAAAAACGAAGTCACTGGATAATGCAATGCAAGACCGAACTACGCAAACGGAAACAACAAATGTGCAGTGTGATGGCACACAAATAGAGTACCTAATAAATACAGCCGCTGATAGTTGAGATACAGTATATCAGAATATGGGAAGGAAGTCAGATAACATAAATCACACAACTAACAAATCAACACAGGTAAATAAAATTTTGCTACTCACTGATGAACTTGGCCAGGGCTTGAATATTAGATTACGCAGAAACCTGCCTAAATATCACGTTACATCATTTATAAAGCCAGATGCGCCCTTATCAGTAGTTATTGAAAGTATGAACAAATTAGCTGCAGAATTTACAAAAAATGATACGATCATTATAATGGCGGGTAAAAATGACTTCATGAAAAACAAATTTCCATCTTTCAAATTTATATGCGAAAATCTAAAGAAGTGCAGTCATACCAACATCATCTTCTCATCTGTACCTTTTTCAAGAAATAAAAATCAAAATAACGGATTTATAAATATAACATTAAACTATATGACTTTATCACAAAATTAAATCGTGTAACTGAAGGTAATGTAAAATTTTACGAAATAAATGACCATGGTTATAATATAAATAATCGCAAAATGTCCAAGGACTTGACAAGTTTGGTTGTTGGAAATAACTTTATATATAAAACTCTAGTGTTCATCGCACCAAACGCTTGTGACCTGAGTGATTGTACCCAGAGTGTACTTATGCCAATGGGAACTACTAGCAATGTACTGTATGATACGTTAAATCCATTAAAAAATGATAGGACGAGCGCATGTCTAAATTCAAGTAGCAATATAGTTAGTGATATACTAGAAACCAATAGGTTGAGTATTCAGGACTGTGTACTAGTAAACGAGCCTCAAATGAACACACAAACATTGCCGCATATTAATAATGATAAATCCACTAAATGTGACGCTGATTTTTTATATCCCAGATTGTCGCAGATATCCCTGTTGACATGACAGACGACCTCGGAGAAATTACCGTACATAAATATAATACTGATAATCTAATAAACGAAAATATGAGTGAAGTAAGATATAAATTAAATAAAGTATTTCATATAAATGTTCAATGTTTATCTACAAAATTACCTATGTTAGAGATTACCCTGTTAGAATTGAATAAACCAGATATACTATGTATTTGTGAACACTGGTTGAACCCAATACAGTCATCGGTGACTGTTATTAAAAATTACACTAACATAAGTACCTTTTGTAGGACAACAAATGTACATGGCGGGGTAGCTATATTCTGTAGATCTGATTTAGCTCATAGCTGTAGAGTTTTATGTACAAAAAAATATTGCATAGAAATGGACATTGAAATCGTAGCAGTATCTTTTAATAGCAACACCTGTATTTCTAATATATATAGGTCGCCACAAGGAAACTTTAATAATTTTTTATTACACCTGTCTATGTTCTTAGCCGATTTTTGTAACAAATTTAAGTGTATAATATTAACGGGAGACTTTAATGTTGACAAATATCTAATAATCGCAATAATAAATCGTTATCGGACATAATTGACTCTTTCTCGTTAGTATCCTTAGTAAATGAACCAACAAGAATAGACTTTCGAGAAGGCTTCAATTCACGTACAGCCCTGGATTATGTTATTACCAACTTAACAGAAAATTATAAACTGACAATAGTTGATCCACACATATCTGATCATAAAGCCCAGTTATTTAGTTATAGTTTAAAGGATAACGACTGTACTAATCCTCATTTAATTAGTAATAGGACATGTAGAATTTTTTCTGAGCAGAACATGTTCTATTTTGCTCGTTTATTTTATAATAACTTCAATTTATTTACTAAGGATTATAATAATATTAATGATTATTATAGTGAATATTTGACGCACATTCAATGGTGTCTAGATGTAAGTTGTCAAAAGAAAGTAATGTCAGTCAAAAATAACAACCCCCAAACTGATGTAAGAATCAAACAAGAACTGGGTAACTTAAGGTACCTTTATTATATTGCCAAAAACTCTGGTTGTCCCGTCTTGATGAGATCTTTCAGAAATCATAAGAAAAATATTAATAATAAAATAGCTAATATAAGAACTGAAATTAATACAAATAAAATTAAAAATTCTCAGAACAAAAATAAAACCTTATGGCAAATCGTTAATAGCAGATTGGGTCGAGAAAAACAAAATAAGAAAATCGCTATAAAAGTTGATGATGTAGTTGTAAATGATGAAAAAAATATATGTGAAATATTTGCTAAATATTTCTCTACTTGTGTCAAGGATAAAATGGACATGCATTTTGGAAATAAAATATCTAATAGCTGCACAACCACTGGATCGATTAATACAACTATTTTATTTGAACCAGTCACAGGAGATGAAATAATTACTATTATTGAAGATATGAAGAATAAAAACTCAACAGGGGTTGACGAGATTCCTATAAAGCTTTTAAAATTTTTCAAAAGCGTTCTTGCAGACTCCCTTGCATATCTTACCAATATCTCAATAAATCTTGGGCAATTTCCAGACATACTGAAACTAGGTAAAATAATCCCATTGTATAAAAAGGGAGATCCGCAATTGATTCAAAATCATAGGCCTATAACGTTACTGAGTTATTTATCTAAAATCCCCGAAAAAGCTATTGCTAATAGAATATATTTATACTTAGAATCCTTTAACTTATTTACAAAAAGCCAATTTGGTTATAGAGCTAACAAATCTACAGACATAGCCACTATAGAATTTGTCCAAAAAATTTATGACTACATGGATAAAGGCAAAAAGGTAGCTAGCCTCTTTTTTGATTTGACTGCTGCCTTTGACTCAGTCAATCCGAGGTTTTTAAAAAGTAAGTTATTGGCATTAGGCATATCTGGCAATATTTTAAATTGGGTAATGTCATATCTCGAAAACAGGAAAATTATAGTCTCAATGAACTCGGAGACATCTAATGTATATGACATGGAAATCGGTGTTGCCCAAGGTTCGATTATTGGTCCACTTCTGTTCCTTATTTTTGTCAATGATTTATCTGACTATATAACAGATGGGGATGTCTTTATGTATGCAGACGACACATCTGTTATAATTCACAGTGATACCATTAGTGAACTGGAAGAAAAAACGAGGAAAGTAATGGGACAGTTTGAAGTGTGGTGTAACAGAAACTCGTTAATAATTAACACGAAAAAAACTGTTTTCCTGTATTATACAAATATAACAACCACTAAAGTTATTCCCAAAATAGAACATGTTCAGACAAGTAAAGAAGCAACATTCTTAGGCTCTGTCATTGATGCAACTTTAAGTTTTACTCCCCAAGTAGATAGTATATGTTCTAGATTAGCAAAAACAACATTTGCCATTTTAAATTTAAAAAAGGAACTAGATGTTAGTGGACTGTTGACATGCTATTATTCTTTAGCATACTCAGTTATCAGCTATAACATCAGCATATGGGGACAATCAGTGGAGGCAAACAGAGTTTTTATAATGCAAAAAAGAATCATTCGCATATTATACAACTTAAGCTATAGAGAGTCTTGTAGAGATATTTTCAAAACAAAAAAGCTAATGACGGTAACATGTATTTACATATTTAAAATCTCGTGTTTCATATATAAAAATATTGATAAATTAAATGCGAATAACAGCATTCATAATTACCCTACTAGGAGAGCGCAAGATTTACATATTAAAAGTTGTAATTTAAGTAAGTTCAAAAAATCTCCATATTACGCCGGCAGTTATATATTTAATAAACTCCCTTCACAAATAAAATTAGCTGATTCTTTCAGACTCTTTAGAAATGAACTTAAAATATTTTTGACTGAGCATTGCTTTTATAAAATGACAGAGTTTCTTAATCCATAAAGAAACAATCACTGTTAGTAATACTATCCTATGTATTTCTGAATTTGCGTGTTATAAATATTTTGTTGGTTATATTATTAGTATGTTATCTTTAAGCCCTTATCTATATTATGTTTGTTATATACATTTCTTATTTGTCGTGTTTACTTATTTTTGTGTCGTTTTATACACTCTTTTATATCAGTTTACTGTTTATTTTTTATATATGATGTGACAAAACCGATATTGTTCTTGTAACAATGATTTATGGTTAATAAAATTTATTCTATTCTATTCTATTCTATTCTATTAGTGGAGTCGTGAGGCCCGGGGCTGACGCTTTGAAACAACTTAAAATTTTAACTGTAAATTTATTTAAAAATATTTATACTTAAAACGGCATATTAGGGGTGAGGGAAAACTGAATTAATGAGATACAAACAATGCTAAATTAATCCTATATCACAACAATAAAATATGTTACCCTGAGGCCATAAAAATATAACAATGTCAAAAGCAAATCAAGAGTTCTTTAAAATCTACGGTATTTGAATACGCAATCAAGTCATAGAAAAATAACTAGACTAATACAGATAATTTTCAACAACAAAAGGTAATTTACAAATATGAACAAAATCTAGAATTTTTCATAGTAACAAAAGGTAATATACAAGTATGACAAAATCTGGAGTATACAAAAAAATAGTTAAATACTTCGACATTAACACACAATTATAATTCAAGTCAAAATCTCTAAAGAAAAGTTGGGAGCCACGGATTTTATTTTTTGGTAAAAAGCCGAAAACTATTCAAGGAACTTAGTTAGAAGGTACTTAGAGTTTACGTTGCACTTTGTGATTGGCGCGGATGAAAATCTTCCAAATACCTACTTGGAGAGCGTATTGTTCGAAAATGTACAAGTCAACCCCTAATTCACTAAGGGTTTACGCACTAGACAAGGTTCAATGTATCAAAAAGTTTTCATTTCACTTAGAAAGTCTCTAAGGTTTACACTTTGATAATACACTACAGTATGCGGACATATAGTAAATATAACAGAAATGAACGAGACAATTTCGTAATAAGTATGGCGAACTTGCCGTTTACATCATAAATACATGGGGTCTTTCATTAACCAAATAAAATTTCTCGCTAAACTGGAACTTATGAAGGAAATATCGCCAGACTTGAACATCAAAATGAATATACAAGCAATTAACTCAACTTTACACATTATTTCATGGTAATACAACACCCGCAATCCTTCCTTTTAACCATTTTTAATTGCGAGCCCGCCTTGCTGCTGTCTGCAGACCCCTTATTATCAACGGGAATCTGCCTAGCGCGTAATCTCTCTTCCATCAAAACGACGTTAAATATCTAAATCAATCAGGGCCTCGGATCCAAAAATGCACTAATCATAGCCTTAGAGTTGAATTGAATAGATCGCATGACTATCGCTTTGTTTGTACCGATTTAAATATGACATTTTACTAATAATTCTCTAAATTTGCATACGATAAAAAATGGACCGTTACGTTAAAAACCCAATATATTTCATTCGGCTGTAAAATAAATTAGAAAATAATGAAACAATCGCAGACCCAATTATTAAAAGCTGCGCGTACTTGTTATCCTAACTTCTATTGACTGTTGACTGAGTGGGTTCTATGAAAATTAAGTCTGACTGTTGTTTTCATGGATTTCATTATATAAACTAACATCTAGCTGAACTTCAACTTTTCCAAATCATTTGCATTGAATTTATTTTTGCAACACGTATACAGTGACGCGTTCGATTATTATGCTGTCTGACTACTTGTTCTGAGTTTATTATTACATTAGCTATTTTGAGCTTTTCCAAAACATTTTGGGGATACTAATAAATCTTACACAGGTAATTGGTTTTAATTTTAATTAATTAATACGTATATAAATATGATAAATTTAAAAAAATATAAAGCCCTCTAAAAATAATACAATAATATTTTTTATTAGCATACTTCATCTATTGTTATATACTCTAAAATAATAAATACAATTGTAGAAGGGCGTGGCTTATTAGCACATTCAACTACCTGGCTTAGATAACGCCTACCTATCCCCACCACACTAATTACCTCTGCCCCTATCACTCTAATCGCCCCATCACGTAACCTTGACTCCGCCACTCTAATTATCCCACCACTACAATTGCCTCCCCACCACCTCTCCTAGATCCCTCCCTCTTACATCTCGCCACATCAATTACCTTCCACCACTTCAATTGCCTCCATCCACCACTTCGTTCTCCGGTTGCCATATAATGCGGGCGATTAGACACATTCGCCAGTATTGTGTAACTTCTTATACAACAATGAACTATGGGTCACTGCGAGAAAGTTTTTTCAACAAAAGGCAGTTTAGTTCGGCATATTCGCCAATACTGTACCATTGTAAATGATGGTAAAGTACGAGAGATTGGAAGTGAACCACTAATCAAAAAGCAAAGGTTTGATAGTGTGCCTTCTACAAGTGGTATTAGTTGTTCAAAAACTTGTGAATATTGTGGAAAGAACTTTTCATCATCTTTCAATTTAAAACCGCATATTAATACTAATAGACGCGACGTTCTGAACGATAGGTTTATAATTGACAGAAAACAAAATTCGTCGAGTTGTTCAAAAACTTGTAAATATTGTGGAATGAACTTTGAAACATCTTTCAACTTAAAACGACATATTAATAATAATAAATGTGCAGCACCAGGTGTCCCCATAGCTGACGTGCTGACTCTACAGTGGCTTTTTATGGCCAAAGTATAATTCAATCTGAAAATATCATCCTTTCCAAAACTGTTGCACTTTTTTGACGCGTGCTCTTGGACTATTATTATAATTCTGCTGTATTTCATCCTGTATTCGATATTTACTCTTGGATGGTATACATTTAAATAAAAAAATATAATCTAAGATCTGAAGATATTAGTTGCAGGTATTTTTTACACATTACTTATAGTAGAGGAGATGAATGCAAAAAGGGTGTAAGTTCTTAATCGTCACTACTTCAATGTAAAGACTTGAAACCTTTTGCATTATGTTAAGTTTAGGCAACATATGAAACGTATACCTTTGAAAATTAGTGCACTCACCCCGTGAGGATTGCAGCCCCCATTTTACCATACCAATTCAATAACTCGCAAAGTTTTCAACGAAATCGGCTTAACTCATATCATGGGGATTTTTGGGTCGCTAATTACGAATCCGACGTGAAAATTGGAAAATTAAAAATGGCGGACCTAAAATGGCGGACTTTAAGAATTAATTCTTGATTTACGCCGTTTGTATTGATTTTACTAAAAAATATGTAGAGTAACAAAGTGAGTAAAATGTTATTTTGCATAAGAATACACCATTTTGGTAACAACATTATTTAACCCTTTCGCTTCTCACCCTTGGAAAATCTCATGCGCCTGACCCTTTCTATTGCAAAAATTGCGATAATTTTTTTTATTATTATAGTTTGATAATATAGGGCTAATAAAGTTGAAATAACAAAAAAAAAATTAATCCTAATCACTTCAATCCTTAAAACCGAAAAAAGTGATTCAAGACGATATAACGGAAGGATTAACTGATGGCAGTTCCACATTTTGCATTCTGATACAAAATGCCATTCTAATAATTTCTTTTCCTCCTGTATATGGGGTAAAAGTCAATACTAACGGAGATATTCGCGTTTTGAAAATGTAATTTTTTGACTACCATGATTACTTACGACGACAGAACGAAAGAGTTAAGGACTAATATATTTAAAATTCTGTATTCTTTAAAATAAAATAAAAAAAATAAACACCACAGAAAATAGACAACCCCCAATTCTAGAAGCCAGGGGCTTGTGCCGAAGGGGGTTACACATTGAAAAAACGCGGATATACAACCATTTCCTCCGACAGTACCGGAGCCAGGATTCGAACCCGGTGGTGCGATGTCCGTGTGATTAATCCCACTCGGCTATCGACCAGACAAAAATGCAAAAACTTTTTCCAAACATTCTCTTAATCTTTATATTTTTCTTAAAAACTATTAGAAACAGCGTAAATATCTGTTGTTCTAAAAAAACGTTTATGAGGACACATAAAAACGCAACACAAAATTTACCAAAAATGAAATAAAATGTTGAAAATTTCCTGACATATTCAACAACAATACAGAAATTACATACAGGGTGTAACATATTGGAATGCCATAAATGAAGGAGCGTATTCTTCGTACAAATTTAAGAATATTTTAATATTTTCATATAAACAATTGTCATTAGAGCCTTGGCTTACAAGACAAACATTGTAGTTTTCAAAAATATAATTATTTCCCTAAATATCTTTTGAACAAATGTAGATATTTACCTGAAATTTTGTGTGTAGAATACGTGATTAGTGCTGTATTTAAATTTAGAAAAATGAAGCCCCAGCTTTAACCACTGACGTAGATTTGGGGTATGTAGGGTACCTTTTTCATGAAGTTATGGCACGCCACTGGGGCAAAATTTTTTTTGTGAATATTTTGAACAACAATGTTCTCTTGGCATTTTGCGCATATTTTACCGTTTTAAAATTATTGATGGATTGTTAGATAAAATAATGCGCCAATTGTATCTTACAAAAACAAGTGGGCATCTGTCAAGTAGTGTTTAGCTGATTAGCATCCAGTCAAATTTATTGATCTGAATTGTCGATTTAAATTTAAAAAATGGTTTACTCTTTTGTAGAATTGACAGATATGCATTTCTGTTATTGGCTTTCTAATGGTAATAATGTAGAAGCAGCTACACTTTATGCGGAGCGCTTTCCCAACCGACGTCATCCAGATCGAAGAATGTTCATATGCGCCTATGGCAATCAGGAAATTTGAAACCTAATCATGATGGTGGAAGAAGGCGATGGTAAGAACTATCGAACTGGAGGAAAGAATACTAGAAACAGTTGAGGAGAATCCTAGTATTAGCACAAGAAGAATTGCGGCAATGGAACGTGTGAGTCACATGACTGTTTACCAATGTTTACTGTGAACCAATTTATTGTATCCATATCATTTACAAAGAGTTCAGGTGCTGAATCCCGAGGATGCAGTACCGCGTATGAGATTCTGCGAGTGGTTTACACGGAAATGTATTCGAAATCCTTTTATTTCATTCTTCTGTATTATTTACGGATGAAGCTGGATTTAACAGGGATGGAATTATAAATTTTCATAATAACCACTTATGGGCTGATGAAAATCCTCACGGAATAATTAAGTCGAGGCACCAACAACGTTTTTCAATTAATGTCTGGGCTGGAATTGTCGACGAGTTTTTAATTGGTCCATTTATTTTACCCCGAAAACTTAATGGATGGTCTTACCTAAATTTTTTTCGAGATAATTTGCCACTTCTAATGGAGATTGTTCCATTAGCCGTAAGGGAATGTATTTTTTTATGCATGATGGTGCTCCACCTCATTTCTCCTTGCTCGTACGAGCATATCTCAATGAAACTTATCACAACAAATGGATAGATCGTGGAGGACCTATAGCATGGCCAGCCCGTTCCCTGGACCTGAATCTACTAGATTGTTATTTATGGGGTCATTTAAAACAATATGTTTATCCTGTTCCTATTCCCGATGAACAAATTCTTCTTCGTATGATAGAAGAAGGATTCCAGAAAATTCGCCAGAATACTGGAATATTTGGTAGGGTAAGAACATCTATGAGACAACGTACCCAAAAGTGTATTGAGACACATGGACGTCACTTCGAACATCTCTTGTAAAGTTATTGTATTAATTTCTTGTTTCGTTTATCTTTGCTAATTTTTGTTTAAATTAAAAATTAAAATTTCTGATGTCAAGAGAACATCGTTGTTCAAAATTAAATTTGAAATCCAAAATATGTACAAAAAAATTTGGCGCAGTGGCGTGCCATACCTTCATGAAGAACGGTACCCTACATACCCCAAATTTACGTCACTGGTTAAAGCTGGGGGCTTCATTTTTTAAACTTAAATACAATAATAATCATGTATTCTACACACAAAATTTCAGGTAAATATCAACAGTTGTTCAAAAGATATTTAGGGAAATCATTGTATTTTTGAAAACTACAACGCCCTGTATCTTGTAAACGAAGGCTCTAATGACAATTGTTTATATGACAAAATATTCTTAAATTTGTACGAGGAATACGCTCCTTCATTTATGACATTTCATTATGTTACACCCTGTATAAACTCTACGGAATAAAAAAAATATTTTCACCCTTTTTGTTAGCAAAAAACATTTTTTTCAAAATGAAATTGTGCGCTTTTCCGCCCTTTGAACACGATTTAAACTATTTTTTAAGGATGTATATCCATTATTACTGATAGTTTGCTAAAAATAGACACTATCAGTAATATTTTCATATTTCCCCCCATTAGTTTGTAGTAAAAATTTAGGAAAAATCGTATTTTCTGGGAGGACACTCTATGACCACCCCCAGTAAAAAGTCGAAACGATTAGGATTATTTTTGTTTGTTATTTCAACTCTATTAGTTCAATATGATCAAACTATAATAAGAAATTAAATAAATAGTTTTTAACGCAATTTTTACAATAAAAAAAGGTTTAAGCATTGGAGGTTTTCCACGGGGGAGAAGCGAAACGGTTAAATTATGTGCGACTCCAAAAACCCCCATTTTATTAATTCTAGCCGATTTCGTTGAAAACTTTACGAGTTATTGAATTGGGGTTGTAAAATGGGGGCTGCAGTCTCCCCGGGGTGAGTGCACTAATTTTCAAAGGTATACATTTCATATCAATATATGAAACTTAACATAATGCAAAAGGTGTCAAGTCTTTGCATTGCCTCTACTATTAATGTTTAAGAGGAGACATTTGCATCGAGCAAATGACATATCGAAGAAAATAAGTTATTGAATTTCCTCTTCATTTGCTAAGAAATCTGTTAGTTGCTTTATTACTGATAATCTTCGTGAAATAATGGAACATGCCTTTTCCAGAAATAGCAACAGATAGAAAGAAGCTAGTGGATTAACCTTTTGATATTCTATGTCTTAATTTTAGCTTTTTAATCAACTTATTATTCTAATAAAATTTAATGAAAGTATAACAAATTAATTAATACATTAAGTTCTATGTACTTTTTTGAGTTTATTTTAGACGATAAGGAAATGGATCATATTATTATTTACACAAATCCTTTCCCATTGGTATTTGATAATAGTTTAAGTAAAAGCGATGTGGAATAAATAACATAGCACTTGTTAGATAGGAAAACTCGTTTTCCAAATCACTTTGCATAGCTCTTACTCTTTTAGTTTACACATAAAAGTCGTTGTCAACGGAGCCTGGGAAGCCATTTCTTAAATTTACATAATGTTCCTTCTGACATTCTGCTTCATCCGTGAGTCCTAAAGTGGAAAATAATAGTCATATTTTATAAAATTTACGAGATCTTTTAAATAAATGTAGTAGGTTTTTCAAAATATATAAAATATGAAATGTTTGCAGGAAGTTAATATAGAAGAAAATCTCGCTCCCCTGAAAACCGTGTTAACATTTGAAAAATTTTGATGTGATTAATTTAGATATTTCTATTTCCTTCGTATATACAGGGTATAAAACTTGAAAAAATGAGTTCTTAGCAAAGTAAATAAGATATCCTTTTAGCTCTTCAGATATTTCAGTTACAGATGTTCAGTAACAGAAAAACAACTACTAATTTTGCTAAACAGCAATCGTGTTCTGACTAATGACTATTGTACTAGACTCACCGAAAAATCAGCAGCAATCTTCAGTCACTTAATGTGAAATTTGGTAGTCTGTAGCAGCAAGAACGCTCCCCAGTCCGTTTCGTGCTGATGACAGTCAGGGAGTTAGAAACCGTTCTGTGGATATGTGATTGAACACGAATAATGGCCTTAGTTTTGGTAGAATAAAAAAAATGGGGTAGCAGCTGGTCAGGCTTGTTATGCATTTCATCAGAGCACGTGTTTAAATATACCTCGGGTTTCAGTAAATACCTCGTTTGTGATCGATTTCGAAATGCATTTGGCAGAGACAAGATTGATTTTAATATGAAAATTTACAGTACACGCAAATTAGATTAAGAAACACTGAATACGAGAAATATTCCCCTCGATAGGGGTTAATTTTTTGCAAAAAACTACCTCCGACGGGGATATAACACTGGTTTTTCAATTTTATCTTGTAAATCGTTTACCCTGTAGACCTATTCCACTAAAATTCTGCCCAATTTTAATCATTAGAGGGTTCTTCATCGACGAAAAGTTCTTCAAATTCGGAATTTAAATATCATTGCCCATGGCATTAGAGCATATTGTTGAGCAGCGCAATCCAACCTTAACACAGGTGTATCGTTCTCCGAAAATTTTTTTTGCAGCTGGAGGATACTAGCTGACGGGTGGAAATTGGTGCTGGTAACTTGGTGATGTAAATGGATGCTAAAATATTGCCCACTTTCTTCCAACCCCATTCCGTTGGTTCCAAGTTCTCTCCTCGTCAAGATTGAATTTGATATACAAGGTGAGGCAATAGTGCGTCGCACCTCGATATATCTAGTTCTACGATAGCTAGAAATTTTTTTAATAATTGCAAGTAAACTAGATAAAAAAGTCTATAACTGGAAATTATTTTCGAACACACAGAGCGCGCCAAGACGAAATTACAGGACCAAGTGCCTTTTTTTTAAATGGGATGCTATGTATATCAGTACATTTTTTGAAGCCTCTTTCTAGGCTCTATTCATTCCTATATTAGCATTGAATATCTCCCAATCACTCAGATATAATGAATTTTTTTGTTGAAATGGAGATGGATATTAAAAAGTCACCGTAGTCACAATTATGGGTTTTAAGAAAAACTTATGTGAATATCAGTTACGAGATATTTAATTAATGTTTTTGAATCATTTTAATTTCCTAAAAATGTATAGGGTGGCCAAAAATTTTCTCAATCTTTTCAAACGGAACACCTTGTATATTTTTCGACTATGTGATGTAGAAATGAAAAACGAACATTTTTTGTAAGTACTTCCTTAGGGTTAATTGCAACTAATTTCGTTTTATTGAGCAATAATTACAAAATTCAAAAATAAAAAAAGAGGTTCCTTCAAATAACTCAATAGAAAAAATTATAATAAATGTTCCGCATGTTGCCCATTTTTATTGACACACATCTCTATGCGCTTTTGAAATGAGGTTCCCAGTGTTCCTAAAACTGCCAGTGTGATACATGTAAAGGCAGTTATTATTATTTCCTTCATATTTTGCACTGTTGCTGGTGTGTCTCTATAAACAATTTCTTTCACGTATCCCCATAAAAAGAAATCCATTTTTGTAAGATCTGGGGATCTAGCAGGCCATTTAGTGGGTTCATTTCTTCCAATCCATTGATTAGGGTAGGTATTATTTAAGTGGTCTCTAACTGCATTCAAATAATGTGGTGGAGCATCATCTTGCTGAAACCACATCCTATATCGAATTCTTTCAGGGAGATTTACCGATAATTGTGGCAGATTAGTTTAAAAAAAAAAAGAAGATCCAGTCAATGTACCATCAAAGAAATGTAGCCCTATTACATTTTCTCCAATAATTCCTCCCCAAACGTTTATAGACCATCTGTGTTGGCTATCAACTGGCATAAAAAAGTGAGGGTTTTCTGAAGCATAATAATGGAAATTGTGTCTATTAACAAATCCATTTTTATGAAAAGTTGCCTCATCACTGAATAAAACAGTATGGAAGAAGTTGACATCATGTTGCATTTCACCTCTGGCCCAATTACAAAATTGTAAACGCTTTTGAAAATCATCATCAGATAATTCCTGGTGCATTTGAATATGAAATGCATGCAACTCATTTGTTTTTAGGATTCGACCCACAGACCGTCTATTATTTCTACTAACGAGCTCACTTCTCTTTGATTGACATGGGGATTCTCAACCGTTGCCAGCACCACAGAAAATTCATTTTCTTCGTTCACAACACGTTTTATTCTTTCACTTTTTTTATATTCGACATTTTCAGTTTCCACAAATCTATCGAAAAGGTTTTGGAAGCTGCTAACATCAGGAATCCTAATTTCAGGATAACGTTGGTGATAAATTCTATTGGCAAGTAAACAATTTCTATCTGACTCGCCCAAAACAAAAGTCATGTCTACAAGTTCCGCTTTATTAAAATTCATATTATAAAATTCCAAATATTTTAAATTCAATACACATTGTAACAACCTATACGTGTGGTAGATGCTCTTTTGTACACGACAATTTGATAGATAAATAAATACTTTGATAGATGAATAATTTATTTCAAACTGCCACAGTTAATACAATACAATTTACAAATAGTAAGTATAAGGTGGGTTGAAATACGTCTACGACATTAACTTAAATTTAGTTGATAATACAACAATAAATAATTTTAAAAAGTAACACAATAATACAATTCATATACTGTATATTGGCCAGTTTCAGAAACGTTAAATAGAGTTAATTATTCGTTTACTGTCATAGTTTCAATTGTGGCAACAATTGTTACTATGCCATTTATTAATAGATAACTTTATTTTACGTTTCAGAAACAGACCCTAATGGTTCAATTTTAATCAATAGGTTAAATACTACTTTGATGTTGTTTAGACTTTTTATTCTTGTTGGTAATTTATTAAAAATCTTTATGCTAGAATAACCATACTAAGCCTGCGTGTGGGAAAATTATAATTTATGTAATTCCTGGTATTATGCTTATAGTTTGACGAACAGTGAGAACATTTTTCTCTGTATTTGAAGTAAACATAAGAATTTCATAAATGTATAAATCAATTACTGTTAAGAATTTGAAAGTTCTAAATTTTCCTCGACACGTTTCCCTGAAAGGAATATTGTGAATTATCCGAAATACTTGTTTTTGTTTGATAAAAATTTGGTTTATTTCAGATGCACTCTCCCAAAATAATATTCCGAACTTCAGTCTTGACACAAATACCCCGTAGTAAATGGTTTTTAGTATACAGTACGTCGATACTGCTTTATTACCTTAATACAGTAACTTATGTCATTTAGTTGTTTTGCCAAACTTTCAATGTGTGCTCCCCAGTTTAAATTTTTATCTATCGTTAATCCAAGAAATTTTATTGTTGGACTAAATTCTATAACCTTATTGTTAATAATTATACTATTGAAAGGGACATGCGACCTGTTCGTACTAAAGAATGTTATATTTATACCAAACTGAGGTTTTATTGCTTGTCGAATAACGAAAACAGCAAAAAAATGTACAAAAAACACCTATTATAAACTTTTCTAATGAAGTAAAGTTTATTCTTGAATTTGACATTTATTTATTTATAAAACGAAAATGGTTGCAATTAGCCATAGGGAAGTACTTACAAAAATGTTCGTTTTTCATTTCTACATCACATCGTTGAAAAATATACAGGTCGTTCCATTTGAAAAAATTGAGAAAATTCAATTTAAAAAGTTCTTAATTTAAAAATAAACAGTTATTTATTTATAAAACGAAAATGATTACAATTAACCATAGGGAAGTACTTACAAAAAATGTTCGATTTTCATCTCACATCATCAAAAAATATACAGGGTGTTCCAGTTACAAAAAAAAATGATAAAATTCAATTTAAAATGTCCTTAATTGAAAAATAATTTTTGGCCATCCTGTACATTTTTAGGAAATGAAAATGATTCAAAAACATTAATTAGATGTCTCCTAACTGGTATTCACATAAGTATTTCTTAAAACCCATAATTGTGACTGTGGTGATTTTTTTAATATCCATCTGCAGATTGCATTATTTCAACAAAAAAAATCCATTACATCCAAGTGGTTGGGAGACATTCAATGCTAATATAGGAATGAATAGAGCCTAGAAAGAGGCTTCAAAAAATGTGCTGATATTGTCAAGTAGTGATAATTATTCTGCACTATAAAATTAACCAAAATACTCTTTAGCATATTCTCTACAAAATATAATTTTCAAATATTCAATAATAAATTAAATAAGTTGCAAAACTAAATCGTTAAATAAATTTTACATTCTTTCCAAGTTAAATTTTATCATTCATATTTTATTTCTACAATATAAATTCGCTATTTAACAAGCATAAAGGATGTAAAGTTTCATATTTCAATATCAGCTTGTAACCGCGTTGAGACATAAACTTTAAGTCTACCTTTATAGGAATATTGCTGAATAAGTATTTAGGAATCATATAAATAGTCCAGGATTGATACACACACTTACTTACTTATTGGTAGTCAGTCAACGAGCACCTACCTGACACATCTCCCCCATTATGGACTGGTAAGATCTTTTTATTTTAAATTTTATTTTATTTTTTATTGTTTGAACTATTTTCCTTGTTTGTTATATTTTTACCTTCAATAAAATGTTGGTATCTTTTTGTTATACATCATTATTTTATTTATAAATTAACCTCTCGCAAGCCAAGCACCCCCGGCTCGTGACACATGGTGGAGGTGCCTAGCTTCATTCTTAGGGTTTTTATTCTTCCTAATAAACCCAATGTTTTTTTATTGTATTTCCATTAGCCCGTGGCAACTGGCTGGAAATATGATTGAAAATATTTTTTTTAATTGGTAGTCGTATTTTAGCCCGTGCCAACTGGCTAGTACGTAGTACTAATTTTATCCTCCAATTGTGGTATTTCTAGTGCCCGTGTAAAACTGGCTGGAAATAAAACAGTAAAACAAAAAATAAGAAATATTATCCGTATTTCAGCCGAGTGTCAGACTGGTTGGTACAGGGTAGTATTTTTCTCCCCCCGTACTGTGGTATTTCTAGTGCCCGTGTAAAACTGGCTGGAAATAAAACAGTAAAACAAAAAAATAAGAAATATTATTCGTATTTCAGCCGAGTGTCAGACTGGTTGGTACAGAGTAGTATTTTTTTTCTACCCCTTTACCTCGATTTAACCCCAATACCTATTTCATATATATTTTTAAACCTTGATTTAATTTTCATTTTTTTTCTATTAATTTTGTAAAGTAATTTAAAATCAGTCGAATCCATATTTACTGTTGGAAGGTTATTGTATTAGAGTTTTTTTAAATATTCCTTTAAACTTTTTCTAATGCCACGAAAAAAGCTTGGGAAGAGAGAGCGCCAGGAGAGGAGAATACTTAAATTAGATTTACCAAATCACACTAATGTCCAAGTAAGAGAATCAGGGTTACCTCTTACCCCTGGTTCAGAACAAAATAATAGTAAAAAACATTTTGTCTCTCCTGAAGGAAATAAAAGCCAACAGAAACCTATTAGCAAAGAGTTAGCAGAAAAGTTAAAACGGTTATTTGGCGAGGATGATGAATAAAATAATCCTTTTTTAAAAACTGATTTAGGGGAATTATAAGGACACTATTTGTGTTTACTGTGGTATTTTTAAAATAATAAGTATTTTTATATGAATAAACCATATTATATACGTAAATACATATATACAATACAAGTCTTAATGGAGGAGATGAGTCAGGGTAGATTTGCAGAAGGAGCAAGGTATTTCTCGAAGAAAAATGAGGTAAGATTTACAATATTTAAAATATTAAATGATAAGATGACAGTGAAAATAAAAATATATAAATTAGAAAAGAAAGGGAAGTATATAAGTAATAAAAGGGGACAAGAAAACTTAAATAAAATTAAAATACGTTGTAAAAAGGGAAATACCGACAGACAGAAAATAGAGATTATGGTGGCTACATACTATCCAAACTTAATAAGAAGTAAAAATCGAATGAATAGGAACTATAGAACTAGGAAAAAGTATTACATACAGAATGATAGAGCGAATGAAATTAAGATGAAAGAGGGATTGAGTAGAAAATGTGAGACAGGGTTATATGACAAAAATAGCGACAGACTAGGGAAACATAAACTTAAAAAGTTTGAATAATATACACGAGAAATGAGTAAACATGAATGTAATTTTAAAGTAACTTGTAATAACACATTTGAAAGGAAATTAAATCATATCAGTAACAATGAGACTAAAACATGTAATGAAACACGTTGTAATTTAATATTCGAGAATAAAAGTTATGAGTGGGATCAGGTCACTGTGCCAGCCTTTGACATTTGATGCTTTGAGCAGAGATATTTTGTCTGAACCAAGGAAAAATTTAGTATTAAGTGCGAAATAAATATATGATGATATGAAGTATATAGAAGCGGTGAAATGATATCGAAAATGATATGAAATAATTATGAATATAAATGAATATAAATGAATAATGAATTCTTAATGTTGAAGGAGATAATGCATATGTATGGTGAGGGAACCACATATGATAAGTATTAGTTTTAAGGTATCCAAGGTTCAAACAGAATGTTCATTATCAATATGGTCCTCACGTGCGGAGACAGTCTACTTAATTTCTAGAAGTTTTAAAATATAAAATTCAGCAATTTTTTAATTGAAAGTATAAAATAAATGTATTACAATTATTATGTCAAAGGTATGATTATGAAAATATATATCTATAAATGTTATAAGTAAATACATTCACAGGTATATAACACGCTAAATGATTAATTCAAATGGCAACTCCAAGTATTTTCCACTAGTCGTGAACCTGAAAGAAACAAAAAAAAATACGTATTTTAAACAAATAAGTATAATGGAATATTTGGGAAAGTTTAATTAAAAAGCTACATGAACTTAAATTTTGTGGTAGTGAAACCATACTTAGGAAATTTCACATAGAACTATTATTTGCATACCTGCCTGATCGAATTTGATTTTCTACACTTGCTGTATGAATGTGACATTCTTTATGGAAACTAAAAGGATGTTAGGGTAGACATTGTATCTAAGATTATTTTAAGTTTGAGGGGATTGTGCTATGATTTACAATACTAGGTAAAAGCCAACACAAAAGTTTCAGAATTAAGATTTTAAAACTAGGGTTTTGTTAAACTTTTACTCATACTTTTTAGAAATTTGGACACCAATAATGTTTTGAACTTGTGTACATTTATGTACCGTATCACAGGACACGTTCCAATTAAAGGCAGGCAAAACCATACTTGATGATAATATTAAATATAAATAATAATAGAATAAAGTTTTACTTTGATTTTGAAATATTTAGCTTGCCATATATACTAGTAAAGTGTGAATACAATCTATCGCTAGGATTATTTAGTCAAAATGATAACCAGTAACGAAAAAATTGTTCATGTAGAAATAAGCCACTAGAGAGACAAAACGTCCCAGAAAGTAATAATAAATATATAGTAGAAGTTTATCAAACCTTTCATCAGGTACTAGCCTCAATTGTGTAATACACAATACCGAGGAGCAATGAAATTTTCTTTTTTAACACAAAGCCCCACTACGCCACAAGTATAAGTAAATATAAAAAGTAAAAGTGTGCAATTATCGCTGTTAATAGGTGCATAATGATGCAAACTGAGTAAGTATAGAAAAGTACCAAGATAAAAGTATGTATAAGGGTACTTAAAAAACGTTATTATTGAAAAAGGAATTTATTGACAATGTGTGTATAATGTTATTGTAACAAAAGAAGTATGTCGACAATGTGTGTATAATAATATTGTAGAAGTATATTGAAAATATATGTATAATGTTACTGTAGGAAAATTAAATATGTGAACAATGTGTATACAAGAATATTTAATGAAAAAGTTTTTCTAAGGAAAAAATATATTTGTTGGAGAATGTCGAAATAGGTACATTATAAGTAGGAACTACAGTACGGCCGTAATTTCAAGAATCGCTGGGGTATTTAAGTTAACGTTATAAATGGGCATTAAATAAATATCTCTTCAATTATCTAACAGCTTGAAAATGTAGTTCATGATAGAAGGAAGTTATATTAAAGTTATGTAAAAATAATGCAAAGAAATAAATGTAATGAAATAATACACACGGTACAGAGGATATAATGATGACTAAATAAATGAGATAGAGATATGTTTTTTTTTTGTATCGAGAAACAGATTATAAATGCACACAATTTTCTTAAAATAAATCTTATTTTAAGTTGACAGATTAAAAAGGCGTAGTATATGGGGGCTAAAAGTAGTCAAATGAAAGGAATGAAATAAGAATATCAATCTTGTAATTTTTCTAGTATAAAGGCTACTAATGATCATTAACATTGGATAATAAAACGCATATACATACGATGAACTTAAAAATCACTAAATATCATAGTTATGCAAATATCCATTTTACTTAGTCACTTAAAAAATCTCAACAATAATGATACTATTTTATACTTATACTATTCTTTAACTTTGAGAAAGAAAAAATTAAAAAAGGGAAAAGTAGTAGTTAAGAGGTCTTGAAATAAATACCTATATCATTATATTTTATAATTAAGGATAAATTGTAATGGATTAACAATTCCTTATTGTGTAATTTAAATATAGATCAGTAATATTTAAATATTAATAAGAAATGAAAAATTAAATTGTGACAAAGATATGACTTAAATAATAAATAAATAGATTAGATAAATAAAACTGTAATTATCGAAGAATGTTATAAAAGAATTATTTTTAAATATAAGGACTTACTTGGGTTCTATTCTTTGTTTCATGTTGAATGCACACGGAGCACTGACGATGGCAAATGACCCACTCCACACGAACCCCAGAATTGGCAGCTAACCCTTACACACAATGTGGCTAGATCGAGGAACTGGAAAAGGTTGAGTACACCAATACCCATATCGCAGTCCCAGGATAAGATGTTTTTTGTCTCTCAGAAAAATTCCGGTACGAGTTTCGTCTTCTGTTAAGCAACTAACATAAGGGGATAGCATCTTGGCATTTTTTCCAAATTTGCGCACTCCGCAAATTTCTGTCGCCATGTTTTCCAAGTCCCTGTATAACAGAAGTACAATTAAACAACTGAAATGGAATTGAGACAACCCTAATGGAAGCCTCCGAATTTACACTAGTTCACAAATGTTTACACTGGTTTTCGTAAACAGTAACTAGAAAAATAAGCAACAAGGGGTACATAAACATCGATTGGCCTAGCAGTTAATATGGGTCATTCACCTTCTACGAGATAAGAAAATGCAACAGGTCAAGAAAGCTGACTCACTTACCTACTAATTTCCACCTGGAGATTCCCAGCTAATAACTTCAACTGATGCTGAAAATGGGTTACACCGTTCGCCACATAGTGTTAAAAAGTAAAATAAAACTACACAAACTTACAAACAATAAAACTCCGCGCGTTATCAAACCAAAGGATAACCGACTGGAAGCGCGACCCACGTAAAATGACAATTAGTGTATGCAGCGTTGCCAATATCTTGAACTAAAAATAACTAACGTGAAGTAGAGTGCGGAAAGAGACAGGACCGAACTAAGCCAGTGCTATAAAAATGTGTGCCAAAAACTTTTTATTAATTGACTCTATTAAAAGACTAAATTTTTGTTTTATTATTGTTGATTTTCCTTTATATTATTTGCCATTTTATTTTTCAGATATTGTATATTATTTGTACGACATGCGGTGTGTTCCACCACATATAATTATTATATGCTTTATATTTTCTTATTTTTAATTGTTTTTATAAACGTGTTGTAATTGTATTTTTATAGCATTTTAACTAATTACCGGCAGTTTAAGCTGGTGGCCAGCTATTCGGAAGGGGGAAATGTGTCAAGTAGTGATAATTATTCTGCACTATAAAATTAACCAAAATACTCTTTAGCATATTCTCTACAAAATATAATTTTCAAATATTCAATAATAAATTAAATAAGTTGCAAAACTAAATCGTTAAATAAATTTTACATTCTTTCCAAGTTAAATTTTATCATTCATATTTTATTTCTACAATATAAATTCGCTATTTAACAAGCATAAAGGATGTAAAGTTTCATATTTCAATATCAGCTTGTAACCGCGTTGAGACATAAACTTTAAGTCTACCTTTATAGGAATATTGCTGAATAAGTATTTAGGAATCATATAAATAGTCCAGGATTGATACACACACTTACTTACTTATTGGTAGTCAGTCAACGAGCACCTACCTGACACATCTCCCCCATTATGGACTGGTAAGATCTTTTTATTTTAAATTTTATTTTATTTTTTATTGTTTGAACTATTTTCCTTGTTTGTTATATTTTTACCTTCAATAAAATGTTGGTATCTTTTTGTTATACATCATTATTTTATTTATAAATTAACCTCTCGCAAGCCAAGCACCCCCGGCTCGTGACAATATACATAGCATTCCATTTATAAAAAAGGCACTTTCTCTTCGCCCTGTATGTTAGAAAATAATTTCCAGTTATAGACTTTTTTATCTTGTTTATTTGCAATTTTTTAAAAAATTTCTAACTATCGTAGAACTCGAGAGAATGTTTTAAAGCTATAGTCTAGTATACTTTAACTTGGCGTGTGTATGTATGAGTTAATATTTCCGTACGATTTTATTTTCTCTTGTACACAAAGATCCAGAAATATTGTCCACGTAGACAATGTTTCTGGACTATTGCTTTAACTTTGTGTACAATATGGGAGAAAATGAAATCGTACGGAAATATTAACTCATACATACACACGCCAAGTTAAAGTATACTAGACTATGTTTATATTATCGTCCTGTTGAATTTTCTTAACGGCTGTTAAATTCACCAAGCCTCTTTCAACATGCACAGTTTCATGTTCTTGAAGCGTCTTTTCGCAAATGAGACAATCACCTATTGTTTCCATATCTACAGAAACACTTTCACGCACATTTAAGTCTATGTAGTAATAACACACCTGTATGTATTTTTATATATTTTTTAGTTTATCTTTACCGTATTCCATAAACGTTTTCTATCGTACTGAAGGATCAAGGTACAATGCACTCTCAGGCTTAACAAAGAGTCTATTCTGATCTTCGCCCTTTCCTTTTTCTACATATCACAATGCTTCAAACATTTGCTTCGAAAGTTGTCTAGAATGAATGATTTACACAAATTAGTGAGGTAAATATTTACGTGTAATTAGAAAACGCATGGTTGTCTGTTCCTACACTTTTTTCTCTTCCAACGAACGGTTTATAAGATAAAAGTGAAAATCAATCAATATCAATACATTATACTAAGAATCAAAAATAGTTTATATTACTATAGTATGATCTCATGTTGTTATTTTTTTAACTATTGATTATAATTATATATTTCTTTCCGTAAATAAATATTATTATTATAATTTCCTCTTATTTGACATCTAATAATAATTTTTCTGTTTAATATCAATATTTTGAATTTCCCCAACTTAACGTATATTTGTGGAGTTAATTAAGATTCTTAATTAATAAAACTTTACCAACTCTTATCACTTCACAGAATAAATTGAAACAGAGAAAATTTCCCCTATTTATTGGAATTGACCTTTTCTGTAATATTTCGCTCCTGCTGATATAAAGATCGATACCAATACCAAGGATGAAGAATTACCATGTTAATTTAAAATAAGGTGTAAGATTTATCTTCATGTTTACACTTCATTGAATAACCAATGAATAATAAATGTATATTATTATTTGAGAATAGAAAAGACGTGGCCATTAGTTAGTAATGGGTAGGAAAACTATTCTATTTATTTTGTTGAAATAACTATTTAGAAAATTGCAAACATTCAAGTTGGATTACAATAGTAGACTACATCCAGGAAATTTCACAGAAATTATATACTTTGAACTGGATGATAGTCTGCTAAGCCACAACATAACATAAATTAGGCAGCATAATGCCCCTTTCATGTTAAAATACACCTTACCTTACCAGATGTTACCCATTCTCCTACAACTTTTCTAGACAATCATTCAGTTGCTACAACGTCCCCTGCCTTATCTTTTCCCTCTGTAAAATATTAAATCGTAAACTTTTTCCTGCCCTCTTCTTAGTTTCTGCTTGCTCTGTTTCTGTCTTTTAAATTTCCTCATCATAAATCCTACTCTACTGTTGTACAAATCAACACTTAGTTAAACCAAAATGTTTAAATAATGCCGATAGCCGCGTTGGTTAAAACGCCAGTTGATAATCGCGATTAATCGAACGGGTATCGCGTTACTGGGTTCGAGCCTCGGCTCCGGCACTGGCACTGTCGGAGTATATGGTTGTATGTCTGCTTTGGCTTCTCGAATTGGGGTTGTCTAATTTCTGTAGTGATGTTTAATGGAATGCTTGATGGCTAGGATGCTGGCACTACGATAGTTATCTCAGGAGGGATTTTCGTCGGTCTTTTTCTCGTACCTAACAAAATTGATTCAGTGTTCGATTACACTTATTCATTTTTAAGTTAACTGTTTTAATCTTATAGTTTTATTTCTTTATATCAAAAAGGCAAAATTGCTCCTTTCACAAAAGTCAAATTAGATAGGAAGCTTATACAGAAGTAGATAAGCTCTGGGACTTCTGGCGAAAAATCCCATGTTATTTCTTATGGAGGTTCATTCTGGTTTCCAAGGTCATTTTGTAAAGAGTCGGCTGAATATGGCAAAGTCATTCAAGGTAGAGAGTCGTGCTCTCCACATGGCAACCCATCCGTTCTGGGTTTTCAAGGTCAATCGTGTAAAGAGCCGGCTGAATACGGCAAGGTTATTCAAGGTCAAGAGTTTGTATTGTAGAGCAGTAAAAGCTGTACTTGTACTATACTGAGCAGTAGAAAAGCCGTACCTGTACCATGACGCACGAATGCCTAGCAATCGACTAATCAGGGGAGAGCTCGGCTAGGAGGAGTGGAGGAGACCAGGGAGTGGTGGGGGAAGCTCCGTAGGCATTCATCCATCATGGTGCAAGTACAGGTACGGTTTTTCTACTGCTCAGCACAGTACAGATACAGCTCTACAATACAGACTCTTGATCTTGAATAAACTTGCCATATTCAGCCGACTCTTTACACGAATGACCTTGCAAGCTTCAGGCCTACTCTTTACAAGAAATGACCTTGGAAACAAGAATGAACCTTCACAAGAAATAACATGGGATTTTGCGCTAGAATTCTCCTAGCTTATCTACTTACAGAAATTACAAATTCTCAACAAGGTTAATGGTCGCCAGTTGCTATTGCTGGCGCAGGAGAGAATTTTTTGCTGGCCATATATGGATAAAAAAGTTCGGATAATTTACGTCATCAACTTTACTTGAGAATAAGCGCGAACCAAGTAGCGTACGCCCAGTTCAAGTTGGCTGCATTTCCTCCAACAACTGCAGCAGCATAGGAACATTTTCTTAGAGTTTACCATGGGATACAGCAGTGGAATGGTGTAAAGGAAGATTCTCTAAAATGGGGATTAAACAAGATTGGTGGACATCTGCGCCTAGTAACAATATTCAATGCTGCCGTTCTATATGACTTGCAGTGTCTCATATCCTGTTATCGAGTGGTCGAATGTACAAGAAGTTTTGAGTATCAAAGAACGTGACTTGCTGCGCTTAACCTTGTGGAGACAGGTAGGACATGGCTGCAGTAATAGTCTGGCGAAGAAAATTTAAGGGAAGATGATGCTGTTCTTCTCTCATATTATTTGTTGTTTTTATTTTGTCCATATTTAAATTTTTGTAACAGTATTTATAATTTTACACAAAATTAACTTTCTTTATAGTCTTATATCCATTGGCAGTGTTCCTAACAGTGGACTCCGAGATTCCCTTATTCAAGACCAACTTTAATTTAAGGATAGTTACTTATTATGGAAAAATAATTATAACACTGAAATTTTAGGTTATTATTTGTATTAATGTAACTTCCGATATTTAGTAAAGCAGTTAATATCAGTCATTTACTTCTTGCCTATTGCTATTGCAAATAATATAGATTAGTTCCAATTTATTTGTTTATATTCAATCTAATTACTTCCATTTTAGCTCTGTACAGCCATCAGCTGCTAGTGAATGCATGATAATATTGGGATACCTAGATAGATGTTACCAACTCAACTAAGTAAAATACTATGTTTATGTCACCGACGTTAGAAACGCTAAATTTGCGCGAAATGGCCAAATACGGTAAAGATAATAAATTACCGTATATCATGAATTAATATCAAACATAAAAAAATTTTAAATTTATTTCCTTCTTGATTAATGTCAATTAGTATTGTGCATTTCTAAAAATTTATTACTTATCTATTAATCTTGCCGAAATTAGTAGTTATTCTTTGTTAGATTAAAGAGTAGTCAACATTATATTTCCGGCCAAGAAAATTGTATACTTCATTTCCGTTAGTTGAGGGTTTTATTTCAATCTGACCGGAAATTGGTGGAAAATAACCACTATAGAAAGTTCTTGGTATACAGACGCACTACTTCATTTTGCTTTTTGATACGGCAGTGAAAATTTGATTCTCTCAAGTACGATAGTAATCTGTATATTACATTATATCCACGTGCATCCGAGTGAACATCTATTTATTGGAGAGGTAAATATATCAGTTAATTATCTTAGGTACATTAATATTATCACACTGAGAGTGATACTTTTTAATAATTTCATTTTTATTCTTATATAACACTTAAGCAATGTGTACATATCTTATACAATTTTTTTTTATAACGCTAGAGTCCTGCCGCAATTTTATGAATTTCAAGAAATTTTACGAAACTTTAAGAAATTTTAGAATTGCTCATTTCTACTGAAATAGAAATAAGAATTACTATACCGGGTGTAACGGGATCAAGGTATACTCCCCTTTTCTCCTTTAGTTTGGAAGATAATTGATTGAAATTTAGGATATACTACATACGTAATTAGCGAAACTTTTTGACATTCAATTGATTTTCTTTCACTTCCGATTTCGCAGAAAGTGACATTAATTTTCGATTTTTAAATTGAACACCCTGTATATTATTGCATTTTTTAATTCTGCATAATTTTCTGAATCCAACGATGCAAAATAAGTAACATTTCAAACATCAATTTTTTTTATAATATAATTTTTAATTTTCCATTTAAGTGTGCCATGATGGTTCCGATGTATTCTAAATGACCCGTGTAATGCTACAAAAATTGAAATCCCGTTAAAAACAATAAATTACGTGATATATGAGCAAATAAAATTCACCAAAATTGTTTTTGGGCCAAAATTCAATTTTTTCAAATGGAACCATATCGGTACCGTGGTATCATTTATTAGTACTATTAATAAGGATTTATTCATATGTCTTATTAAAATGTGCGATGATAAATACAAACAAAATTATAGCTAAAAGGAAATAAGAAAATACAATTTTTTCTAATTAAATGTTAAGAAGTACCTAAGGTGGCTTTGAAAACAATGAAATATTCAGCTTATCAAACATTTGTTGAGTTTTTATTGTGCCTTTAAAAATTGTTTAAAATTCTTGTTAATTGTGTTCAACATGCCGCAAATTTATACAAGAGATTAACATGTCCACTTTTTCATCTCTTGTATAAATTTAGTCTAACGCGGTTAGTCTAGGCATATGAAGATTCAACGTTCCTAAAATTTCAAAACAATCCACGGTATAATGTAATAGCTTGTGCAAGAATATAAGCTGCGATTTTCCCCTCCTATCTTGCAGACTATTTAGGGAGAATCTGTCCGACATCGAGGACTGCGAGATGCCAATGGGGGGTATATCCCATCCTCTTTAAAACAACAATACTTTAGAAATCTTCTTTGAACTATCTCTAAATTCTGGATATGGACATTGTATGAGGGGCACCAAATAATTGAAGCATACTCTAATCGCGATCTTACAAATGCACTAAAAAGCAGCTTTAAAGTGATAATATTGTTAGGGTCACTAGCATTTCTTAAATAAATCCTAATGTTCTTAGGCTATCCGATGTGATACCATGTGATCAATAAACGAGAGCTTCTGATCAAACGTAACTCCTAAACCTCGGAAGGTTGTTGGTCTGTTTATGTTAGTGTCGTTTATGTCATAATCGAAGGTGATCAGATTTGTTCTGGTACTATAAGTCATAACATTATATTTTTGAACGTTTAAAGGTAGTTTATTTGCAACGCACCAATATTTACTTTCAATAAGTCGTTTTGCAGGTTTATACAGTCCTCCATGCTTGCTATGTTACAGTATAGTTCCATGTCATCCGCATACAGTAGACAGTTTGCATTTAAGTTGCAAACGATGTCATTAATGAAGATACTGAAGATTAGATGGCCCAGGTTGAACCCTTGAGGAACACCGGATATTGCTAAGACTTCGACAGAGCTAGCCAGAGCATTCAACATATTGCTTACGATGTATAAGGTACGATCTAAAAAATTCAAATTCAAAACATATTCATTGAAAAACCATGAATCTGAAGTTTTGCAATGAGAAAGCTGAGAATCTATCGAAGGCCCTAGGAAAATCAGTATATACAACATCAATTTGAACCTACCTACTTACCTGTTGTAAATTAAGTGTTCTCAGAAAATTCTGTTATTGTGAGGGTCGGTTACGCTGCTAGCTAGCTCATTAGCTCAGTAGATAGGCCGTCGTCGGTGACATACAGTGGTTGATAATACCCTTCTTTTTATGATTATGTAATGATACTTACATTTTATTTTTAGCTTAATATGAATATTTGAAGATTACTTAGGTTAAAGATGTTATTCTGGGGCGCCAATCATTTTATCTGCTGTTTCAAGTGAGGCTTATTCAATCAGAATGATAAATATTGAACAAATTTATTATATGATATTTAATTAATGTGATTTATGCATATTCATATATATATATATATATTTCTCTATTGTATATCAACTGAGTAATATTAAATCATTGACAAAATAAAAAAAGGCAAAATATATTTTTTTAGTTTTATTAGAAACTAATAAACTATTTTACAGTTTTATTAGAAACTGTGAACTAGGTAACGATTTTATTATAAATCATTTTAAACTGAATTGCTTAAAAAACCAGGACAAATACACTTTGTTTGAATCTCAAACACAAAAAAAAAACAATAACAATATCAAATCCCAAGGAAACAGCAACAATCACAAATTCTATAATAATTTTAAATTCAATTTATAGTTATTGTTAAAACTGGGTAACGTTACACCAATTTAGTTGTTATATAATCATAATTTAATGTTTGACAGTTTATACCTAATGATTAATAAAAAAATTTAGTATTAACAGCTAGAAATACCATAAACGTAAGAGTTTGTGATCACAAATTCCGCATAAGTTTATATGTAAGGTATAATATTATTTACTCATTATTTATAAACTTAAATTTTGAAATAATGGCCGAAATAAGACATTTAAGAAAAACTTACAAGTTAAAAAAAACATTCTGTAGAAGTTTTTTGTTATTCCAAATTTTATGCAAAAAAACTCATTGGTATGCTTAATTTGCCAAATGAAGTAGAATTTACCTTTCCAAGTCCGATTAAAGTTTTATACCGGAGTACAGGTACCTTCGGTTGTTTCTAGTAGTGTCTAAATTATAGCTGCACAGCTGATGCAAAGGTGAACGGCTCAACCATAAATAATAAAATTTCGAAAATTTCACATTATCTGCAGGATTCACAGAACCAGCGAAGCTTACAGGAAAACTTCTACGACAAAGGACACAACCCCTAGAACGGCCCTAAAATTCATATTAAAAATTTGTGGCTACTCTTAAATGGCCTCTATTCAATAGTATTTTCTGATAAATTACTTACGGATTTCTGGTCTGGACGTTTTATTTAAATTTGGACGTTCATGTTTCACAAAAAAATTATTGTTAAACTGGTGACTGCATACTATAACAAATATAATTATGCAAATTAGATTACAAATTTAAAGATCTAAGTTAAATATTTTTACCTGTTTTATCTGAAGATATTAGTCGGAAAGTGACATTGTTAAATACTTAATTATTACATAAATTCTACGCATGGTAGCTTGTATGCGGTGTGGCATCATGTGCGCTTGAAAAATTGTCAATCAACCTCGGTCATGCGGTCTAGCACAATGCCGTTCTTACAGTCGACAAGACGGAAACTACGTATTCACTGCGTAAGTGGATTAACCACTAAATTTCCTTGAATCCGTGTAACTTTTTTGTTTTAACTGATTTATAACAACATGTTTATTATTTTTATAATTTGTGCATGAAGTTTAATTGTTGTACTTAAATTTGACTGAGATTTATAATTCGACTGTTAATAATTGAATATTTGTAATATATGCAACACGTTTGACAGGTGTTAATACTTCTGGTTGCATATTAGTGTTCCTAGCTTCCTTGGGTTTTCAAATTAAATATATTTGAGTAGCTATCAGCATGCTACAACCTGCGTCTATAGATTCAGCTATGAATTTTGTGATATAGAAGAGATTTGTGACAGTGGATCTACCTTTAATAAACCCATGTTGAAATTGACTTAAGTGGTTGTGCATATAGAAATACGTATGTTCATGTAATAGGATTTCGAATACTTTAGAAAAGTTATTGACTATCGTGATCGGTATTAATTTTCGATATTGGTCCGTTCGCCTTTTTTAAGAATGGGCACAATTTTGGATATTTTCCATATATTTGGAAATGTAGTTTCAATGGCAAGATTAAAGAGTATTTTTAACGGTTGAGCTAAGACAAAGGAGCAGTCTCTAATGAGAAATGGTGGTATTTTATCTGGACCGGTGGTAAATTTATGTTTTAGTTTTTTTAGACTTTTGTAAATATCAGATTCATCGAATTTATTCAGATAGAAATTGTCAGCTATAATATCATTGTTATGTTCAACATTTAGTGGGTCAGGCAGTATATAAGAATTTTGGAAAAAGTCTGCGTACGCATTAGCAATATTCTATTGATTCTCAATATTAGCACCGTTATGATGCATTGATGTGGGTATACTGGACACTTTTCTATTATTTATGAATTGCCAAAATTTCTGTGGATTATCACAAATGTTTTTCTCCAGTGCTTTGCAGTATTCTTTGTAAGCAGTATCAATTGATTTCTTAATTTGCTTTCTAAGGGATTTAAATTCATTTAGTGACTGAATATCCCCATGTGTCTTGTATTTTTTCCATGCGCCATGTTTTGAATTAATATCTTTAATTATTTGAGATGAGAACCATTGGAGGATAATATCTATTATGTTTTTTGGTTTTGGAAACATATGTGTCCAGTACTTCATAAATTTTGTCGCAAAATTGCTCACACGCTAAATTTATGTTATTAAAGTCATTAAGAAAGTTCCAATTGACTTCAGCCAGGCATTGATAGAGATCAATATAGTTGGCCTTACGAAAATTAGAATGAATAATATTAATTTCTGTTTATTGATGCCACACTGCAAAGTAACATTTAATAATGCAGTTAAGGCCGGGTGATGGTTATCTTCATCGATCAGAATGTCCACACCTTTTTCGATTTTACTGTCGATATTTGTAAGTGCTATATCTAATAGTCTCTCCATAGAGTTTTTTTTTAAATTGCGTTGAGTTAAATCTAAGAAATTAAGAAAGTTTAATAAAGGTACAGTACGTCCTACTGGTTTGTTTGTTATTAGATAATTAGAGTAATCTGCAATGTTAAAATCACTTAGTATCATGACTTGTTGGTTTTATATATATATTCTATGGAGCTATATATGGCATATATCAGACATTCTAATTTTTTTGATATCGGTTACATCTGAAGCCATACATTTCAGTAACAATATTCAAATTCTACAGAACTTTAGCGATAGCAACTTGCTGACTGGAGTCTAGGGGATAACAGCTAGACTACCAAGACGACACAGGAACTCAAATCAATTTAAAAGTTGGCGAGATTCATATCTTATATTTTTGTATCTATTTCTTTTAAGTATTCTATTTTTTCTGTTTATTAAATATTACAATTTTTATTGATTTGTTTGTAAAGTGTTTCTTTTGTACAACCAAACTTTTCTTCAACTATCGCATTCACTCTTCAACCAACATTTTGTCTTGTAAAATCAAAAATGTCTGTTGAAAATAAATAACAATTTTTTTTTATCTTATGTCATTTGTAAATTATTACTAGACACTTTTTTGGATCTACCCGCAGTGATCTGTTTTCTGACTTTAAGAGGATAAATTTCACATTCTTATTTTTGTGGGTGGCGCCTAAACCAACATTATTAAACTTATGTCTTCTTAAGTTACAAAACAAATTAGTCCCAAATTGGGTACTTCGAAGATTTCTAGTTTGACCTGTGAACCCACTAAAACAGAACCTGTTAACTTAGCTCTTGTTTTCTCTCTATATATTAGCGTATATATTATTTTATATTATGACCAATAAGTAAATTGTTTACTGAAGAATTTTTTAAGACATTATTTTCTTAAAACTTTCCCTCTCTCACTCATTTTGTGGAAGTGTTTACATTAATGAGTATTGTTAGTTAAATAGCCAATAAGTTTTGTAGGAAATTTAATGTGCTTAATTTTTTATATAATGGTGTTTTCGCTAAACCTCAAAGTTTTTGAAATATTGGCGAGAAACTAAAAAATATACATTTTACAGCTTTTCCACCCCCCCCTCCTTCCGAATCCCACACCAAAAATTTTGGAACTTTTTGTCACATTATTGTCACGACCCCTCTTTGGGGGAGCCGCGACTGACGGCCACTTGGCTTGTGAGAGAGGGAGATTGGGTAGTCAAAGTAGAAGACGAGTTTAAAACAAATATAATTTATTAACAAAATAACAACAAACAGTGTCACAGTACGGAGTCGCACTTCTTAACACTTAAGAATAGGACTGTCTTAAGAATTCGACTGGCGCCCGCGTTAATAAAATTCGTATTTATACTATTACTACATGCTTATTTAGCAGGTTACCTATTGAGTACAAGTTCGTATTTATTGTTTGTTTTTAATAATTCAAGTCAGGTCTCGTTCTCAATATTTGTTTAATAGTATTGCAAAGTATATCAATTTAGAATTTGGAAAAATTATTTGTATCAATATGTAACCTACTAAAGCTGCTTTATAGCTTTCTCCTCAAACATGAATACTCCTTACGTAACACATTTCCCCCTTTTAGATAGAGCTAGCCCCTAGCTCTAAAAAAACACATTTCTCAACATAGAAAGAAACAAAGTTTTCAACCTAACACTAAAGAACAGAAATTCATTCATCCATTTAAAAACTCTCATTCAAGATAACAAAATTATACAAATTGGTAAAATACGCTTCATCAACAAAAAATTTCTACAAATCGATAATTGTTCATTACGAGGAAATATAGTTTTTTGCGTTACGCAAGGTCGTGACATTTGGTGGAGGCGCCGGCTTCGACTTTGTACAAGGGATGATTTGGCTGTCACAGTAGGACCGAGCTTACAACATAAAAAATTTTTTAAGTCAATAATCGCGTTTTGTTTTTATTTCTTTTATGGTGTGTAAAGTACGAGGTCTTGTTGTCAGCAAAGATTTAATTTTCTTATTTTTCAATTTTTTTTCTTGTATGGAATATAATTTTTGGGGTTCTAAGATCGAGTTGTTTGCTTTCCCGGAGGATAATTATTCGAATAATTTGTTTTAAAACATTCATTATTGTATGTTTGTTACTTTTTATTAAAATATCTAGAGTTTCTTTTAAAACTATTTTATGTCATTGCTGACAAACAAAAAAACTAATTAGGTGCATCATTAACCTAGCAGACGTTGCAAAATAGTAGTGAAACTAGACCATGACCAGAATATGTTTATATTTGATGAAATATATTGAGTTATTATGAATGGTATGTCGTTTATTAAATATTGTAATTGTTTTACATGCATATATGTGTTACATTATATGGGTAAAATAAAGATTATGCGTTGATTGATTATTGAATATTTTTATTGTGGTTCATGAAGTATAAATGTATTAAACTGTTTTGAAATATATATACTAGGATATATAAATAAATATATAATAACGTAACAATATACTGGATCATGGAAGGTAAAAAACAAATAGAGTAATTGTGGAGTGTTATATGTACAACAGGTAGAAATAATGAATTTGTATGGGAGTGATCTTGCTGATATCACATGGTGTCGGGGAACGTTGGGATAAGCACTAGAATAAATAATTTTTTAGATAGCTTTTCTTTTCTAATATTAATGTCATTTAATTTCTATTTCATTAATTTTTCATCTTCAATATAAACATTTAAATTGAAAATATTTTAAAAGCCATATCAGTCAATATTTATTCTTAAGTAATAGAAGAAGCAGTAATATAAAATATATTGCGGGGAAGTAATCGAAAAATCTTTATTTTGAAATCTTTTCATTATTATTACTAATTTTCCAGGGGGAAAGTATTCCCTAGTTTCCAATATAAAATTAAATAATTTTTTGAAACTATGAGTAATTTACACCAACAGTAAGACAGTGGCCAACATCGCATACGTTGTTTGTTGAATTGCTCTGTGGACAAAAATATTATGGGAAGGACATTAGATAATAGTAAATTAAAAGTTAGGAAGGCAGAATTAAGTATGTAAAAAAGGACATAGAGAAGAACCACAGTACCAAACAATAGGCGTTAAAGAATTTGTTTCTTGTATGTGCATAGGGAATAACTAACGTCTCAAGAATTATGTATAAAAGTGTACAATGCTGAGTATTATGAGGTTTTTGCATGAAGAAATGCAAGTATATTTATGAGGTTTTTGCGTAAAGGAACGCAAGTGTTTTATGGAGTTTATGATGATGAATAATAATATGAGGTTTATTATGGTGAATATTATGAGGTGTATTGATTTTATGAGGTTTGTTGCACAAAGAGATGCAACGTGACAGATGAGGAAGACGTGGAAGATGGTTTCACGGTGAAACTGAACGTCAGCCCCATCAATTATCGTTTTTTGCACAAAAGTACATAAGTGAGACGGGTTTTATTGATTTTCTTTATATGAAGTAGGTTTAATTTTAACACGAAGGGTACAAATTTGAGTAGGAAGTTGTCCTAGAAAAGTCAAATTTCATGCCAAAAGATAAAACTAACTTTAAATATACTCGAAGCAGGAAAACATTTTGCATAATTTGTTAAATTAAACTAAAGTACAAAAATATTTTGATTAATTTAGTAGAACTTCCCCCGTTTTTCATTTTTATATACTTGTCTCTAGTGATATAATAAAAACAAAAAAAAAAACTTAGATGTACATATATTTCTTCTTTGGGAAATAAACAGGAATAATAATTCCTTAGTAGTAATGCTTTTGTAAAAAATTTGTATTGTAATGTTTTCTGTATTTTTTTTCATGTAATGAAATGCACAAGGGCGGGGCACACTTAGCACTGAAAACCAGAGGATGGCAGTTGGCATTGTGAAACTAGGAGGGTTGGATCCTGAGCAGAGCAAGGAATAGATACTTGGACCATCCATAGTATATAGGTTATTGTTAATGTTCAGAGAAGCAACATGGGACCTAAACTTCCCCAACCACTACATGGTGGTGATAATGTATTTCCAGTAAGGGCCATAGGGATAATCCATTCGTCTATAGCCATCCAGGGGCTAAAGTTTCTGCTGCAGTTCCCGAAGCTAGCTGCCTAGCTATAATGCAGTACATGTTCCCATCATAGCTGCGCTAACTCCTTTCGAGCAAATGTTTTGTTTATTTATGGTTTACAAGTGTTAGTAACCAAAGCATCCGCTACAGCTAACTCAGCGACTTCACCTCCAATTCAATTCAATATAACTTTATTTTGAATTTTAATTACAGTTGCCTCCCCAGAGCCCACTCCGGGTCCGGTCGTGCAACCACCGCGCGATTCGCGGTGGCTGATTGCAGGGCCGGGCGGATTGGGTCTGGCTTGGCTAAAAAACAATTAAAACTTAAAACCTATACTCCTTCTGCTAACAAACAGATTAAAAAAGGTATTAAAATTAAATATATCTAAAAAACAGATTTTATAAAACTTAAGAACTACACATTTTAAAAAAAAAAAACTTTCATCTTTCACCAAGTAATTTTGACACTGACGCTGACACCTCAACATAAACGAGGAGCTTTCCGCGGGGTGTGAAATCGCCGGGCTGCGCATAGGCTGGCCTAAACTGTGGTTTTTAAATTTTAGGTTTTTCGAGATTTTTGGTTTTTTTGTTGAACATTTTTGAATGGAAATGAATTTAGACAAAAATGTACAAAAAGAATACAAGAAATAAAAGGGATAAAAGGAAACAAACAGAAAAGAAGAGGGGGACAGGAAAGATTTAAAGATTCAAAAGGTATGAAATATCAGTAAAGGTGGATAGGGTAAGCGGAAGTTATAGTTGGTGAAGTTTGGCTACAGAGGTTGCCGGAAGATCGGTAACGTCTGGTATGGTAGGGTGTGTTTTATCCGAAATGGGGCATTATGCTCTCTAATCTGTGTTATGTTTCTTGTTAGCGGACTGTCGCCCAGCTTGAAAGAATAGAATTTTTGTGAGATGGTCTGGACGTAGTCCGCTATTGGGGTTATGTCGTGGCAAAGTGCGTATAAGTCTCTGAGGGAGGTGTACCTTCCAGAATTAGAGATGAGGCGCATAAATTTGTGCTCAAACACTTTTAGTTTTCTCATTGTCGTGGCCGGTATGCTGCACCACACCGGCGCCGCGTATGTGATGGACGGCCTGACCACCATTGTATACAACAATTTTTTATTTTGTCGGTTAAGTCTGCTATCCCTGACCATGAGTGGATACAGACTCCTGGACAGGGAGTAAACCGTCCGTATTGTCTCATTTATATGCGTGTTAAACGTCAGTCGCTGGTCTAGTCTGACCCCCAAGTACTTCACGCACCTTTTAGTTGGAATTTTGTTTCCCCGGATCGAGATTGGTGTTAGGATTTTGTTTTCAGTGAAACGGCGTGTGAAGACTATCGCTTCCGACTTTTCAGCATTTACCCGAATCTTCCACTGGTCGTAATACGCCATGGCACGAGCCATGTACGCCTTCAGCAGCATGTTCGCTGCTTGAGCGTTATGCGAATGCGCGTACATGGCCGTGTCGTCGGCGTACTTGGCCAACTTCGTATTCGGGAACTCTGGGAAGTCGGAAACGTACAGGTTGTATAACTTTGGTGACAGGCACGATCCTTGTGGGACTCCCGCGCGAATGTCCCGCCGTGTTGAGAGTTTGTTATTCACTCGAACCTGCAGGGATCTACCCGTCAAGAACGAGTGAATGAGTTTGATGAAATAAGTCGGAAAATTGTAGTCGTGCATTTTGTACAGTAATCCCGGAATCCAGACGGTATCGAACGCCTTCTCAATATCGAGGAGCACCATAGTGGTGTTCTTCCCGAGGTTGTATTGTACTTTGACGTCGTTAACTATCCTAACGACTTGTTGTACCGTACCCCTGCCCTTTCTGAAGCCAAACTGGGACTCATCGTCGATGTGAAGCTCCCCCTGAACAGCGTCTAATCTGATCAGGACGAGCTTCTCCACCAACTTGGAGATCGCCGAGAGTAACGAGATGGGCCTGTAGCTGCCGGCGAACTTCGCGTTCTTGCTTGGCTTAAGGATTGGCACGACCACGGCGCATTTCCACTGGCTAGGCCAGTGTTGCAGCCGCAGGATCGCGTTAACGATGTACGTCAATTGCACAATACCTTTCCTCGGGAGATATTTGAGCAGTTTGTATTCGATACCGTCTTTTCCCGGGGCTTTGTTGTTTGGTAAGTTTTTGACAATATCTACTATTTCTGAGGCCTTGGTCATGACCTTCAGAAATTCTCTTCTTGTCAGTTGTGCGTCATGACCAATGATTTCGTTTATATCATTTTCGATGCGGTCGTGCTCTAAATTATTTGGTATGTTGTTATTATGTATGCTTTCGAAATGTGAAGCTAGGTCGCTCGCTTTTTGCGCGTCTGTTATCGCCGTCTGTCCGTTCGCGCATGTCAGCGCGGGTATGGCCTCCCGCGTATTTTTCAGGGCCCTCGTCAGCTTCCACAGCGAGTTGTCCTGAGGATTTAGCGCTGCCAGCTTGTCCCCCCATTTCTGGTTCCTTACAGTGTTGATGGAGGATCTGATTTGCCTTTGCAGTCTGATCATCTCGGCCTTAGCGTCGACATCGCGATTTCGCTGCCAAAGCCGTCTCAGTCTGTTTTTCTCCTGTATGTCTTGTATGACCGCTGCGTCGAGTTGGTCTTTGTTGGGGTTTATTGTGATAGTGGTGGCAACAGTCTGTTTGGCATCCTGCAGCACTCTTGTAAACTCTTCCACTACATTTTCCAGCTCGGCGAATGTGCTGATTGTGTTGTTCAGTATTAAGTTTGTGTTAATATGTGCTTTATAGAGGCGCCAGTCGGCACCCCTATACGATGTGATTTTTCGTGTGATATCTTCCCTTGACATATCGTTCAACTCTAAGATGATCGGGTTGTGATCGGATGTGAGTTCCTCCAGGGCAACTGGGGCCGTGGAGTTCCTCACGCCCTTATTGACCACTATGTCAAGGGTTGTCGGTGTTGTACCGTTATCCGGAAAATGCGTGGGATCGTCCGGATACTGCAAGATGACATTATGTCTATTGACATAGTTAAAAAGTGTGTTACCGTTCGCGTTGTTGCGATGGCAGTTCCAGTTGCGATGTCTAGCGTTAAGGTCGCCTATGAGCAGACAGCGCGGGCTTGCGCTCATCAAATTCTCCAGGCAACCCGCCGTAAAGCTGTTTGCTGGTCTATTGTACGCGGTTATGATGCTCATGCCGCCCTCTAGCGTCACACACATATTCTCTACGGTTGTGTTCCGTATAGAATGGCGCGTGTGTGCAATATCTGACTTTATGAGCACGGCTACCCCGCCGCCTCTGTTATTGTCGGCCCTATCTTTTCGAAGTACCGTATACCCTCGGATTCGCAGCTTGTCTTGTCTGGTAAGTTTCGTCTCATCTAGAAGCATAATGTCAATTTTATGCCTCAGTAAGTAATTGATGAGAAAAGGAATTTTGTTACCTATACCATTGGCGTTCCAGGAAGAAAGTTTAATTTTTATTTAGAATGCATCCTGGGGTATTGCTTCAAGGAAGCGATGCATAACAAAGAATTTCTCTCCTGCGTTTACACACCTCTCAAGCTCATCGTTTAGGTTGCTGTATAGCGCCAGTAATTTGTCCAAATCTACTAGCGAAGTCATTCTGCGTTGCTGCTGTCGGAGGAGCTCAATCTTCTCCGCGGTGGTGGTGGCGGCGGCAGCTCCGTTCCTTAGGGGAGGGGTGGGCAGCAAGGCAGGTCCTCTTCTTTCCTCCGTCCTTTGGGAGGCTTGATTGAATGCCTGACTGGGCGGCGGGCGACTTCACCTCCAATCCACTAAACAAGTAATCACTCAGTGTAAGTGCAGAAAACACTAGACGAGGTGTGCCCGGCGCCTCCACCAAATGTCACGACCTCCCTTTGGGAGAGCCGCGTCTGACGGCCACTTGGCTTGTGAGAGAGGGAGATTGGGTAGTCAAAGTAGAAGACGAGTTTAAAACAAACATAATTTATTAACAAAATAACAACAAACAGTGTCACAGTACAAACAGGCACAACAATAATAGTAAAAAATTGGGGGGCTCTTACCAATATCACTGATGTGGGGAAATGCGTCAGGATAAGGAGTCGAATTTTTAAGACAGTCCTATTCTTAAGTGTTAAGAAGTGCGACTCCTTATCCTGACGCATTTCCCCACATCAGTGATATTGGTAAGAGCCCCCCAATTTGTTACTATTATTGTTGTGCCTGTTTGTACTGTGACACTGTTTGTTGTTATTTTGTTAATAAATTATGTTTGTTTTAAACTCGTCTTCTACTTTGACTACCCAATCTCCCTCTCTCACAAGCCAAGTGGCCGTCAGTCGCGGCTCTCCCAAAGGGAGGTCGTGACATTATATATGGAGGGCAATTAACAATCTAGGACAGGCTTTAGCTTGTTGTTTTGAATGTTGAGGTTTTAGTCTAATTTTATTGAACTATAAAGTACCATTTGAGTCCCATGCTCCTATAACAAGATCACAACCTAAATTCTAGCAAACACCACTATTAAAATATAATCTGTTATGACCAGTAAATTCTCTTCTGGGCAAGGGATATATCCTGGACGTCTATATTATACTCAGTAAACATCTACATTTTACAAATAAAAGAAGTTCTATGTACGTTCATCGGATATTCTCAAGGTTTTACACTGATATCTTCTCGACATATGCTGTTCTTTGAGAATCTGCCTATCTTCTATCTATAGAAGATAAACGCAAGCTCCAATTGTTTTGTGTGCTCCAAAAATTGAATTAGCATCGTTATACACAATATAGTTCTGATTTTAAAAGAATGTCCTCCAAAAGATGTATACGACTAAAATAAAATTCTCTAGTAGTTATTTCACCTTCAAAAAAATTATTGTTATTCAGAAGGGAGAATGTTCATTTATTTTTCACTGCTTCTTAGTAAAAAAGTCCACTCAATTACATGGTTTCCCTAGTAGCGCAGTAGCCTTTTAATGTAGGCAGGAATAAAGTTAAAGATAAAGCGATTAAGTCGATTATCCCATCACAAAAACCTGAGCGTAATATCTCAGTTGCCTGCAACGATAATCGCTACACATAAAGCCGGTCTAGTAGGCCTACATTTTGATCACATTAGTTTTAATAGGCCACTTTATACTTTTTTATCTACCCCGCAAATATTGAAGCAGCCAACGGATTCGTGTATCCTAAATCACTTCTCTAATAGTGGCAATTAAATTTTAAAGCCGATTGCTTCCAATTTACGAGACTTACTAATATAGTTTGAGAGAGTTTCGAATATTGCTTTGGAAACTTCAGTTATAGGTATGCAGTTATGTAGATAACCTGATAAACAACACTCACTAGGAACCTTTGTAAATTAAAAACATGTATTAAAATTTTACATTCTATCATCAGTACGAAACAAGGAAATTCTATAAAAAAAATTAAGTTTAAGTTTAAGTAACGAAATTGAGCATCGAATAAAAACTATTATTGCTTCCAACAGTTTTTAACTAATGTTAGGTACCTATGGGTTCAAATTATTTCCATATTTTACTGTATTTTTGGCAAATAAACATTATCTTTCTATTCATAATTTAGTCTATACTCTAAGCTTTTCTATACTGAAGGATTTGCGTCCTTAGATGAATAAATAAATTAGTTTAAAAAAGGTCTTTGTCGTAATGTCGTTCCAGTACAAACTAAATTTAAACGCCTTTGTATTCATATATGTAAAGCCTAAGCACATTTTACACGAGCGTAGAAGTTTCCACAATGCAATAAGTTCACACGTTTATGAATATGTAATTGGAAAATACAATTTACAAGTTACATGTATCATAAAGTTGTTTTAATTATAATGTTAGCATTACGTTTGTTCCTTGTAGTAAGTAAAAAATACAAAAGTTAAAGTTAGAACCGTTGTACCAAAGCAAAGCTGAAATAATTACAAAATAGATTGTAAGATAATTTATGTAATAGTTTCATTTCAAATAGAAATTAGTGAATTATAACTGAACACGATATTGTATTCTTCAACTATAATTAATTTTTTTTTAAGTACTACCACTTTATTTATTAGTAATTATTTATTCATTTATCGAATTTACGTCTTGATGGTAAAAACTAGTTACAGGGTAGGCAAATCACATACTGTGAAAATATAAAATAGTAGATACAGACCCACATAGCATTCTACATAATATGTATCCAAAAATGTCTATGATGTTAAAAAATATACCATAATAGAGTGGTATAATAGTAATAATGATACAACATGGAGGTCATATCATTTTTTTATAATATGTACTTATAATATAACCATACATATTTTTATGTCCGACCACGTTATAAAGGACTGTTTATGATATAGTTTTGCGCCTATAAAGTACCTCTTTATTGTACTAGTAAAAAATAAAGTTACTTTATTTTACTATTATGTCGGATTTAGACGTTTTCAAATTGCTACGATTTACACGTACATAAACAAATAAATACGTTGGATATTAATGGTTATAAGATATTACATAAAGAAACTCACTTGGGCTACTGTAGCGTTGCAGATATCGCAGGTACAACTTAACCCGGATAAGTGATGTAACTTGCCCACGATAAAATTTCAGCTCAGACTATCTCAGGGCGTTAAGCCCAAGTTTACATAAGCTATGACAAATTATTAGTTTACTTACTTACACAAATCACTGAGGGTTCCATACGTAGTGGTCGCAGACGAAATAAACATGAAATGCACTATATTACGAAATTTACAAATTTTGGTTCTCTAGCATGTAGCCTGGTGATGTTGAAAAGATGTGGCAAATTTCTTGATTAATAAGTTACAACATTAATTAAATGCCTCTTGTAGCTACACATCGGTTTACAACGTGAGGATGAATGGTAATAAATTCGGCCACAATGGGTCTGATTTAGAGAACCTCCTTAAATAAATTTAAATGCATAAAATCTTGAAATATGTACAAGTTAAAATACAACAGTAAGTATGAATGGATATAACAGCGCAGAACCACTGAAGGTGGTCTCCGGTAAATAAAAATAACACACTTATCTAGGGTTTTATAATACTGACTCGGACGTTGAAGAACCTGTGGCCCTATGGTGGTGTCTTCGGGACGAAAGAAATTGCCCCAAGGATGGGGTTGATTATAGCCTCTCCAGCACTGGAACTTTCTACTGTGTGTGGATACCCCGTCCGTGTAACTTCACTGCTGTGTGTAGAAGCCCCGTCCGTGGAACCCTAAAGATATCCCGATTTTAATTTGCATGGTCGGAAATGCACGTGAAGCGTGCCTAATGAGAGCAATTTAAATCTGACATAACCTACAATAAGAAATATAATTCACCTCACTGATGAGGGAACAATCCACCAATGTTCCTAGAAAGCCACAGTTGGATGAATGGGGTCTAGTCCGCCTTTCAAGTCGACACGATACTTCCAAAGGAAAGCCTGCAAATTTGTGAAACACGTGGGTAGAGAATGGGTAAGATGCGTGAAGAGGTTAGCTGTTAGCTTACCTTGTATACTTAAATATCCTGCTTCCGCAGTTAAAATTTACTCACAACAACAAAATATTCCGCTAAACGGAACAACAACAGATGGATAAAATTTTCCTGTGTTGATAATCCCAAAATCCACCAGGATGCCTTGGATAAACCGAGTTTTGTAGGATTATCAACCGTATATCGCCATTAAAAATGGTTGCGTTCCTCAACAGCTGGAAGTATATCGCGCTTCCCGTGGACAATAGCGAAACTCTGCTACGGACGTAGCGGTTGTTATTATGCGGCCCACAAAACGTTAAGGCGTATGGTGGGTCGCATACGCTAGAGGTCCGCAACAAAATTAATATCTACAACTGTCAATGGCAACATAAGTTTATTTAAATTAATATTGCAACTAAACCTAACTAAATATTAGATAATATAACAAATATTATTACTTATTATAATGGTTAATATTGATAACGCAATGATTGTTATTAGAAATATACATGCTCACTTTGCTAGTTTCTCATAGAATAAAAATAAAATTTATTAAACGAATTCTTTCCAATAATGAGCCGATGCCAGATTATGACGTTTTCAAATAAATATGTACAGCAGTCATAAAAATGTCAAAAATGCCAAATTTAGCGGTCGGACATAAAGCTTTGTGTATGCAACTCGTCCATAATAAGGCTTCATTGAACTCGCTACGCTCGCTCGGCCATAAACCGGACTCGTTCAATAAAGCCTTGTATTATTACTTAATACATAAATACCTGTTATCTGGCTACACAAGGTGATTATTTTTTATATTGAGTAGTATTACTATCTCGCAAACCATAACAGTTGCAAAGTTGGTTAAATAGGAAGAAAGTTTCGTATTTTGTAGATCAATGAAATAGGTTCCAGAGATTTTTCTTTATACATTTATTTAACGTCGGCCTATTTCCGCTACTGAGGCCTAGCTACCCCCAACCAGGAATTTTGCCGAACCTCTTCCCTTAAGAAGAGTAGGGAACTTTTACTTGCCTAACATTTAATAGACAAGGGACCGACGGCTTTACATCCCCTACGAAGGATGGTATATCCCCTATACAACCCTCGCCTAAGGTTGTATAGCTTCCGCGCTGATATACAAGCCGCTGGAAGATGTGTGAGGCGAGGACGCGGTCTTCGTTGTGAAAACTCAGGTTCCTCTGTTGTTGGGAAAATAAAAGTATTTTGGCTGGCTAGCTTCGACTGAGACTCCCAGAGGCCACTGGTGCACTTAATTTCTTTAAACGTGAGTTCGGAGTGGTATATTCTTAAGCGGAAGGATTCGGCCAATAGTTACACACTGTATAAGTTTCAGAGCGTAAGAATGCTTTTTATTTATTGTAACGGTCTAAAGCTTCACCTTGTATAAGATTTCTGTAGTTAATTCGCTTTTTGGTTTGTCGGGTAGGGCCTACTTGAGTACCCTGTAGATATTTTTCTTTCAATAATAACACTGTATTTAGAAAGAACACGGAATTAACAAACTTTTATTTATGCGAAAAGCACAGAGTTGAATATTTATATCATTTAAATTAAACAAATTTCTTTTCAGGTAACGTAGCGATACTTAGAATTTTACCTTGGACGGTGCGGGTTTCGTTTTAATGTAATCAAATCTGAGATAGTTCACTTACAAACTAGGGTCACGAAGACGATTTATTTTTACTAAAAACTAGGGCCGCGAGGGCGATTAAAAACGTAGCACTGGGGATGAATAAAAATATAAAAACCGATTTTTTACTAGGGGCTGCCTAGAAAGAGGACGCGGGTACAGCTTTATGTTTCGTTAGATATACCGGAAAACACAACTTTGGGTTTAGGCTCTGTGTCGACCAAAGGGTAACGCGGGTAATTAGAACTTATTCGTAGATACACCGAGAACACAACTTGCCGGGAGCTTGGCACGTTCCTCCTTTTAAACAAATGACGGGGCACGAAGTGGTCGAGAGCTGGATGAAAATTAAAAGGGTACGAGACATTCATTTGTGCTATTATTGTGAAATGTTGTGCAATAGTTGCTTAAATTTTTGAATTTCTAATTGGAAATTATACTACTAAATCGGCTATGAAAAATGTAATATTATGATATGAAAATGTCAACGGAATCTAATTTGGTTTTGGAAATATTCAAGATAACTGTGGATATGACTCATGTCTGGAAATGGTCCCGTGAAGTAACGTTGAGGGTTCTACTTTAATCCATAGTAGTAGTAGTAGTAATTGTTGGGAGAGGCCTAGTGCCTGGCAAGTAGGCCCTTTTTACCTACCCCCTGACGTCCCCTCAACCATTCACTTCTACTCGGCCTCCTACTCCCTCTTGAAACCTTCCTGATCTTCCAATGAAGGTCAGGACATGTTTCCATTCGAGAAAGTCCATTTCCTCTTTTGGGAGCGTTGTGGCGCCGAAGAGTTCATACCTCAGGCGCCCGAACGCTTCACATTGTCCCAAGAAGTGAAACGATGTTTCTTCATCACTTCCGCATCTTGAGCAGGTGGGATCTACCTCAACCCCTATCAGTGATAGGTGTCTTCTAAGCCTGCAGTGACCAGTTAGGACTCCGACCAATTGGTTCAGGGTCTCCCGGCTTCTACCTAGCAACCAGGCCGCCCTTGACTTGTTCGGCCCCGTTACGAAGTCTCGAGCCTGTCTGCAGCCGCTGCTCAGCCTCCAATGTTCCCTCAATGTTGCTTGTGCCCACTCATTAAGGGCCGTAGCGACATGTTTCCTTGTAATTCCCAACATGGGCTCCGGGCCTAGACAGGGCTCCCTGGCCCCGAGCCTAGCCAATTCATCGGCTCTCTCGTTTCCTGGGACCCCGGTATGTCCCGGAACCCATATCAGGCTCACTTCCTTGTGCCTGGCAAGTTCCTCTAGAGCGTCTCCGCACTCTTGGACGAGGGGGGACCTCGTCCTGGGAGAGCAGACCGCCCGAAGTGCTGCCTGGCTGTCTGAACAGATACAAATATTTTGTTCCGTACCGTTCCTCGTTTCTTCCTTATATGCCACTTTTAGGATGGCATATACCTCTGCCTGAAAGACAGTAGTGTATGATCCTAGAGCAAAGCTCTCCTGTACTTTCCTGCCTTCCAGGAATATTCCTGCCCCCGATGACTGCCTCTGTCCATCTACTAGAAGGGAACCATCTGTGTAGCACACCAGGGAGTTCGGGGGAAAATTAATCTTTCCTTCTGCCCACTCTTCTCTACTAGGTAGGGTTAGAGTGTACTTTCTCTCTAATCTCAAGCAGTCGGTTGCTTCCCTCACCTTAAGGGCGGAGATCGGAATCTCCGCCTCCGCCAATCTGGCAATGGCTGCATGACCCTCTGTCCTTCCACTACACCGCCAGCTGCCTGAGTCTCGCATTCTTAGATGGGCCGCCATGGCTTCCTTCTTAATCCAGGCTGGAAGCTTTGGCAGCCCTAGCATTACTTCCAAGGCAGCTGTATGTGTCGTCCTCATTGCGTCTGTAATCCCAAGACAGGCAAGTCTTTGAACTTTTGCCAGTCTTCGAGACGTGGTGATGCGGTTCACACTCGGCCACCAGACCACCGACCCATATTGGAGTCTAGGTCTGATTACCGCCGTGTAGACCCAGTGCAGGATCCGTGAACTAAATCCCCAGTTCCTGCCCACCACCTGGCGCAACTGCCAGAAGGTTGCCGTCGACTTCTCTACGATTCTGTCGAATTGTGCTCCCCATGACAGTTTTTTATCCAGGATCACCCCTAAGTACTTGACCTCTTGCGATAGTGCTAGGGGTCTTTCGTACATTATTGGTGCCCTGAAATTCTCTATTTTCCTCCTTTTGGTGAAGAGGACCAGTTCAGTCTTGGATGGGTTGACTGAAAGGTTCGTCTCACCGCACCATCTTTCAATAATTCTGCAGGCTACCTGCATTCTGTCGCAGATGACGCTTAGGAACCGGCCAGTTACAAGAACTAGCCCGTCGTCTGCATATGCCTGCGCATAGAAGCCTTCTGACGTCAGCCGCTCCAGGAGACCATCCATTATTAGGCACCATAGATGAGGCGAAAGGCAGCTGCCTTGAGGGCAGCCTCCCTTCACCCCGATGTCAACCAGGCAGTCCCCTAGGGCTGCGCTGACTCTTCTTTCTTCCAGTGCAGGCTGTACCCATCTGATCAGTATGGGGGTTGTACCCCTGGCCTGTAGGGCCCTACAGATAGTCCTCGTACTTGCCTTATCAAAGGCTCCTTCTATATCAAAAAATACTACTAGGGCTACTTCCTTGTAGTGGAGAGCCCTTTCTACCTTATGCACAAAGGCATGCAGGGCTGTCTGTCTCTGTGGACCTCCCTTGCCTATATGCATGCTGATTCTGATGTATTGGGTATCTGGTTAACACCCTTCCATCAGGTGTCTGTCCACTATCCTTTCCAATGTTCTCAAGAGGAAGGATGTGAGACTGATTGCCCTAAAAGATTTTACGGCCGTGCAGTCCTTCTTTCCCACCTTGGGGATGAAGGTCACTTTGGCGTGTCTCCAGGCCAGTGGAACGTATCCCAGTGCCAGGCTGGCTCTAAATACTCTCCTCATATGGGGTAGGAGTATTCCCAGGCCTTTCTGGAGCAAAGCTGGGAAGATTCCGTCTGGTCCTGCTGCCTTGGGCGTTCATCGCCCAGGAAACCGCGCCGTCCGTTATCATTCCCTCTGCGAGTTGCCAATCCGCTTGTGGGATCTGCTCCTCTAGGGCTATGACCGCGGCGGCGCCATCTCCGGGGAAATGAACGTCCAAGAGTAGTCTTAGTGACTCCTCACTGGAGGTGGTCCATGTCCCGTCCTGCTTTTTTAATGACCCTATGGTCTCCTTTTTTCCACAGCTGAGTATTTTCATCAATCTGGCGGACTCCGGTAGAGAGTCTACCTCCCCACAGTATGTCCGCCCCTTACCCTCTACTTCAATCCATATTAATGTTATATTTGATGTTATATGTGATGCTATGTTTAGTCATGATAAATTTATATCGGTCATGATAAATCATATTTAGGGTAATGAAGTGAAGTTGGCGACGAGTTGCCAGCATGCAAAAGGGAACTAGTAAATTGGACTTAGAGTTTTATTTAAGAAAAGAAGCTGAATGTGGGATAACTAAATGAAGATAGTGACGAGTGACCAGCAACACATGGGGAACACGTAAACTGGTCTTGATTTGGAGAAGATTGTTTTATAGGCGGCTCGGGGAGATAATTAAAAGATGTTTAAAGATATTTTATGGAAATTGAATTTGACGTGAAAATTAAGAGAAGGGGGCTTGTAGAATGTTTTGGGAAGCGAAATAAATTATAATAGATTGAAGTTTGGGGAATAAATTGAAAGTGGTTTGAAATGTTGAGGGGCTGTATTTTTGAGGGGTGTCGTTTGTAAAGTCTTGTTGGTAATTTGACGGAATTGGGTGTTTTGAGTAATTTGATGATGGAATATGAATGTCGGTGAATTATCGAAGATACTTGAATTTTCTCAAACTTTTTACTGATACACTGTAGTTTTTTGTTATCGTAGGTGTCTTAATGATTTTTTTATGGTGTTTGCCAGGTTGACCCTGACAAACGATTTATTTGGCAAATTTTGACTATTTTTTGGTCGGCCATTTTGGTAGTATGGGGAACATACTACAACAGTTGGAACGGTTACCCATCCAACTACTAACCGTGCCTTACGTTGCTTTACATCGCATATCGAAGTATGTACATAGTAAAGACGCACCCACGCTCGACCCGGTTCCAGAAATATACGGTAGAATCCGAAATACCTCGTTTTTTTGCACCTAGCGTTGTCGCTATAAAAAATATCACAAAACTTTATACACTAGCTTTGCTGTAACTTATCGTATTCAAATTTTTATTATGACATATCGTTGATCCAGGGCCACAATCAACTTTATTTTTTAAATACGACCTGTCCTTTTTTTGTCATTTTTGTCAAAAGCTGTCTTAAAAGTGGATATGCTTTTGTGTACAAGTAGAGTCCATTTGTTGTGAGAAATTCCAATGTCTGTGTCTCGGTGATAGTACACTCCGATTGTGTTGTTAATCGGTGTTATTTTCGGTGCTGATCCGAACAGCAGGAGAAACATTAGTTTCTTTATTCCTCGAGTCTAGGTTGGAAATTGAATGCTACTTCGCAAGCTTAGCTACACTACGGTCTTCTCTGCTAGGGGCGTCACCAGGTATTCCTATCGCAGAGATCTCCTTTATTGCTTTCTTACTTGCTAATATGTAGTTGCGTTGATTATGTTTCCTGTATTTCTTTGTTGTGCTTGTTGAATTTTTATTGTTTGTTTCTTTATGATTATAATTGTATATTCTTTTTCTGAATAAAGGATTGGGATCCACTACCACAGCTAAGAAGTTCTTCTTGTTGCAGAAGCTCTTTTCGTCTGGTTAGACACCTTTTGCAAATGGACTCCTTATTCCATCGCATATGTTTTCAACTGGTTAGGCTCCGAACTGCGATGTTTTCAGAGCCAGCTCGAGTGAACCAATTTTATATCTTTGATTGTAGATTTTACTTTTTAAAAACTTTATTTTATTCACAGTGGAGTTAACTTTGGCTTTGCAGAAATAATAAAAATATTCATTTTGAAATTATTCAATCGAATATGAGTTTATGACTAAAGTTATAATGCTTGTTGGTAATATTTATAACATCTTAGAAACAAAGAAAATGAGCATTGGCAATTCAGCAAAGAATCTAGAATGAAATTGGATGCTCAAGTGAGAAAAGTTGTTACGCAATATGTAATTTGATATGACTGGGAAGGTTAAGTTAATATCTCATGAGTAATATGGTGTTATATGGTATATTTTGATATAGGTAATATACAATGTGTCTACGGCAAAGTGGTATTGTAGGTACAATGACAACTTTTTTTGGATTACAAACACAATTTTTTGTTCAAATGTGCTTTTAGAGGGCGGAATATTAAAACATAATATTTTTAGTCGCAAATTCCTCTATAAAATCCTCATTTGACTATAAGGAACGTAACCAGACTGCAACCAACAGCTACTCTCCGGGCTATGTGCTCCGCCGAGCGCTGAATTACAAGTTACAAGCCTGGCGCGTAAGGCGCAGCAGGCGCCATCTAGCGGTCCGGTGACTATTTTACATGTCGCTATCCCAAAGATACCGAAATGTACTAAATAGTCAAGTGATCCTCGTGTCGGTCGTCACATGCCTACCTTGCACTGACGAGAGCCAATAGCTCAAAACTGCAGCCTGCAAGTGGTGTGTGACGACTGGCACGAGAGCTCCTTTAAGTAGGATCAGTCGTTCGGCTGGTGTTTGTTGCAATCGAAGCATTAGCGTTTTGATAGTAATATGCAATTATTACACTTAACGCGCCAGGCTTGTAACTTGTAATTCAACGCTCGGCGGGGCACATAGTCCGGAGAGTAGCTGTTGGTTTCAGTCTGGTTACGTTCCTCATAGTAAAATAAGGATTTTGCAACTGAAAATATTACAATTTTTTGTATTCCGCTCTTGGTTCGCCCAAAAACTATTTTTAATAAGTTAGACTTTAAAAAAATTATAGAGGGCGTTGTTAACAGCTTAAAAATAAAAATCGCATCAGGTAAAGTGTTTTTTCTGTGCGAAATATTGAAAAACTTTATTAGAAAAACTTGCTCAGAATAAAAAATATGACTTTGTACCAAATTACACAACTAAATACATTTTTTTTAATTTATAAAATTTTAATTTTTTAAAATATTATAAATGTAATGATAATCTAAATTTATTTATTCTACCCATGTTCCTCAATTTTCAGTACACATCTCGACTCTGTTCTTAAATTCTTTGTAGCTATTTTGAATGGCTTGAATATTAATTGAATCATCATAGCATTTGTAATTCCCTCTTTCAATACATTTACATCTGTTGTTAAATCACGTGAATAAACAATTTTCTTCAGATAACCCCTTTAATAAAAATCGCAAACAGTCAAATCAGGGCGATCTGGGTGGATAGGAAAAGGATCCAAATCGTCCAATCCACTTTTCTGGAAAATTATTATTCAGTCAATTCCTTACTATTTTTGTACTGTGCACTGAACAACCATCTTGCTGGAAATATAAACGTGCTCTTTCGTCCAGTGGCAAGGTATGTAAATATTCATGAAAATATGTTTCCAATACATTTAAATATTTATGCTGATTTAATTTTCCAACAATGAAGTATGGTACGAGTATACTATTGTAGGATATTGCACGCCAAACGTTAACTCTTTTAGAACATTGAGTACCGGTAACAATTCTAAAATTTGGGTATCAATCCAGTAGCGGCAATTCTGACTGGACACAACGCCATTGGTGATATGTCGATGAAAAAACTGGTCTTCTGCAAATTTTTCCCCCTTTAACACACAAAAGTACAAGTGCTTATCTTCATCACCGTACTCAAGATTATGTCGAAACCTTAGTTTGAATGGAAAAACTTTGTAATCTTTGAATATTTTACAAATTAACGATTTACTTATCCCTGTTTCACTAGCGCTCCCTCTTAAAGATAATTTTGTATTCTCTCTGAGAGAATCCATCGCTAACAATGTTGCTGCATCATCCTCATTGTACTGTTTATTTTGGCGATTCTGCTTATTTACATTTCCGATTTTCTTGAATCTTTTGACAATTCAGAAATATTCGGAAACTTTTTATTAAACTTTGAAATCACATTATTCATGTTAGATTCGCCAGTACCACAGCATAGTACTAGATAAACTTTTTCTTGTAAAGTTGACATTTCTAATACACAATAAATTATTCTGACACAAAGAAGGATCATTTTTATTTTTGTTTCCATGGCATATTTTTAAAACATTAAAATTTTATAAATAAGAAAATGTACTTAGTTCTGTAATATGGTACTGTCGTGAGCAGAAAAAAATAGGACAACTTTTTTTTTATAAGGTAAATCTGTCTCTATTTGAATATGTAATAAGTAGTCGAAATAAAACAGATATCACTTTTAATTTATTTTTTATTTTAATGCTGTAGTTATTGCTATAGTAAATGATGGATGGTTAATGAGAAAAATTGCACTGCGTTATAACATTAACAAAAATTTGGTGTGTAACATTTTAAGAAAATGGAGAATTAACGGTACGATTAGTAGAAATCCTGGATCAAAGGACAAAGGATATCCTACTTAACAAAAAACTAACTATAAATATTTCGTTATTGCACCATTTCTATTTAAAACTTCTATAAGTCTGTTTTGCATAGAATTAAATAACCTTATACAATAATCATTGGTAATAATTTTTTTCCATGCATTATTTACAATTTCCAGTAATTCTTCGGCATTCCGTGGTCTCACATTTCGTTTTTGGATACTTCTTACGAGTAGTCCCCATACTTCTTCCACAGGGTTAAGATCTGGACTATGACTGGGCCAGTTAAGAACATTGATGTTGTTATCTAGAAACCAGTTAGTTACGGTATGGGCAGTATGAACGGAACAATTGTCTTGTTGAAATATGAACTCATTATTAGAAAATAATTGTGACACAGAAGGGAGTATGATATTGTCTAAAATCTTAATATATGTTTCACTATTAAATCGTTCCTCAATATGCCACAAAACACCAGGACCACATATTGATGGAAAATCTACCACTTTTATCATTGTTAGATATATATTTCTCATCGAATCGAGTATTCGGAGGGCGGTAAACACGAATACGATCATCATTACATTGTTCCAAAAATTTACATCATGCGCTAAAAATTTAAGCGCAAATCCTACTCGAGCTTCTTTATGTTCAGCTTTAAGTAAGTATTTCTGTGCTGCTGCATGACAGCGTAGCTCCGATTCTCTTAATCGCCGGCGACCAGTACTACTCGATCCAGGAAAATTCGTTTCTTCAGCAGCCTGAATAACTGAGTAAAATTGATTTTCTACTAAAGCATTTGCCAATTGCAAATCTTGTTGTTGAGTTGATATCCTTCGTCGCCCTGATCCAGGATTTCTACTAATCGTACCGTTTATTCTCCACTTTCTGAAAATGTTACACACCGAATTTTTGTCAATATTATAACGCAGTGCAATTTGTCTCATTGACCATCCATCTTCTGCTTTAGCAATAACTCCAGATTTAACTAAATGGCTTATATGAGGTATATTAGTTTTTTGCACACTTGCAATAAACTATGACAACTAACTGACAACGTCACAAAAATTAAAGTTAGATGTACACAACTAGATTTTAGCAAAATACCGTTATAAGACTATTTTTTTTTGCTCACGAGCGTACAACGTCATATTTTTTAAATCTGAGCAAGTTTTTCTAATAATATTTTTCAATATTTCGCACAGAAAAGGCACTTTACCTGATGCAATTTTTATTTTTAAGCTGTTGTGAGCGCCCTCTATAAATAGTATATGGGTGAAGCAAGAGCAGAATACAAAAAAATTGTGTTTGCAATCCACAAAAGTTGTCATTTACACCTATAATACTGCTTTGCCGTGATACATTTTATATACGTGCGATATATTTTATATGAACATTTTCTCGATATTACTTAAAAAATTAAGCGATATGCGACAGATCCACAGACTAAAAGAAACTAGATGTTTCACTTATGACGTATTTTGTTATATGCCTGAAAGTGCCGATTTGTGAGATATTCTGTGCATTGTACGAATCAACAGCTAAGTGGTTGTAGGTGGTTAGCGGTCGTTTGGTTGCTTGTATAAGTATAATTTATTGCTAGTTAAGAACATCATCTGGACAGTTTATTGTATCTACTTTGATTGTACAACTTTGAAACAGGGCTTTGTGCGATTGTGTAAAATTTTAATGAAAATATACACCTCATAATGCTTAAATATCGAAATAATATATATGATATGAACCTGGCAATGCCTACTGAATAGGCGAAGCGGATCAGTTCCATCAAAGCGCCAGTATTTCAATTTCACGATGAATTTTATGTGAGTATAGTGGGACATCGAATGTTATCGTTTGCCGTAAAAATGCTGAAGGGTCATTATCTTTTACTTTGTACGATTTTACACGAGCAAAGATTAAAATTTATTAAAAAAATAACCGAACAAAATCACAAGAGAATATGTTTGATAAGTTACTAAATAAAAATACTTAGTCACTTAGCACTAGTTTTTAATGAAACTTGATATATGAATTTGATGCCTATAGAATAGGCGAAGAAATCAGTTCAATTAAAATGTCAGTATTTCAATTTTATGATGTCTGATCGAAGTCAAATTTCGCCTAGGTGTTAGATACTGAATGTGAACGTATGCCTAAAAATTGCAAAAGGGTCTTACCTTTAATTTTCTCCAATTTCAACCGAGCAATGATAGAAAGAGCCGACATCTAAGTATCAAAAAGCGAAGACGCTATGAATGCTTGGCTGCCACAAACCTGTTATCCCGGTGGTAACTTTTCTGATACCTTTTGCTACCATTAACTTTATTCGATTTCCACCGAAGGAAGATTAAAATTCATTAAAAAATTAACTGAACAAAATGATATTGAATACGAACTCGATTATGCCTGTTGAGTAGGCGAAGTGAACAAGTTCCATGGAAACACCAGTATTTAAATTTCATATCTAATTATAGTCAAGTTTTACGTGGATATACCGGACATAGAACATGGACGTATCTTATAAAAATACTTAAAGAGCCATACATTTAACTTTGTTGATTTCAACTGAATAAAATTCAAAATTCATTAAAAAATTAACCAAACAAAATCACAAGAGATCATATTTTTGAAAGAAAATAAATAAAAATATCTGGTCACGTGATGATGCCTTATTATCATTATTGCTTTGAGTTCATGGCAATGGATTTCGATAAAACTTATATGAAATATGAACCGGACAATGCCTTAAATTGGATTTAAGGTTTTTTAAAACGTTTATTAATTGTTAAATTAGAAAACTAGCAGCTGTGCCATATAGTTTCAATACGGCCATGATACTTGCGAAAAAATGCATGGTCTATGAATTTTTATCGTTTTTGAATATTTCAGTTTGCAGTTTCCTTTATGATAAAACTTTTATGCAAAAAAAATTAAAAATAAATATACAGGCTGTCCATTTTATCAGGGCACTCGAGAATATCTCACTTAATATCGGTCGTGCAAAAAAAATTACTTTTACGAAAATTGTGCCGATTTATATAACCTACAAAATGGTTTAAAGACATTAGAAATCCATGGCCTACTTTAAGAGTTATGGTGGAAAATATCGAAAATGCGGAAAACGTCTAGGTCAAATATCTCCGTTATTTGAAGAGATACGAGAAAAATTCTAAGGCGAAAATTTTTTGCAAAATAGAGTGTCTCAACGAGGTTTTATCTAATGTTTTTCAAAACCGCTATATTTTGAGATTTACTCTTCAGGCTGTTAAAACAATTATTTTGAAACGGGCGGGAAATGGCGCCATTAAATAGAGTATTTTCCTCCCTTTTCAACGATATATCACATGCCATATTTATTCATTGGTACTACGTTAGTAATCATAAAAACATTTTTTTTAAACCCATACATTTTTTTTAAGAGGCATTATACTTGCCGTGGAAAAGTATGAGTAAATAAAACGATAAAATAATTCAATAAGTTGTTCAAATCTTTGCTATAATAAAACATTAACACAATTAAGAAGAATAAAGTAAGTTTAGTTAACAAAAACAAATTAATAATAAGAAGAATATAGCACACAGAACATTAATATTCATGTAATCCTCAAAATAATTTTTAAGATATCATATCAAGTGTTCAAACTGTCCACCGCGATTTCTTATGCACAATCGAGTGCGGCGAGGCACTTCATTTAAAACATTACTCAGCATTTCGGGTGTAACTGTAATACATGCCTGTTGAATTCGAGCTTTTAGGTCCTCTACATTTTGCGGTGTCGTCAAAAACACCTTATCTTTAATATTACCCATAAAAAAAAGTCCATTGGGGTTATATCTGGAGAACGAGGGGGCCATCGAATAAATTCATTGGTACCTATCCAATGTTGGGGCAAAATTTCGTCTAAATAATCTAGGCAATCTGAAAATTGCAAGGAGGAGCTCCATCTTGTTGAAAATATTGAAAGTTGTGTCGATTCTTTAAAGGTAGGTCATCTAAGAATTCATTAAATGCATTTCTCAAAAAGTTTAGGTACCTTTGACCACTGAGGTGACCATCATAAAAATAAGGACCTATTAAATTGTTGCCTAAAATTATTGAAAAACGATTTTGAAACCCAGTCGGTCTATGCCAGTGTGTATTATCAGAAGTCCATTTGTAATGAATATTGCGATTAAAAAATACATTATTTTAAAAAATTTGCCTCGTATTTTACTGCATATTAATGGATCGGCACGCTTCTTTTCCAACAGCCGCCTACAAAAAGTCATCCTCCTTGGTTTGTCCCCCGCTTGTAAATTGTGAACTTTTTTGGCTTTATAACACCGGTAACCATTTTTCTTTAAAATTTTTCTAGCACTTGTTTTATTTATATGACAAGCAATTTAAATTTCTCTTAATGATGTTTCCAAATTTTCTGTATTTTTAATTCTACCATAATTAATAACTCGGTTTACCTTATTTACATTATCAGTAACACTGTTCAACCTTGTCTTCTTCTTTAAAAATGAACCATTATTTTTCAGTTTCGTAGCTAATTTTCTGAACAGTTTTATTGGGCTGTAGTGCTTGTGGAAATGTTTCTATATTCTAGTTGAGCTAATCCAGAGTTAAAATTGCATTGGCAATATGTAACGAACATATTATAACGATCAATGTGTGAAAATCATTTTTGAAAATTCTAAATTCTTAAATTAGTGTGATTGAGTGTGAGAGTTTAAGTATTAACTGAGATGATCTGTCAAATTTTTTTTTTTAGCATTTATTTAACGTCGGTCTATTTCCTCTACTGAGGCCTATCACCGACGCCTGTAGACGAGCTAGCCCCAATCAGGAATTTTGCCTAACCTCTTCCCTTAAGAAGAGTAGGGATCTTTTACTTGCCTAACATTTAATAGACAAGGACCGACGGCTTTACATCCCCTCCGAAGGATGGTACATCACCTACACAACCCTCGACTAAGGTTGCATAGCTTCCGCGAATACACTGATATACAAGCCGCTGGAAAATATGTGAGGCGAGGACACGGTCTTCTTTGAAACGGTCGCCCATCGAAGTACTAACCGAGCCTAACGTTGCTTTACCTCGCATATCGAAGTATGTACATAGTAAAGACGCATCTACGATCGCCCCTTGTCAAAAAATTACATTGTCAAGTTTGTTCATAGCCAACTATTTTAAAATATTTGAAATAATAGTGAAATCATGGAATACAAGAAAAATGGATATTAATACTTAAATTAATTGGTAAAGACATTTTAACTTTCTGAGCAAGGAGTGACACACACATTGGCATAACTGCGAATACTCTTTCCATAATTGCTTCACGTTGCTTTCTTGATTATTGTTTTGTTTTTGTTACCTGAATTTACTTTATTCTTCTTAATTGTGTTAATCTTTTATTATAGCAAAGATTTGAACAACTTATTGAATTATTTTATCGTTTTATTTAATCATCTTCTCCACGGCAAGTATAATGCTTGTTAAAAAAAAAATTATTGGTTTTAAAAAAAATGTTTTTATAATTACTAACGTAGTACCAATGAATAAATATGGCATGTGATATATCGTTGAAAAGGGAGGAAAGTACTCTATTTAATGGCGCCATTTCGCGTCCGTTTCAAAATATATTTTTTAACAGCTTGAACAGTAAATCTCAAAATACAGAGGTTTTGAAAAAATTAGATAAAACCTTGTGGAAACACTCTGTTTTGCAAAAAATTTTAGCCTTAGAATTTTTCTCGTATCTCTTCAAATAACGGAGATATTTGGCTTAGACGTTTTCCGCATTTTCGATATTTTCCGTCATAACTCTTAAAGTAGGCCATGGATTTCAAATGTCTTTAAACCATTTTGTAGGTTATATAAATCGGCACAATTTTCATAAAAATAATTTTTTTTGTACGACCGATATTAAGTGAGATACTCCCGAGTGTCCTGATAAAATGGACAGCCTGTATAACGTGGTGTAATTTGTTTTAATTACATGAATACATTGTGCTTACTAATTAATCAAATTTTAAAAATTGGCGAATGTGAACGCAATATATGACGAAGTTAAGAATATTTACATAAATTTCACGAACATGCTGGAATTACGAGTTGGCTTCCTCACTATGACCTTCATTCTCTTTGATACCCCTGCGTAGAATAACAAACAACTTAGTTGTTTACGTACATTTCCCAAACAAATATTTTCTTTCATTTTCACTTACAGTTATATAGTTCTCTATGAATAGAGCTAAAGGCGCTATATTTGTATTATAATTTGTGAAATAGAAAAATTCTACCATAAATCAACACAATTGACTATACTTATCCAGATAATAAACTCCAGTTTTTAATACCACTTGCGTAAAATTCAAGATACAGGACGAATATAAACAGTATAGGTTTATGAATCTCAATCGGATGAGAAATTTAGGATTGAAAATTCAAAAGGATTAAGGGAAAAGGTACCTCAGTGGCTAGCACCTCAAGTTTTCTCTTTGAACGTACGTTGAGCGAAGTGGGTTCGAGCCACATCTACTGTAAAACAATTTTTAAATTATAAATTATACCCAGAAATGGTTCGGGTTCCAGTATAAACTGTAAGCACCGTTTCCTTGACTAGATCTAGAAATCTCATAGTCCTACCTCTTATATCATTCAGATGACCTGGAAAGCGGTTAAAACATTACAATATTAGGCAATAGAAATTGATGCTGAAGCAGAAATCTTCTGATTCCTTGTTACAAATATCACTGAATTATCTACGTCTTAAAACAAAATTTTAAACAGAGGAATAAAACTGAAACTTAGAACTTAGTTTCATACAATAAAAACAACAGAATAAAACTGAAAACTTATTTTTCCCACGATCCCACAAGAAAACATAGCAGGTCAGACAATAAACAATAACATACCTGTGCATTATTTTGATAACACGTGTCTTAGGAAAATATGAATAGTGAATAACGGGAAACGCGGAGTACAGCAGATAACTCGCTGGAAAGTGTCATTACACACTTGAGTGATTTGGACTCAGCCTGCGACGTCGTGCGTCAATATTCTAATTCATGTGTTATGTTTCACTTTCTATGTTATGTAATTTGACTTAAATTAAACATTATAATTTTTTTCTAGTTTCATACTTTAATTGATTTATTAGATATGTACTACCAGTATTATAATAATATTCATTTTGATACAAATTTTTCATTATGTTGCAGATTTATAACCAATTGTAATGCAACATTACAGCAATATTCAGTCAATATTACATATTGCCATGAGTATAACAGATTTAAAATTTATCAATTTTGACAAGTCATACTTACTGTTTACCTAGCAAATGCGAGTAGAATACGATACCATGTCTACGAATATTAAATATTTCTTCTGTCCAAACATGTGAGTTTCGTAAATTATAAACAACATCTCTTGTAAACTGTGCCTCCATCTCTAAACAGACATCTCTTAAGAATTCTTCGATTCCGAATAATCTAGTTACCAAAACTTAACCGAAGAACTTAATCCCCTTCCTCTAACCTCTGAACCTATTGAACATGAAATGGATAGATTTTTTTTAGTGTTCTCCGAACACTGACATGTGGAACACTTAAGTATGACCCACTCTTCGTGGATTGGATTATTTGCAACAATATTTAGTATATTCTTTCCTTTTATTTGGGATTTCTACAACATATATTGTCCTCTTCAAAAACAAATCACCGAATAAATAATATAAATCGGAATAAAGACAGAAATAATGTATTTTGCTGACGTTTCGGAAAGTAGTCTCTTTCCGTTTTCAAAGCTTTTTTTTTGAAGAACACTTATTTGCTGTGTATGTCAAATACACAGCTTTAAGAGTCTGTTTATGTTATTTCCATAGATACTTACTACTTACACAGAACTGATGATATTTTCTTTTAAATAATGTTGAGTTTGTTAAGTTGTTCTTTTAACATTGGTAGCCAGGTTGTACATATATCTACAGAACAATTCGATACGCACTTATCTTCATTTATTAAGATTATTCTGATTCTTTAATTTCTCTTTTTTTGTTATCTGCTTCTTTTGTTAAAATTTTTGCCGAGTCCCAGTTTATTTTATGTCCGTTTTCCCAAGCATGTTCACAAATCTTTGATTTCTGAATTTCATTCTTTCTAATGTAATTCTTGTGCTCTTCCAACCTTACACTGAAAGGTCTGGATGACTCACCCAAATAACATTTATCACATTCGCACGGGATATTGTAAATACAGTTTTTTGAATTCTGCTCCCGGTTTATCGGTTTTGTTTTTGTTAAAATAGATCTCAAAGTGTTCCCCGTTTGAAATTCCGTCCTAACATCAAATTTGTCACATATACGGCATATCTTCTCCGATAGTCCGTATACATAAGGGATCGTTGCTGTATAATGACGTTTTTTTTTCCTATCTGATTGTCCCTATTTTCAACATTTACGAAAACTCTAAAGGCTTCAGGGTATTCATTTTGTACTAGAACCTCTTTGATAAATTTTTTCTCATTATTTAATATTTCATTATTAGATGAAATTATTTTCTCCCTATCGTAGAAACATTTTACAACACCCCTTTTAACATTTATTGACTGTATTGAGTTAAAATTTAGATATCTATTAGTATGTGTTGGTTTTCTATAAACGCTTGTTTCAATTGTAATATTTACCCTTTTAATCAAAACATCTAAAAACGGTAGTTCATTCCTACTTTCTACTTCTAATGTGAATTTAATAGACGGTTCCTTACTATTTATATTTTCTAAAAAACTATCTAGTAAATCAACACCATGAGGCCAAATTGCAAAGATGTCGTTAAAATATCTCCACCAGACAACCGGTTTGTTTATACAATTATGAACATGTGTGTTCTCAAAGTTTTCCATAAATATGTTATTTAAAATTGGTGATAATGAAGACCCATGGCAATACCAAAATCCTGCTCATATTTCAATTGAAAATAGGTTGTTTTTATACACATTGTTAAGAGTTCCATTATGCTATTTACGCTTAATTTAGTTCTAGTTTCCAAATTACTATCATTTAGCAACCTATCTTTAACTATTTTTAAGGTTTTATCTACCGGAACATTGGTAAAAAGACTAACAACATCAAAACTAACCATCAGGTGTGATTCTTGAATATCGTTTTCGTAAATTTTTTCTATACATTTTTAATATATGAATCGGAATTTCCAGATAATGGATCAATAACTTTAAGTAAATGTTTTGCCAAATTATGACATGGTGAATTAATAGACCTAACAATTGGTTTTAAAGGAATATTTTTTTTGTGTTTTTGGTAAGCCATAAAAATGAGGAGGCTTACTATGATGTGGTGTAAGGTTCCTTCGCTCAAAATCATTAAATCCGTGTTTGAAATTAAACAAAGTTCTGTAAATTTTGCTCTCTATTGATTTTGTTGGATCTCTGTTTAGTTTTGAGTAAGGTTCCTCATTTACAAGAGTCACGATTTTTGTGTCATGTATATCTTTATCTATAATTACTGTGGCATTACCTTTGTCTGCTGGCAATATATTTATACTTTTATCGTGTTTTAAAAAATTTATCAATAGCTTTTCTTCTGGAGTAAATTATCTTTAATTTTGTATTGCTTCCCTAAAGCAATTTTGGCCGTATGCGATATAATTGGTAAATTTTGATCCGTTTTTTCTATTGCCTCTGCTATATCAAATTTTGGAACAGATTTCGGGTTTATTGCAAAATTTAAACCTCTTGATAAGACAAGCCTGTCTGAAATGGACAAAACTCTGTTTGACATATTAATGACAGTCCTGTCAATCAAAGGATTATTATTTACATTTTGCAATTGCCTAATCTGGTTTTCTCTTATTAAGTTTCTAAATTTATGTAAATGCGTACCTTTTTGCAGATTAAAATATTTTTCATAACTGAACATTTATGAAAACTCTATCAACAAAAGCTTCAGGGTATTGATTTTGTATTAGAACCTCTTTGATAAATTATTTCTCGTTATTTAATATTTCATTATTAGATGATATTATTTTGGCCCTATCGTATAAACATTTCATAAATGTTGAAAATAGGGTCAATTAGATACGACAAAAACCTGAACGTCATTATACAGCAACAATTCCTTATTGACCATTTTAATGAAATTGGATTTACGGCAAGTAAGCAAGGTTGAATGAATGCAATGCACAAACAAATTAAGTGAGCTACTTTAATCAATTTTTTCTGCTCTTTCCGGGTATCGAAACAGATCTAAAAATTTCATACAGTGTGTTGATTTTGACATACACCATATTGTCAGTTTTTTATTAAGCCGGACCTGGATTTCTATTTTGGTTTATTATGAGGTTATATCAAATAAAATAAGTGAAACATATATTCTAAGATGAACCGATTATACAGGGTAGTTCAATACGTATGACCAAAGAAAAATTTGACCAGAATCAATAAAACATCCTGTATCTCAGTAAGTAAGGACGATGGATACATTAATGCAGGTAATTTGGAACCGCCAAAGTACTCTCTATCTACAAGTAACGTATGTACCGTTAACTTTGAAACACCCTATATAATATAGTATACTAATTTTTCTATACTTAAGTACTCGTATTATTTCTGAATTTTTCTTTTTATTCATAAATTGTTACATATGTTTATTGCATAAGTTAGTTTTAGTACCTACCTAGTGACTCTTAAGGCCTATATTAAATTTGTAATAACTTAATAAACCTTTACTTTTCTTAATTTTTTATTATTCTGTGTAACTCTAGCAAGTTTTATTTGCATGTTTAAACGCGGCTTAACAAGCTTTACTTGTGTGCAGACGCAAGGTTAAGCAAAAAGTCAGTGCTGATTAGTTTTTTGTAGTTAGTTCGTACGAGCACGCATTTAGTAATTTTTTGACATTATGCTGCTAGTGCTAGTTCCTTTGATGTATCTTATTTTGTTATAATTTAAAGTCAATAGTGTCGTGAAATGTGAGGTTACTAATCTGTAACTGTGATGTAATGAAGAGAAACAGAGCATGAAACGTAGTTAATTGGCAGTTAAGTTATTCCTGAATACTTTTTAAAGTTTAATATGTTTTTAAAGGTTCAAAACTAGACAGGTAAAGCAATTTAGAACAGTACAAAGGGGGCGAGCGTAGGTGCGTCTTTACTATGCACATATTTCGATATGCGATGTAAAACAACGTTAGGCGTAGTTAGTAGTTGGATGGGTGACCGTCCCAACGAAGACCGCGTCCTCGCCTCACACATCTTCCAGCGGCTTGTATATCAGTGTATGCGTGGAAGCTATACAACCTTAGGCGAGGGTTGTATAGAGGATATACCATCCTTCGGAGGGGATGTAAAACCGTCGGTCCCTTGTCTATTAAATGTTAGGCAAGTAAAAGTTTCTTACTCTTCTTAAGGGAAGAGGTTCCGCAAAATTCCTGGTTTTTGGGAGCTCGTCTACAGGTGTCGGTGTTAGGCCTCAGTAGCGGAAATAGACCGACGTTAAATAAATGTATAAAAAAAACAGTACAAAGGTTTTTGTGACAATTGTTATTTCATCTATGCACCGTATACCTACTATAAAAATGCTTTATTCTTTAAGCGAAGCGCATTTCAATAAAAAGGGGCACAGGAGCACGTGCCCCCCCAAAGTTAATTCAACTGCACAAAGCTAATTCAGCTGCACAAAGCTAATTCAGCTAGCTAGTTAATTTCTATTTATTTTTATCCATTTTAACATTTTTGTTACCATAATAAACCCAAAAACTAATTTCCGACGCTATCGCTCGGTTACGAGTTTGCCAATATCTACTTCCCAAAGTGTACCACATCAGTTGTGTATGGACACCGCGTCCGCGATGTGGCAGATCTGGCTAGACTTTTTTACGAAGTTGCTATGGCAACGACATGCGCCTTATGGTCTAATGCGGGCACAAATCACTTGTGCAACTTGTTACATGGCCTATGCCCATTTAAAAATTTTATATAATAACTAGTATTTTATTTATATTTAGCACGATCTGTATAGCATTTTGATTCAGTTTTTGTAAGTGAGACTGTTTTCAACTATCAGAACTTTCCTTGTATAACTGCTAAAACATTTCACATTGTTTTATGTGCATATTTTCAAATCTTGGGAACTCAGTCATGTTTTTTTAATACTATTATGTATCTCCGTTCTCTTATAGCACTTAAGGAAACAATTGTCGACTTCAAGTCTACAAAACATTTATTTATATTCATATACTTATATTTCAATTTCTATATTTTGTTTACTATGTAGGTACATGTGGTTATCTTTCTTACCTTTAATTTTCTAATTAACCTGTTATGTAGTGTATCCTACAGGATGTGATATATTTGCTGACTTCATACAAAACGGTTTGTATACGTTTTACTAGTTATTACGACAGTTCGTTAGTAGGTTAAAATTTGCAATAAATGTCATTATTTACCCATACTCGCTTATATAGAATTATAGATTCCTTTTATCAATTATATACCTGCCACTATTTTAGTTGTGAGTAAAGGAAATCTACCTAAGAGGACCTGCAGATTGTGCGCGTAACTCACCAATTGAGAGATGGCGATGCCTGTACCAGTTTCTACATTTTACAGCTTCCCATTTAATTAGTAAAAGTAGATTTTTTAAGTTTGTGTATTGGTATTAATTTGCAGTAAGTGGGATAAAAAAGTTTACTTTATTAATAAAATTCACCAAGAAATTATTTGCCTGCTGTTTTTGAACTGATTAAAACCTGTATAAACTTAACTGTGCGATCTCAGTAATTCATATTATATTTTTGAATCCACGTTAATAAGTGTTTAACAACCAGGTAAAATTTATTTATTAGTAATTTAAAACTTTAATGAAAATCTTCAAAGCCAGCTTCACCATCACACACAATCTAAAACTTTCAGTAATTTTCAATTTTTGTCTTTAATGTAATTTCAATTTTTTAAAAATAAATTCAAATTAAAATTCAATTATTTTTAATTTAATAAGTAATTAAAATACTATATGTTCCACATGGTTATAAAATATTTTTTTTCTTTTTCATTTTTTTGGCAATTTATAGTTTACGAATCAGCTTCTTCAAATTTGAAATTCAGCTTTATATATTTATGTATTTCAAGTTTTAATATTTTATGTTTACACTTTAAGTTTTATGCCTTTTTATATTGAATATACAGCTTTAGATTTAAAATTTGAGCTTCTCAAAAATTTATATCAATTATAAATTTATATTCCACGTTAAAGAAATATTATTTCTATAGATTGAAATCTATAACCAGTCCTTTTACATTCACGTTATTTGTTAAGTAAATTTGCATCTACATTTGCATTAATTGAGTTTTCAAAACCATATAGTTGGACAATATCTCCACAATCTCCAAACTTCACTTAATTCGAGAAACGTAAACTAAATTGCCAAGAAAACCCTTAGATTCAATTTTTGCAAGAGACAATTGTGGGCCTGAATTGCCGTTCCAGAACTCTTCACCGTCAACGATACTCAATCCAGGAATCTAGGAAACTGGTATAATTTTGTTATTGATTTTTTAAGTATTAATAATTCTTTGTTTGCTGATATTATTAAATAACTTAAAATCTTATTTCACATTATAAAATTTATCTATTTATTCATGTAATATATTTTACCATTCATTTTACACTATCTTTTTATTTCTCTTACCAACAATTTCAGTCTGGTCTATAGAAGACTGGTTATTCGAGAAAAAAATACAACTTTATTGATTTACACTATAGATGGTGCCCAATTAACATCAATTTCTTTTCGTCTCCTTTTCTCGAACTGAACAAAAATCGGTCACTTATGCTATACATTCGAAAAAAAATTACGAATACTCCGGAGCTACGACTCTTTGCTTGGGTTTAAACCAGCTAGTCGTCCACATATGTTGCCTCAATTCTTTCCCAAAAATATATAATAAGGGAAAAGAGGTAACAAACTTCACTGTTATATGCTTAATCGACTGATACTTATGTTCGCGTTCGCTGTTCGCGTGCTCTCGCGAGTTCTGTGTTTTGTTATTTAATTTGTTTATTTCGCTTCGTTTAGGCACACATAAGACACTTAAAAATAAATTCAGTGTCTTACATTTTAAATAACAGACAGCTGAGCTACGAGGATAAAGTTAATATAACTGAGCGAAATAAGCTATTCTGTTTTGTTTGCCTTTTAAAAAACAATTTGCAGTCTTCACAGTGGATTCAGGAAGGAGGACGATTTACAACATTTACAGGAAAGAGCAACGAAACATGCCAAGAGTGCAACGCATTTATATGTAGTTTTAGGTAAAAGGTAAAAGTGACATTCGTAAACAGTTAGATAGTGCTTATCTCGAATTATACGAGCTCATAATGAAAAAATCAATAAAAAACAGAAAGCGGAGAAGCTTATCACGCTTTAATAGACAAAGAGAAATTAAGAACTGAATTGAAAGTTATTTATGTCAGGGATGATATGTGCTGCAATGGTGTTTTACCTCTTCTCACATTTATTAATAAAAATAAATTGGAGGCAGGCTTATCTGAGACGTACAAAATTTTAAGTATTATATGTACTACACCTAAGACGACGTGTGGATGTGAAAGAGGTTTTCTACGTTAAAAATAATAAAATGTATTCTGAGGAACACTATGGACCAAGAAAGGTTTAATGCACTTTCGATGCTATCAATTGAAAACAATATGATTCAGTTAATTCCTGACTTTGACAATAAAGACATTTTCGCAGCTAGTAGGGAACGTAGAATGGATTTTATGTACAAATAAAATGTTTTTGTTTGTGTATGTATGCGTATGTACTAAATCTTAAAGTGGGAGGACGCAATTGCAATTTCCGGCTTATTTTTTATGCAGTACATGATTTTGAGAACAAAGCATATGGTGAATGGTTCTCTGATAAGTTAAGAATTAACGTAAATTACTATTAAAATTTGAAATAGCCTATTTTATAGCCACCTATTTTACTGCTTTCCTTGTATATAAATTATACGTGAGAACGAAATTAACCTTATGAAATCAACAATATTAATGCGTGTTCCTCCTACCATTAAGATTAACCTCGACAGGAATAATTTTTCTTAAACTGATTTTGCAGTTAGCTATTTAGTACTAAACTTCAGCCATAAATCTTCAGTTGAGGAATTAGAGCACGTGGATTATAACGAATAGGTGCCAGACGCGAAAATAAAAAAAATGTTTATTTGTACTGTGGAGGCAAATTTTTAATCGTTTTCAAATAATAAACGTTTTAAAACAATTAATTTGTTTTTAATGATTTAAAAAGATGCCTTTATAGCACAATATAGTAATTGATGTGAATGATTTATTCTCGGCGACAACTTTCCAGAGAAAATTCTATTGACAACTCTTATATAGTTCAAATGTGCTTTTAGAGGGCGAAATATTAAAAAATAATATTTTTAGTCGCAAACCCCTCTATAAAATCTCTATTTTTACTATAAGGAACGTAACCAGACTGCCACCAACAGCTACTCTCCGGGTTATGTGCCCCGCCGAGCGGTGAATTACAAGTTACAAGCCTGGCACGTTAAGTGTAATAATTGCATATTATCATCAAATCGCTAATGGTTCGATTGCAACAAACACCAGCCGAAAGACTGATCTACTTAAAGGAGCTCTCGTGCCAGTCGCTAACAGCTCGAAACTGCAGTCTGCAAGTGGTGTGTGACGACTGGCACGAGAGCTTCTTTAAGTAGGATCAGTCTTTCGGCTGGTGTTTGTTGTAATCGAAGCACTAGCGTTTTGATGGTATATGCAATTATTGCACTTAACGCGCCAGGTTTGTAACTTGTAATTCAGCGCTCGGCGGGGTACATAGCCCGGAGAGTAGCTGTTGTTTGCAGTCTGGTTACGTTCCTTACGGCAAAAATAGGGATTTTATAGAGGCGTTTGCGACTAAGAATATTATGCTTTAACTCTTATATATGTTGACATTCTGATTATGAAAATATTATTTTACATCACAAGCAAGGTAAAACAATTTTTACTGGTGATTAGGAAGAAATGGCTGGCTGGCGAACCTGTCGCCTCCTAGACAGACCAGTAAAAATTGTTACCTTGCTTGTGATATACAATGTTTTATTTATTATCCATTTATACATAGTTTTTAAATAAAATGTAACCAAATCTTTACAGCTCCAATAAGCGTGACTGCTCAGTGACAGAAATGTCAAAGACCGAATATTGACATCTATTAGCTCTGAATACGTAAACTAACAGGCTTTTCGATGTGTTGTTATGATATTGCAACAATTCAAGTAGTGTCAAAATTCTTATGTAAAAATAATATTTACAATTACCTACTACTATTGCAAAGCTTATCGTTATTAAATTGTACTGATATGAATGTGCCAGGAGCTAATTTAGATGAAGCCGCCAGCGCGGCTTTAAATTTACAAAAATATGTCAACATTAGGTAGTTGTAAAATTGACAGCTGCCAGTGTAATATTTTTACACTAACTAGGAAGTTAATAGTTATTTGTTTAACTAGGCAGCAAAATAGTAGATTGACTGCCGAGGCTGATAAATCCTAGCCGAGCGTAACGAGGTTAGGAACTCTGCCAAGGCAGTCGATCTACTTTGCTGCTGAGTTGAACATATAATTTTTTCGCCGATTGTTTAAATATATTCTAAAATAATTAAATTATTACAATTCTCAATCTTTTTATTTTTGTTGCAATAAATTCAATAAAAATTTATTAAAAATCGCAGTTGTTACTAGTTGGTTACCATAGAAACTAAGTGTCACTTTCCCTGCCTAGGCAGAGAAAGTGATACTTTGCTGATTGACACTAGTCAGCAAAGCTAGTACTTTGCTGTCAATCGTCGAGAAAAGTGGTTTTCAATGTTAGTATACTGTTTTGATAAATATCAATTTAAAAGCGAATAACAAATAAATTTGATTTCGAACAGTCTCTATTTTTTTTGCAGTACGAGCTATATGGTCGGAGATATTCCAGTAAACTGATGAAAAACAATGTTGTTTAAATTCAATCATTTAAACGGTATTTTTATGGCCATTTTTCAATATAAAGTTAAGGGCAACTTAGTAGTCAATTCTTTTTCTAAAACGGACGTACTACAAATAATCAAACGTGTCGAGCCAAAATTCACAACTGGATCCCTGCCTTTATATCGGGAGACTACACAAACGCATTCATGAGCCCGCTAGTCACACTATTTACCTTATCCCTGAAGTGTAATACTTTGCCAAATATATGGAAAAACTCCAAAGTGTGTACTGTATTTAAAAAAGGAAACAGAACCGAAATCGATAACTTTCAACTAATTACAGTTATATGCAACTTTTCTAAGGTTTTGTAACTTCCTTTGCACCATAGTATATATGATCATGTAAGAAATGCGCTGAGCCCTAAGCAACATGGTTTTATAAAAGGTCGTTCTGCGGTTACAAATCTCATGTGCATCACGCAATACATTGACGAATTTATAGACATGCATATCCAAACTGATGTTATATACACTGATTTTCAAAGGCATTCGATAGACTTAACCATAGCATGTTACTTCATAAACTAGACAATTATTGCACCTTCAATAATTTAATAACTCTGTTCACCTCCTACCTCACGAATAGAATGCAGTATGTGTCATATAATGGTTACAAGTCTGTCGAATATATTGCATCTTCTGGAGGTCCATATGAGGCCCCCAACTTTTTAACATATATGTAAATGACATAGTCGATGATCTAGATGTCAACTATCTGCTCTATGCTGATGATCTTAATATTTATCATAGAATTGAAAGGTCAGAAGACTGCGTTAAGCTTCTAGATTATATTACCACATTACATGCTTGGTCTATGAAAATAATTTGGACATTAATAAATGCAATGTAATGACGCATACAACAAACAACAGAAGAAACATTAATGGACAAATATTGACTAAGCAAACTTTTAATAGAAAACTATCTTTTTCAGGCCATACAGAGAATATAGTAAGCGCCTCTAGGTGTAATTACATGAAATAGTAACGATTTTACTAACAGCGAACCTATCAAGCTGCACTACTATCCATTTATTCTCCAAAAGCTTGAATATCAATGCCGCATCTGGAGCCAACTCGGTAGTGTATACATAGAAAATTTGGAGCCAGTAGAGGGCAGATTTTAGAAGTTTTTGTCCTCTAAACAAGACCTATCCTACTATAGGCATGGTACAAGAAACACTCTTAAACAGATTTTCAGTGATCTTGTTAAAGAACGCTATAACCCCGATATACTTTTCGACGTTGTAACAAAATCCGACTTAGGAAATACTTCGTAAGAAAAGCGTGCTTCACGTAAAAACGCCGTGGAGGAGGTTTTTAATTCTTGGAAATATATTTTTGCTCTTCGGAGCGTTTTTTATGCCAAATTTTCGCTAACTCTTCGAGGAGCGTTAATTTGGTAAGTGTAGTAAATGTCGCTGCACAGGGAAGTAATGTCGCCCCGACCACCCAATTTTAGAAAGTATAATAAAATTGGACTTGAACTTCCAAATTTCCAAGATTAAAAACCCTTTTACGAATCCACGTTGTCAAGCACTGCAACTCTTACGAGGTGTTGAATATGAGGACAAGTTAGTCCAACGACTATTCAAAGTATATCGGAAGTTATAGCGAAAATAGCCCTTAGCGACATGGGACCCCCATCATTTCCTAGCAGTCGGATTTGACGGGGAAATGATGTGTTTTGACGGGGTTTGCCCTAAACCGGTTCCTCAGTGATTCGGAGTCAAAAAAGTATTATTACCATGTACTCACACGTGCATGGGATCTGCCTTGCCTGAACGTAAAATTTGTTATTGCATAATACAAACGAAGTAGATACGCTTCAAGCAATTTTAAGCTCCGAGGAGCGACCAAAATTTATGTGAATTAATAAAATACGTTTATAAGACAGGCAAGCATAAGCCCACCAAAATTTCAGTTACATGAAACTTTTCTTGAATCTTTTTGTGCATCGTTAGCTTTTCAAACTGCATATTGGATGGTAGTTGGTACCGTATGAATCGTCCCGTTCCTCACCATGTGTTGTACACGGGTCAGACCATTGTTTGTTAACATTTTCTCTGAAGAAGTTGTTGTAAAAACATAAATTTTTAAAAGATTTAATATATATATTTTGAACTTTATATTGTCTTTTTACTTGTGTTTTCTAACAAAATTCCCTTTCAGATTTAATTTTAAGAGAGTGTGAAACAGACAGTGTTAGATTTATAGTGTTACGACGTCTTCCAATTAATACCATCAGAGCCGCAGTTAAGCATAAACGACAGTAAGTATGATTTATCCATTAATCTCCGTCTGAAACAGTCACGTTGAACCCTAAAAAATTTTGTGAACGTAATATCATTATTTAGAATTTAAGAAAAGGTTGAGGAAGAAGAAAATTAATTTTTTCTTTTTCCTATTTTTTTTTAATTTTTCTAAGTTTTTCGAGCAGAAAATACGTCCTTCAGACTTCCATCAAAGCATGGATCGTTCACATGGCGCCCGAGCAGGGACCATGCCGTCCCCAAACCCGACAAATCCTTTCTCATTCATGGCGGAAGACTCCGAGGGGTCGACCCCAAGAGAATTTTACGAGCGAGTCACCGCACCGCTCGTCGACGACGGTTCTAGAGGGATAGAACCACAGCGACTGTTTCCGGAGGGAAATAATGTAAATTTATCTGCTTCACAGCCACAAACTGCTAATTCGATGGAAAGTATGTTTCTGAAAATGGCAGAGGGCTTCGTGCAGGCGATACAGAACGTGTCGACCTGTACGCCCCATGAGAGACAAAGATGTCCGAACGTGACGTTCCATGGGCTTGATCATGAAGATCCAGAAGCATTTCTGAAAATTATGGAGGAATATTTCGACAGAGCTCGCATAAGCCACGACTATGATCGCCTCCATAACGTAACCGGCCAACTCAAGGGCGAAGCTCAACGATGGTCCGAACAATTTAGGACGTTGACTACTTCGTATGCCTTATTCAAGGAAAGATTCCTTACGAGATTTAATTCTCCCGACATACAGTCACGAGCTATTGCTCAACTGTATGCCGTCAAACAAACGTCTTTAGACGACACGGCAGTGTTTATCACAAGGAAAACCTGCCTTTTCGATCGTATTGATCCCTTCAAATCCGAAGCCATCAGAGCTCGGGTCATCATGGACCAACTGCGTCCAGAAATTAGGTCACGCTTGAGAAGCAACCTAATTTCAAACACAGAGATGTTAATAGCAGCGGCTACTAACGTCGAGCGGGATTCAGCTGACGAACAGACGTCGCTAATCCAGCTTATCGATCAACGTCTGTCCCGCGCGTCTTACTATCAAGAGCCGGGACGTTTAAGTCAACAAAATTCTAGTAACAGGAGCAATGGAAGCCCAACTCCGACAGCACCGAGGGTGCATTTCCGAGAGGATGTCTCTCGACAGGACGGTCCAGGCAGAGCGCCTGGTCGTCCTTTTTTTATGCCTAATTCTTCAAGCGGATCAGTGAATCCTGACCGCAGGCAAACCAATTTTAATGGCGGATCGGGGAAATTCCGAGTACCCGACCGACCGGCAACCCCGTGCCGATACTGTACAGACACAGTGCAGTGGCACTTCCATAGCCAATGCCCGAATAACCCTCATCTCAACAGGAGACCGGGAAACTTTCGAGGGGCCAGAGACCCAGGCCAGGGTCCATCTGCAAGATCCCCGGCACAACGGCCGAACCAAGGCGGCAGCAATGTCCAGTAATTTTTTTCCGATACTCATGACCACTACGACGCTCCTCTGCACAAGACAAGAGAGTCAATAAATTATATGAGCGAAGCGTTCCCTTTGCCTCGTATAAAAGTTCAAATTAATGAACATGCGGTCGACGCACTGATCGATTCAGGCTCGACGCGAAACGTTATCCATCCGAGGATGTTGGATAATTTTAAAAATCTCACGACACGTCGATCATTTGCTATGGCGTGCGGAGATCGAATGGTGGACTCTCTTGGCACGACAAAATTAAAAGTAATAATTTCAGGCACCTCTTTTGAAATTGATTTTCAAGTAATCGAAAATTTGAACGAAACGATAATATTAGGATCACCATTCTTATATATGAACAATGTCGCATATGATTATGGCCGAAAATGCCTATATGCCGGCACGGAAGAGCGTATTACCGTCTTCTGGAATCAAGCTTCTCAGAGGGAGAGACAGCAGGCAAAGCTTCCTGAAGAGCTTGTTATTAAAGACAAATTTCTACGGCCGCTGTTCGAAGAATTTGTCGATCTGTTCACTGCGGAACCGACTCAAGCAACCACAGTGACTGTGAAACACAAAATTACAGTAAAAGACACAAAACCATTTAATATCAGACCATATCCGATGTCTCCGAGTACTAAGAAAATTATGTACGACCAAATCGAAGAGATGTTGAAAGCTGGCGTCATCGAACCTAGCACTGCCCAATATAGTTCACCACCCGTGATAATAAAACGCTCAGACAAGAAACCACGTTTTTGCATCGATTACCGCCATTTGAACGAAATGACTGAAGACGAGGCTTCCGTATTACCAAAAATACACGAAAGTATTAAAGATTTAGGCAATTCGAAGATTTTTTCTGTGTTGGATTTAAAAAGTGGATATTGGCAAATACCGCTAGATGAAGCATCAAAAGATTTCTCGACTTTTACTACTCCTGATGGGGCAGCTTACAGATTTAATGTCATGCCTTTCGGCCTCAAGACAGCTCCCTGTACCTTTCAGAAATTCATGGCAAAGGACGTTTTAACGGGTTACCTGCACCATTTCTGTAAAGTGTATTTAGATGATATAATCGTTTACAGCGTAAACGTGAAGGAGCATACGTCCCACTTGAGGTTAGTCTTTGAAAGACTACGTCTGCACAATCTGAAAGTGTCACCGGAAAAGTGTGTAATAGCGACGAATGAAATTCAATATTTAGGCCATACAATTAGAACTGATACTTCCCAACCATTAGAAAAACATGTCTTACAAATTCAAAATTATCCCGTTCCAGCTACAAAAAAGCAGCTACAAAGTTTCCTAGGGCTTTGCAACTGAGAATATCTACCAAATGTGGCGATGATCACGAAGCCACTAACGAAACTTCTTTCGAAGGAAAATCGTTTTCACTGGAACCATACGTGCGATGAAGCGTTTAGAAAATTAAAAGAATTATTATCCGGACCGCTGGAACTCCATCGGCCGGATTTTTCACGTCAATTCATTTTGCAAACAGATGCATCCCTACAAGGCCTTTCGGCCGTATTATATCAATTAGGCGACAACGGCGAAAAATACATAATTTCGTATGCAAGCAACACGTTATCTCCAGCGGAGAGGCGTTATCACATAAACGAGCTGGAATGCTTGGCGGTGGTGAACTATATTAAAAAGTACAAGATGTACTTAGCAGACAAACCGTTCTTGGTGAAGACGGACAACAGGGCGTTACTTTGGTTAAACAAACATAAGGACGACAAAACAAAATTTACACGATGGTCATTACTATTGCAAGAATATGCATTCAAAATTGAACACTGTCCAGGAAAGGAGAATTTATTAGCAGATTTTCTCAGTCGTAACCCACAAAATCAGTATGTCGAGACAGACGATGAAGAGGAAAGAATGTTCCTACCAAATTATAAGTGTCCAGAACGTATTTCTGTTTTAACGCACTCAGAAATATACGAAGATATCGTACAGGCTCAATTGAGTTCAAGAGATATTCAAGACAAGATCCGCCGTTGGAATGATCTATTTCAACAGGAACAACGTTCCGATGCGGATCTTATTTTTATGAAAAATTTTCACGTCCAAGACGATGTACTTTTTAAAGATTGCGATCGAAATTTTAAATTGATAGTTCCAAAGAGGAAAATAAAGGAATTGATTTACCATTATCATGACCGAGAGGAAGCATGTCATCCAGGAAGAGACGAGACTCTCAGGAAAATAGCAAAACGCTACTATTTCAATAATATGGCCAGGATCGTAGGCAGATACATAAACGACTGTCTGATATGCCAGTCTGTAAAGACAAGACAAGCCCAACCCAATGCTCCACTTAGAAGTCATGCACCACAAAATGCATTTGAAACCTTGAGCGTCGACGTAATTGGCCCGCTGCAGAGGACTAAAGACGCCGAAAACAGATACATGATTATCGTCGAAGACGTTTTCAGTAAATGGATAGAGGCAAAGGCATACATTCAGGTCGATGGCAGAACGATAGCCAAATTTATCGACGAAGAAATAGTAGCAAGATTCGGAGTCCCTCGAGTCATAATTTCAGACAACGGTGGTCATTTCAATTCCGAATGGTACATCACATTTTGCGAATCGAACGATACTTAATTCCGGCATATCACCAACAGTCCAACCCCGTGGAACGACGGGTTCAGGAATGCAAGAAAATTTTAAAGACTCTTTTATTCAAAAAGCCAAACGACACTTGGGATCGCTACGTGCATCAGATGACATACATCTTAAGAAATCGTAGGAACGCCGCTACAAATCAAACACTTAGCATGGTCGTGTTAGGATATGATCCAGCCGAAAGAGGCGAATGGGATTTGTATGCCTGGAGGCAAGAAAGAGCCAAGCAACAAACGCTTCCACGATACGAGCGAGTCAAGGAAGCCCGTCAGGCCCAACAAAATTACAAACAAAAATATGCGCCGAAAGAGGCCGTCACTCCGATCGTTTTCAAAGTAGGAGACAGAGTCATGAGTAAGAGAAAAAGGAAGGTACATACCTTCACGCCGTCTTGGTCAGGCCCAACCAGAATTCTGAAGAAGTTTTCGGACGAAGTGTATCTCGTGCAAAAGGGAAATGTAACGACAAGAGTACATGTCAATGATTTGAGACCAGCCCCGCCAGAGGAGCACGACTTGGAAATCGAATCTTCCGATGAAGAAAATGCTAGTCCAGGCGGAACATCACTCGATGGAAATGATTCCCCGTTCTCAGACGATTCCACAGAACCTCCACCGCCGGAGCAAACGGTTGTACAAATTCATGCACCGCCACGAGATGCTTCCACCTCTGATTCAGAATCAAGTTCTGGAGATTCAATTATATTTTTGTAACATTTTTCAACCTAGGCTAAGTTTTAACTTAGTGCTAGGTTTATTTTATATCAAAATTTCCATACCAACTTCTTGTCGTGTCAGGCAAGAGTTGGTATTTTTTATGCATTTTTTACAAGTTATTTTCATTGAGGATATTGTATCGTCCATACAAATCTCCAAAATTCACTGCAGCAACTCTGACCGTGTCCGGCAGAGTTGGTATTTTTTATAATTTTTCTAAGTCCTCATATGTTCAACACATATACATCTGTAAGCAGAGTCCGACCCAAAGGGTCCAAACAAATGTTCCATTGGCACGGCATGGAAAGACGACGACTCTGACGCAAGGGCGCGATTCAGACGAGTCTAGCAACTCAAGGGCGAGATGCCGCCACGTCTGCTGGAGGGGCAGATGCAACGATCCGACGGATGCAGATTCTGTCGCAGATTTCTCATAAGCAGAGATTTTAATAAAAACCATTTCAATCAATATAAGTCAACAAAATTCAGTGTTCCTATTCTCAAAGACGACGATATGTTATCGGTCGCAGATCCCCAGACGGGATATGAACAAACATATTACTAAAATTTTGTTTTATATTGTTTCATATAAACTGAGCAGAGCCAATGTATAGCTGGAGCCAAGCAGTCCGAGGACCACCTAAGCTGTTCCAGAAGGCAGTTCGACACCGAAGGTGATCGACGAGGCATAGACACGAGGAGGAGCAGACGCAAGCCCGCATTAGTGGAAGAACACTAAGAAAGATAAGTGCGTCGAAAGTGTTTGTGTTGTGTCATCGAAAATCCGAGGATTTTCGATTTTTTTCTTTTTATGCCATTTTTGAAACACAATGTTCAATAATTCAATCGAATGCTATGCATCGATATATGTTCAAATTATCACCATTTTTAGATTTGCATCTATGTTTTGTTCAGATAGGCCGGTCTGAACTATAACCGAATACAACACATGGGAGACTACATCCAATGATCCATTTTATTTTCAAACAACCAATTTACCAAACGTTACACAAAAAGATTCACGGAAAGGAGGGGAGTGTTAAAGAACGCTATATCCCCGATATACTTTTCGACGTTGTAACAAAATCCGACTTAGGAAATACTTCGTAAGAAAAGCGTGCTTCACGTAAAAACGCCGTGGAGGAGGTTTTTAATTCTTGGAAATATATTTTTGCTCTTCGGAGCGTTTTTTATGCCAAATTTTCGCTAACTCTTCGAGGAGCGTTAATTTGGTAAGTGTAGTAAATGTCGCTGCACAGGGACGTAATGTCGCCCCGACCACCCAATTTTAGAAAGTATAATAAAATTGGACTTGAACTTCCAAATTTCCAAGATTAAAAACCCTTTTACGAATCCACGTTGTCAAGCACTGCAACTCTTACGAGGTGTTGAATATGAGGACAAGTTAGTCCAACGACTATTCAAAGTATATCGGAAGTTATAGCGAAAATAGCCCTTAGCGACATGGGACCCCCATCATTTCCTAGCAGTCGGATTTGACGGGGAAATGATGTGTTTTGACGGGGTTTGCCCTAAACCGGTTCCTCAGTGATTCGGAGTCAAAAAAGTATTATTACCATGTACTCACACGTGCATGGGATCTGCCTTGCCTGAACGTAAAATTTGTTATTGCATAATACAAACGAAGTAGATACGCTTCAAGCAATTTTAAGCTCCGAGGAGCGACCAAAATTTATGTGAATTAATAAAATACGTTTATAAGACAGGCAAGCATAAGCCCACCAAAATTTCAGTTACATGAAACTTTTCTTGAATCTTTTTGTGCATCGTTAGCTTTTCAAACTGCATATTGGATGGTAGTTGGTACCGTATGAATCGTCCCGTTCCTCACCATGTGTTGTACACGGGTCAGACCATTGTTTGTTAACATTTTCTCTGAAGAAGTTGTTGTAAAAACATAAATTTTTAAAAGATTTAATATATATATTTTGAACTTTATATTGTCTTTTTACTTGTGTTTTCTAACAAAATTCCCTTTCAGATTTAATTTTAAGAGAGTGTGAAACAGACAGTGTTAGATTTATAGTGTTACGACGTCTTCCAATTAATACCATCAGAGCCGCAGTTAAGCATAAACGACAGTAAGTATGATTTATCCATTAATCTCCGTCTGAAACAGTCACGTTGAACCCTAAAAAATTTTGTGAACGTAATATCATTATTTAGAATTTAAGAAAAGGTTGAGGAAGAAGAAAATTAATTTTTTCTTTTTCCTATTTTTTTTTAATTTTTCTAAGTTTTTCGAGCAGAAAATACGTCCTTCAGACTTCCATCAAAGCATGGATCGTTCACAATCTCATTGGACAGTAGGCGAGATCATTCATCAGTATCCTTTCTTTAGAATCTTTGTCACGGTAAATCTGACTGCCCTGAATTGGTCGGTCTTTTAAATTTTCATGTCTCTCGTGTCTCATCTAGAAAAGAGGAGTGTTTTTATTTATCTACATCACGTACAAACATTTTAAAATTTTCTCACTAGGAACTGCATTGATCGATATAGGGAAAAGTACGTACCAGAAAATTTTGAAAATTTAGGGAGCTACTAATGGCAGTATGGTCAATCCAAGTAAAATATATACAAGCATTTGGGACTTCCTGTAGTCTACTTTATGCCTAAACCCAGCAGTTTCAGAGGTGTTTGACATTTAAAAAAAATTAACAGGTGTAATAGTTTACAATAACTTTTATAACCTTCAACGTGTCAAAGATACTCATTTGCTTTTTGGTGTGTAGAAAGAACACAAGGAGAGCTGCACTCTACAATAGAAGTACATTCAATATAATATACCAAGTGTTTATCATTTTTGACGTTATATTTTGTAAACTTCAAACCGCGAAAACTTGTTTAGGTCAGTTGGAACACCCTATATTGTTTTACTTCAAGTTCTGTAAAATTAAATTTCTTTTTTTCTGATATAAGCATTGTGGGGGTTTTAAGTTACAACTTTTTAAAATATTTGCGATTATCTTAGAAATTCAAGAATTGTTAATGAAATTTTTATCAAATTATCCATGATTAGAAATAATCAATAATGTCAGTCATTCTCTTATGTTAAGAAATGCCAGGATGTTTAAATTACACCCACCAGACTTTTTGAATTTGTTTATTATTTATGGAGAATGTGATAAAATAATATCAAGAACTTGTAGTACATTTGTTACTAGATATCCACAAAAACGGAAAATAACGCTAAACACTGTAACATGCCTATTAATTTAATTGAAGATACTTTGCATAAACTCAAATAGCTAAGATAAAATCAACTAGAAGTATGATTCCTTTTTAATTTAATAATTGTTCAAAATTCCGCCCTCGAACCTCCACACAATTTTTCCACCTTTGGATTAGTTCTTCATAGGTAGCACTTCTAATTGAATCCTGTGATAAGTTTTGAAATTAATTTCTTACTCTCTGCATACAATCTTCAATAGTTGCTAATGGGCTCTCATAAACATTATTTTTAATAGTTTCCCAAACAAAATAATCCTGAATTGACAAATCGGGCGAGCGAGGAGGCCATAGGAAAGGTCCATTATTGGCGATCCATTGATCGTAAAAAAATTCTTGTAAAAAATTATTTATCAAATACGCGTTGTGTGGGGTAACACCGTCGTGCTGATAAAAAATGTTCCTATGTTCAGCGAGAGGTAAATTTAAACGATTCTTATTTAACTTTTGTAAAATATTTAGATGTCTTTCACCTGAAAACAAAAAAAACGAAAACAAAAAATTTAACATACATATTAACAGAAGAAATTTTTTAAACTGTTTTTAACTTAAAACATAATATTTTTAGTCGCAAACTCCTCTATAAAATTCTTATTTTACTATAAGGAACGTAACCAGACTGCAACCAACAGCTACTCTCCGGGCTATGTGCCCCGCCGAGCGCTGAATTACAAGTTACAAGCCTGGCGCGTTAAGTGTAATAATTGCATATTACCATCAAAACGCTAATGCTTCGATTGCAACAAACATCAGCCGAAAAACTGATCCTACTTAAAGGAGCTCTCTTGCCAGCTGTCACACACCACTTGCAGATTGCAGTTTCGAGCTGTTGGCTCTCGTCAGTGCAAGGTAGGCATGCGACGACCGGCACGAGGATCCTTTGACCATTTGGTACATCCCCGTATTTCTACAATAGCGACATGTAAAATAGTCAGCAGGCGCCATCTAGCGGTCCAGTGTCTGTTGCAATCGAAAAATAAACAGCCTGACTGGGCTTACCATAGTTCAGTTCAAATGTGCTTTTAGAGGGCGGAATATTAAAACATAATATTTTTAGTCGCAAACTCCTCTATAAAATCCTTATTTTACTATAAGGAACGTAACCAGACTGCAACCAACAGCTACTATCCGGGCTATGTGCCCCGCCGAGCGCTGAATTACAAGTTACAGTGTTTGGTGATGGTTCCGTTTTTGTCGATATCGAGTAGCAAATGTGCTACAAATTCTTGATATTACTTTATCCCATTCTCCATAAATAATAAAAAATTCAAAAAGTCTTCGTGGGTGTAATTTAAACGTCCTGACATTTTTGGTGTAAGAGAATGACTCACATTACTGATTATTTCTAATCATGGCTAATTTGATAACATTTTTATTAACAATTCTTGAATTTCTAAGAACAATATTTCAAACAATTGTAACTTAAACCCCTATAATGCTTATATCAGAAAAAAAGGACTTTAATTTTATATAAACTTGATGTAAAAAATATAGGGTGTTCCATTTGTAACGTCAAAACTGGAACACTTGGTATATTATTATCGAATGTAATTCAGTTGTAGGATGCAGCTCTCCTTGTGTTCTTTCTACATGCCAAAAAGCAAATGAGTATCTCCGAAACTGCTGGGTTTAGGCATAGGTTATCCCACATGTTTGCGTACTTTTTCCCGTATCGATCGATGCAGTTTCTGATGAGACACCCTGTATAATATACCGGGTGTAACAGGATCATGGCATACCCCATTTTCTCATTTAGTTTGGAAGATAATTGATTGAAATTTAGGATATACCACGTACATATTAACCGGCACTTTTTGACATATAATTGAGTTTTCTTAACTTCCGGTTTCGCTGGAAGTGACACTAACTTTTGATTTTTGAATGTAACACCCTGTATATTATTGCATTTTTGAATTCTGCATAATTTTGTGAATCCAACGATGCCAAACATTTCAAACATCAATTTTTTTTTATAATATAATTTTTAGTTTTCCATTTAAGTGTGCCATGACGGCCCCATATAATGCTACAAAAATCGAAATTCCGTTAAAAACACTAAATTACGTGATTTATGAGCAAATAAAATTCACCAAAATTGTTGTTGGGGCAAAACTCAATTTTTTCAAATGGAACCATATCGGTACCGTGGTACCATTTATTAGTACTATTAATAAGGAATTTATTCATATGTCGTATTAAATAAAATGTGCGATAAATACAAATAAATTTACAGCTAAAAAGAAGTAAGAAAATACCTAATTACCTTGTTACACATAACGTGGTTTTGGAATACAAAAAATTAACACAAAACATTACAACAGTTGTTCAAAATGCTGTCCATTAACGTCAATGCACTTTTGAACTCGCATAGCTCTTTCTCGAAGAACGTTCACCAATTGCTGGGCCGTTATGCTATTAATTACTCGTCTTACTCGTAGCTAAATGTATTCACGGATTGTAACGGCGGTTGCATAGACAATATTTTTAAATGACCCCAAACAAAGAAATCATGGGGCGTTAAATCAGGTGACCTTGGACGTCACCTCACAGGACCATTCGTCGAAATTACGTTTTCTCCAAATCTCCGTTGAAGGTAATCAATTACTATAATTGAATTATGGGGAGGAGAGCCATCTTGTTGGAAATACATTCCCTATCCTAAATCTAAAGGTAATTCATCTAAAATGTCCTCAATCCCATTTTCCAGTAATCTCAAGTATCTGGCACCAGTCAGAAATCCTTCAAATATTATTGGACCAATGATTCTACTACCGATTATTCCAATCCAAACATTGAAACCGAACCGCATTTGAAAGTTACCCTCCCGTAATAATTTTTTATTTGCTTGTGACCAATATTTTGTATTTTATCGGTTAAATAATCCCAAATTTGTAAACCTAGACTCGTCCGAAAATAAAATCAGTCCCAAAAAATCATTGTTTGGCTGCATGTTATTATACAAAATCCAATTGCAATATTCCATCCTACTTCGTAATTACTTTCGTACAAATGCTGGTGCAATTGGTGTTTAAAAGATTCATAGTGGTATATGTGCAAAATTCGGCTTACTGTTTGGTGACTGATGTCCAATTCAAACCCAACTTGCCTTAAAGAAACAGTCTTATCAGCTTCTATTCGAGCCAAAACATTAATTTCCGTTTTTTCGTCAATAATGAAGTTTTCTTCAGGATCATTGTTGAGCTCTCTTCGAAATTCGTTTTCAACACGACATTGTCTATCAGGATATCGTTGGGCATAAAGGTCGATAGCCGCAATTGCATTTCTTTTACATTCCCCATAAATAATTAATATGTCCACTTTTTCATCTCTTGTATAAATTTGCGGCATTTTGAACACAATTAACAAGAATTTGAAACAATTTTTAAAGACATAATAAAAACACCGTTAAACCAACAAATGTTTGACAAGCTAAATATTTCATTGTTTTCAAAGCTACCTTAGTTACTTCTTAACATTTAATTAGAACAAAATTGTATTTTCTTATTTTATTTTAGCTGTAATTTTGTTTGAATTTATTGCACATTTTAATACGACATACGAATAAATTCCCGATTAATAGTACTAATAAGTAGTACCACGGTACCGATATGGTTCCATTTGAAAAAATTGAGTTTTGCCCCAAAAATAATTTTGGTGAATTTTATTTGCTCATGAATCACGTAATTTAGTGTTTTTAATGAAATTTCGATTTTTGTAGCATTACACGGGTCATTTAGAATAAATCGGAACCGTCATGACACACTTAAATGGAAAATTCAAATTACATTATAAAAGAAATGATATTTGAAATGTCACTTATTTGGCATCGTTGGATTCAGAAAATTATGCAGAATTCAAAAATGTCATTCCATTTTCCATTTAAAAATCGAAACTTAGTGTCACTTCGTTCTTACTCATTTATATTTACCTTGTAAATAATATAATGTTATTATATGCTCATGTTTAACTTCGAACTTAAATAAAAGCAATAACTGTCCCGCAAAAATGTGGTAATATGTGAAGGATATTCAAGGTAAAAAAAACAAGGTAAATATTACAAGAATAGAAAATTTGCAAGAAGAAATTATTTTAGTTAAAAATGTAGTTGCAGATCATTATAATGCATTTTTCAGTGAGGCAGGTGAAAATTTAGCAATTAAAATTAAGAAATACAACTTTCCGAAATCTCAACTAGTCAATTCATTTGTTATTAGAAATAATGACGTACAAGATGTAAAAAAGATTATTGCTGATCTAAAATTAAAAAAGCCCCTGGGCTCGATAAGTTTAAGGCCGAAACCTTAAAAGAAATTTTTGATAACATTGTGGAGCCCCTAACTTATTTAATAAATAAATCGTTAGCATTCGGAAGTTTTCTCGATGCTTTTAAAATAGCTATGATCAAACCCTTTTATAAACAAGGGGATAAACAAGAGGTATCGAAATAGACCTATATCTCTTATATCTAGCTTAGCTAAAATATGAGAAAATATTAAAAGTTAGAATGTGTTCGTTCTTGAAAAAATATAAAATTATATCGGACAAACAGTATGGATTCATGGAGGCTAGATCAATGAAAGATGAAATAGCCGACTTAACCTTTAGAGGTTTAGAACCTTTAGAGAGCAGAGTCCAGAGCGTTGTATATTTTAGAATATACAACGCTCTGGACTCTGCTCATCCCTCATTATGTGTTTTTGTTGGCGTAACCAAAGTTTTCGACAGTGTGAGTCATCGTGATTTATTAGTTGTTTTGGAAAATATTGACTTTCGAGGAACGTTCCATAATTTAATAAAAGGTTATCCAACAAATCGGAAACAGTTCGTTAGTATAAATAATTGTATTAGCAATATATAGAATGTTTGGTGTGGAGTTCCACAAGGTACAATTTTGGGTCCAATCTTAGTTTGTTTATATGTTAACGATCTTGTTGCGGATCTCTAGCGTATGCGACCCACCATATGCCTTAGTGTTTTGTGCCGCATAATAACAACCGCTACGTCCGTAGGAGAGTTTCGCTACTGTCCACGAGAGACGCGAGATACTTCCAGTTGGTGAGGAAGGCAACCATTTTTAATGGGGGTATATAGTTGACAATCCTACCAACTCGGTTTATCCAAGGCATCCTGGTGGATTTTGGGATTATCAACACAGGAAAATTTTCTCAATCTGTTGTTGTTCCGTTTAGCGGAATATTTTGTTGTTGTGAGTAAATTTTAACTGCGGAAGCAGAATATTTAAGTATACAAGGTAAGCTAACCTCTTCACGCCATCTTGCCCGTTCTCTACCCACGTGTTTTGCAAATTTGCAGGCTTTCCTTTGGAAGTATCGTGTCAACTTGAAACGCGGACTCGACCCCATTCATCCAACTGTGGCTTTCGAGGAACATTGGTGGATTGTTCCCTCATCAGTGAGGTAAATTATATTTCTTTTGTAGGTTATGTCAGATTTGAATTGCACACATTAGGCACGCTTCACGTGCATTTCCGACTTTGCAAATTAAATCGTGATATCTTTAGGGTTCCACGGACGGGGCTTCTACACACATCAGTGAAGTTCCACGGACGGGGCATCCACACACAGTAGAAAGTTCCAGGGCTGGAGAGGCTATAATCAACCCAATCCTTGGGTCAATTTCTTTTGTCCCTAAGACACCTCCGTAGGGCTACAGGTTCTTCCACGTCGAAGTCGGTATCGTACCACCCTAGATAAGTGTGTTGTTGTTTTTATTTACCGGGGACCACCTTCAGTGGTTCTGTGCGGTTATATTCGATTCATACTTTTGTATTTTAACTTGTACATATTTAAAGATTTTATGCATTTATATTTATTTAAGGAGGTTCTCTAAATCGGACCCATTGTGGCAGAATTTATTACCATTTATCCTCACATTGTAAACCGATGTGTAGCGACACGAGGCATTTTTATTAATGTTGTAACTTATTAATCGAGAAATTTGCCACACCTTTTGGACATCGCCAGGTTACATGCTAGAGAACCAATATTTGTAAATTCTGAAATATAGTGCATTTCATTTTTAAAGAAAGTGTCATTATTTCGTCTGCGACCACTACGTATGGAACATTCAGTGATTTGTTAAGTAAGTAAACTAATAATTTGTCATAGTTTATGCAAACTTGGGCTTAACGCCCTGAGCTAGTCTGAGCTAGAGAAATTTTATCGTGGGCACGTTACATCACTTATCCGGGTTAAGTTATCCCTACGATATCTGCTACGCTACAGTAGCCCAAGTGAGCTCCTTTATGTAATATCTTATAACCACTAATATCCAACGTATTCATTTGTTTATGTACGTGAAAATCGTAGCAATCTATTTAAATTGTCAATCGATGCTGAAATAATAAGCTATGCCGATGACACGGCTATTTTCTTTAAGGTTGAGATAAATCTTAAAGCGTTTGTCAATTTCTTTAATAGCAAGTTGCTAACAATGAATTTTGACAAGACACATTACTTACCGTTCTCCAGCTATAGCAATGGCCTAACAAAGTATAATTCAGTCAATATGGAGCATGAAGATTTTAGGGTTGTAATAGCCTCTGTAAAAAGTATCAAGTATCTGGATATCACCATTGACTGTCACTTAAAATGGGATATACGTGTTAATAACTTAGTAGTAAAATTAAGTCTTGCCAATACTCAAATATTATAAACAAATTTGTGATAAGAAAGACCTTAAAACAATGTACCTTGCATATTACATATGGAATCATATATTGGGGAGGGGTGACAACTGCCTCTTGAAAAATCTAGAAACAGTAAGAAAAGTGGATTCTAAAGGTGATACACGACAATAGTTATGATTATCCGTCCAATGACCTATACTTACAAAGTTGCATTATTGATGCCAGACAACTTTACTGTATTTTAATAGAGGTGCATAAAGTTAAAAATAATATGAGAAGAACATACCTACGGAATCTGAAACAAAGAAAAATTAATGAATGTCCCAAAAATGTACATAACAATTGGTCAAAGGAGTTATCGATATATTGGGTCAAAAGTATGTAATTCGCTACCTGAATATGTAACAAATCTGACTTCACATACATTATTTAAAAAAAAATCAAAAACTGGATAAACCTCCAAAGGTGACAAAATCCACTAGTGGAATGATGTAGAAAACAATTAAAACTAGTTGAAGCTGAACTTAAACTTTGAACACCTACTAATAATCTTAGATTTCATCTATATTTTTGTTATAATATCATACGTACTTATTTGCTGAAAGCTACAATTAAATTAGAGAATATTTATGTGATTGAATTGAATTATGATTCAATTAATAATAAAATAATAAACATCACAGACATTAGACGACCCCCAACTCCAGAAGCCAGGGCTTGCGCGGAAGGGGGTTACACATTGAAAAAACTCGGACATACAACCATTTCCTCCAACAGTGCCAGTGCCGGAGCCAGGATTCGAACCTGGTGGTGCGATGTCCGTGTAATTAATCGCGATTGCCACCTCGCACCTTAACCAACGCGGCATCGGCATTTGAAATTCTGCACTTGCTAATTACTAAAATCCCTAACATTAAATGTTTTATCTAGTTGTTCTTAAAACATTTGTTCTTTTTTGTTACTATTATTTACCTGTCGAATTATATAGTCTGTATAATCATTAATATATTTGTGTGTGTGCCTCGGGTTAATGACTACGGTTATAAAGACCATTCGCCAAACTTACTTTTTTTTTCTTTCTTTAGATTATTCCTTGGGTACTATTGTATTTAGTTTTATTGCAGTGTTATTATGTATACCTATTATACAACAAGTGACAGACAGACAGACATGTATATTCTATTAACCTATAGACATATAGACTTTTTATTTGATATCTATTTTTCTAATTCTTTTCTTTTCTTCAATTTTCCACAGTTTTTTTTTTGTTTTTTTACCCATTTTTCTTCTTCTGTTTTTCTTCTTTTATTTTCTATTTTTTTTCGATATAAATGAGAATTGACAGTGATACAAGTATCTCTATGGGTCCGTATAGAAGATTTTTGTTCACAAACTGACTGGACCTCGGATGGGATGGTATAACAAAAGGAAAGACAGTAGGAAACTTATTTTTAATTACATATTTTCTACATATTTAATTGTATTCTTTCTAAATGATTAAGTATATGGTTATATATAGTGACATTTTTTGATGATAATAGCTGTGCCAAGTTAAGAGGACATGGTACTAACTTTAATTTATAAATTTCATTAAATTTTTTTTTATTATTATGTGAATTTAATCTATAATCTAATATCATGTGTACTATGTCCCCTACTTCTCCACAATCACATAATGGGTTTTCTCTTTTATTAATTTTATCAAAATATGATGGTCATCATTATTATGAAATGTTTATATCCATTTTATTGTTGCTGTTTGTTAATAAGGATTAATTAATCCCACGACAATGTTTCGCCTTCTGTGGGTTATTCTAATGTTTATTTACTGTTTTGTTTGCTTACTTACTATATAGTTAAAAACGTGAATTGAGACGTGAAAAAATAATTGTCTGACAATAAATGTGGGTCATTGGGCGTGTCCGCTATCTCGAATATGTCGGAAAAATGACTATAAGAAAATTTATTAATAACCAGCTGATTTTCGCTGTATTAATTTATTAAAACATACAAAAACAAGTTTTCTTATTGTCTGACGAAAATTATTTTCCGATTTTCCAGTCTGACTCGTCAAAGTTGTCGGTTTCATGACAGCAAAAAATTTATTCATAACATTTTTTTACAAATTTTTTTGATTTTTAAATAAAATTTATAATACGATTAAAAAATTGTCTGGCGGTGAAATAAAGCCTTTTAGCTGGAAATGTTAAATAAAAGGTTTTTCTATGTGGTTGTCAAGCTACGCTTGGATGTTACATTCATATGTATATATTGAGGCTATATTTATAAATAACAAGCTGATTTTTTCAATATAGCTTAATAAAAATAAATCAAATCCAATTTTTTAACTGTCTGACAAAAGGTGTTTTCCAGTTTTTCAGTCTGACGCCTGGAAAATACAATTTTTTAATGTTGTAATTTACTTCAAATTGTCATGATTATCTCATACTAATCATTGTAAAATCATTTTTACAGTGTCAATAAGAATAAGAAAATGATTTTTTATAATAATTATTTTATAATAATTGTTTTATAGTACTTGAAGTTATTTTATTTTATAATAATTATAATAATTTTAATAGTTTTTTACAATAAAATAAATCGTATAATTTAATAAAGTGCGGACTGAACATAATTTTTAGGGCGATGCCAGGAAAATTAGTTTTTCAATTTTGGAAATATGTCGTTTTTCTGCTGCAGAAATTCGTTTTTCATGTAATAGGATAATTTTTAGCATCGCCCTAAAAATTTTTTTTAGTGCATAATGTTTATTTTTTTTTTATTCCCTGCATACTACATATATTTTTGATACAAAATTGCACACTTAAATTGAATTCATATATTTACCGAAAATGGATTAATTGTTTTTTCATTTATAAAAGGTACTTTGTTATAACTAATATTGTAAAGTGTTATCTTATAGCTTGTTTTAAGACCTTTAATTTGGGCTCTGGATAAAAATTTTCGGACTAGTAGTACCGGAGATATAGCGATTTTAAACGCACTAAAAGACAATTTTTCGCTACTTTTTTCTACAAAAAGTTTTACGTATTTTTCAATATTATCGAACTTAAAACTTGGGTAAGTCGAATTCAGATAGTCTAAAAGAGTTCAAAAAATTCAAAATAAAGATTATAAAATAAGTAAGTTGAAATACCGTATCTTTTTTAACCTTCTTCTCGACTAAACGAAATTTCATTTTTTTATCGCTCTAACTTCGACGGCCGCTATTGAAAAATTATGTTTTTTCGTCAGACTCTCGTTATGCCCCACTGTATTTGTCAGACACTTATACCACAAATTAAATACCTATTTTCTGCATATAATTTTCCAATGTCTGAAGGTTATGAATAAATTTTTTGCTGTCATGAAACCGACAACTTTGACGCGTCAGTCTTGGAAATTGGAAAATAATTTTCGTCAGACAATACGAAAACTTGTTTTTGTATGTTTTAATAAATTAATACAGCGAAAATCAGCTGGTTATTAATAAACTTTCTTATAGTCGTTTTCCGACATGTTTGAGATAGCGGACACGCCCAATGACCCACATTTATTGTCAGACAATTGTTTTTCCACGTTTCAATTCACGTTTTTTCTACTTGGAAAAATAACAGTATCTATACATTTTTTATATGCCGTCAAAATGACATGTTTCGGAAAATCTAGCGGGAAAACGCCCCAAAAACAAAAAAAATGATAGAGAGAAATGCCGTCAGTCTAGGTCCAATGAAGCCATACACGAAGTTTGGAGAGAGCATGTATCAGCAAAATTTTTCCCGACGGGCACCTTAACTCAACCATTCTATTCTATCACAGTTAATACCTAATTTAAATTGTATGTTGGCCCATCCTGTAAATCGAACTTATTTATCTTGGGTGGCGTAAATAAAAAATAAATAAAACTAAACATGGACCAAAAATATATTAAATGTGATAAACAATTTCTGCATAAATTGTATTAAATAGAAACTAAAACATTTAATAAATATGAATCTTTGCCCTTTGTCTAAACGATGCTTCATTGCTGTATTTCGAGTACGCCCTACTTTAAATTAATAGAAGAACTAATGGAGCATTGTTTTGAACAGACGATGTAAAATTATTATCCCTTATAATACGAACTTATGTAAAGTCAAAAAGCTGCATTGTAAATTTTATTTTATCGACTACTTTGACTTACATTAAAACTTTTACATCTAATTTAAATATGCCTGTTTGATTTCCTATTTTAAGAAGTTTCGAGTTCGCGAACTTACTGCATAAGCAGTATCGGGATATTACTTCAAGTATACTTGTTAAAACTTTCCTCTACTCTGCAAATCCTTTTAGTCGTTTTAAATCTTTGTTATATTTGTTTTAACTGGGAAATACTGAACGTAAACAGTTCAGCTGTTAGAAGTTTGCATTGTTATCAGTAACATATGTGAGATAGGTAAAATAAATCTTTTCACTGAATTTTTGTATACTTGGAATAACAGACAGACTGTGGTACATGATATATGACTGTGATTTAACTTTTAGAGAAAGAGATGGCGACAGCTAACCCCCAAGTTATTTCATAAGAAAATATCTTGTTAGGGACATCTGTGTGTATAACCTTTCTTTAAATAGCCAAGCGAAAGTCAGGCACCCAAAACCTCTTACATTCAGGGGTTATGACAACCTGAAGATTATTTACGTTATGGCTGTGAGGTTAACCTCAATTATAGAATAGAATAGAATATTTATTTACATGAGTAATAGAAGTAAGTTAATTTTAACATCTATTTAAGAATAAATAAATGAATAAGTAATTGCAAAGACTCGTTAGAGCCGGAGAGCAATGGTTGCTTAATTAACAATCAAAACAAATTAATTATTAATGACATAGACAACTACCTGAAATCAATAAACGACAGCAACCTAATAACTCTGATCGGAGACATGAATATAAATATAGGAGACTTATCGGACGTCACTGCATTAACCTATATAAACATGATGGAAAAAATGGGTTTCGTTCACAAATCAATCAACCCACAAGGGAAACCGAAGACAGTTCCTCAATAGACGATAAACTCTTAAGAACTGTAGCATTAAGAAAATTGGATAAACTATACGCAGAAAGAAATCCCAAAAGCGTCATTAATATATTTCATGAAAACAAACATAAGCGTAAATGAAGCAAACAAGGTAATTAAAATAAAAAGTAAAAACACCAAATTCAAACCATGGATGACTCAAGGTATTCTAAACTCTATAAGAAAACGCGATAGACTTAAACAAAAACTACAAAAAACAAGTATAACGCTGATATTAAAAACTATTATAAAAACTAGAAATATTGTAACGACACTAATTAAAACTTCAAAAAACAATTTCTATAAAGGGAAAATTCTCGAGGCCGGAAACAATTTTAGAAAAGTTTGGGACTCTATCAAGGAAATCACAAATTGTAATAAAAAATACAAAGACAGTATAGACCAACTAATAACAAACGACAACACAGTAATCACAAACAAAGACGAAATAGCGTCTAACTTTAACCAGTTCTTTATTGACATCAGCGAAAAAATATCTAGTGACATTCCTAAACTCGCACAAAACCTGATCTTAAACGACAACATAAGCTAAAATCTAAACTCCATATTCCTGGAAGATGTTGATGATACTGAAATAAAAAATATAACATGTTCCCTTAAAAACTCCTTCTCTCCTGAAAAAAATGGAATAACGGTAAAAACACCAAAACTGCTATCGGTACTGAAACATCCCCACCCCCCCTCAATTAATTATAAATAAAAATCCTGGTCACGGCACCAGTGAAACATCTCAACCCCAGGTGTGTTAATTAATATCAAAATCCTTGATCGTGAAGCAATCAAGAACTTATTAATTCCTACCCAGTAGTTATTTATCTCAATTTTATGTCAAGATAAATAAACAAATTGACCATTTACGTGATCGTTAGTTTTATGTGGTTAGGACCTTAATTTCGTTGTGTGTGTGTAGTAACCCTTTATAATTACCCCAGGTTCTTTGATTTAAAGTTTGGTATTACTTGTTTCTGTCTGATACTGTAACTGAGAAAATTAATCACTCTGTTATTGTAAATACACTGTAAGTTTGGATACACTGTCTATTATTTGAGAAACCTAGTTAATGCTTTATGTTATTTATGTGATATTTTATTACTCAAGATTGCACTGTATATTTATAGTTGAAGTTTGTCTTCTAATTTATTTGATTAGACTGAAATCATTTATTTAGTTTATTACTTGTGTGATGAAAAAGGTAAAGGTAAAAGAAAATACAATAATCGATGGGAAAAAGTAGTCAAAAAAACCCATTTTTATTTTATATAAATTGATGCGGCAAATAGCCGTACATGAAATCAAAACAATCCAAATATTTGAGACAATTGCCTAAATATTATATAGGAAGGATTACGTCGCTATAGTAATGACATACTATACATATGTCAAAGCTGGTTATGCAATAACAAGTACTAAGGTAACACAATCATAGGCCGTGTTATTTGTAGGTGTAATTAAAGATGCGGCAAATAGCCGATTAAAATGTAATTGGAACTTTGGTGTTAGCAATCGCTCTGATAAAATAAGTTTACTGCAAAACAGAGGACAAGAATTATGTCCTGTTCGTGCATTATAGAATGTAAGTAATAATGAGACACTCATGTAAGAGATCATAGAATGTTGGGGGAAAGCTCCCTTAATTGAATAAACAAACTGCAAATCCCAAATTGTATATGACTGTTCAACAACGTGAACAGGGGGAGTCGATGTAAATCAAACAGACAAGACGTCCCGGTTCAGTACTCGACGATAAGTATACCCCTAAAAATAAAAGCAAGTATACGGGGTGCGGGGACCCCAGTACTGACCGTTGGCCTGAACAGTTTGTAGTTTGTAAGGTAGAAACGTAATTGAGTACAAACCCACAATCGCGGTGTTTGCACTAGAGCCAGAGAACTCTTTATTAATTTGATGGATCGTTATTAAACAATCATAGAAAACTAGGCATTCGCAGGTGAGAAATATCTCACAATAGTTTGACTGGAAATATTCTAGTGAAACCTTACAGGTGCATCCAGGCACACGGCAAGCCCTTGATAGTAAACAACTGAAGTATAATGGAAGCTAAAGTCTCTTGTCATTGCATAAACTTGGAAAATATATAGTTCTAGAATATAAACTTGTTATGGTGCAAACGTAAATCTTCCTAGCAAAACATTCAGTATGTGAAATTTCACCTAAACTTAGGATTGAAATAATAACGGAGTATCTTGAAATATAATTGTATCCTATTTTCTTGTTAAATATCAAAGCTAATATTTTATATCAAAATAATCGAATGAATCTAGCTGGACAATTACTGTGGTGACAGAGCGTTAAGCACTCTGTCAATAAACTTCCAGTGATGACATCGCTGCAGGCGCAGCTTGAGTAAAAGACTCAACAAACTAGGTGCGTACTAAACAAGACAGACGTCTCCGTCACAAATGGCCATCGTGCCAAGACTCAGTGTAAATGCTCACAAGCTGCAGGGAAATTTCCCTAAAGTTGATATTAATACGACAATCTCCGGGTGGATTTTAATTGTCACAACAACCACTTATCGAAGATGAGAACAAACCCACAATCGCGGTGTTTGAACTAGAGCCAGGGAACTCTTTGTGGTTATAACAATAATGAAAATAAATCAAGAGATTATGTACTATTTACGTAGTTGACAGCAAACAGCCTAATAAGATTTTACAACTGCGGCGTTTTTAACATTTGGGTCAATCAGAACCCCAGCTGTGCCTGTGATGACTTTATTGTAGTAAGAAACTACCGGTCACCCGACCATCTGGAGAGCCGACGACTATACGGAGCGTCGGGTCAAGTGTAATGCAGTACAGCTGATTTAAAAGTAAAAATAATGTATTTGGGTCCGGTTCCCTTGAAATGCACCTATTTTAGTGAGTCCGCTAGACAAACAAATGCCCGCAGAAATGCAGCCTGTTAGCTATTGCTAAAAACTTGTTGCATAAATACTATTAAAAGCCTGACATAAAATGAATATCTTTGATACCACAAATAAGCCAATTTCCCCTATCCCCCCAAACCAGAATGTAAAGTCAATAACGCAGAGAAGTAAATAGGTTTGATACTTAAATCGTTATGTTGGTGAAATTGTCGTCGTGCAAATTGCCAAGTTATGTTCCAGCAGTCCAAATCTTTTAGTAGCCAGATTGGATTTATTCGTAGAATTTATGGATGTATTTAGAGAACTAAGGCGGGCTCGAGTTTTGATCGTCGACAAGCATCCTGCAATTTGTTCTCTAATTAGCAAATTCAGAGGGTTCGAAAATCGACGACAAACATCCTCGATGAATAAGCATTCTTCCGGGCAAACCGAGAGGGCTCGTAGGTAAACGACGGCAAGCATCCTCTATCAGTTCTGCCAGGAGGTATAGCACCGCCTGCTTTTTTTCTGTTCTTCCAACAACGCGGTTCCAAAATCACAGTGCCAATTCTCCCATTAGCTGAACGTGGCTTGTATATTTGACACATGAGACGTGGCTTCGGTATCCTGCCCTATCTTCGTCTTATACGTTTGCTTTAAGTCGCCCTATTCACTTCATACACAACTCTCGACGCTTTGCTGTTTTTACTAATGCATTAGTCTTGTTTTTAAAACTGCCAAGTTTTAGATAAGAATTAATAACCATGTTACAAGCTATCTTAAAGTGGCACTTGACATATGTACAACTTTCTACCCCAATAAGTTAAAACGTAACGGCGCCCTGAAGTCGGCTATTATCTGGTATTGAGAAAATAATTTCTGTTGTAAAATTAATATTTGCATAAATTTGGAAATGAAATTAAGAATGTAATGTTTAAATAATTGCTGGTTAATTGTAGTTATAAAAACGATATTTCCCTGAATTTAAAACAAATTTAAGACTTATTTTTAAATTAGGATGGCCCCCAGAGCGGTCCATTTCAGTACACATCTGTAAACTTCTAGCACATATTATCAACCTTATCTTCAAACACGCATACATACCTAAACAATTCAAAGAAAGCATAGTTGTCCCAATTTATAAAAGTGGTAACAAAAATTATAAGACAAACTTCCGTCCAATTTCGTTGACCGCAAAATTTTTTGAAAAATGACTGAACCATAGGCTTCGTTCATATCTTGAAAAAATAAAGTACTCTCAAAAAATCAGTATAGATTCCAAGGAAATTTAAGCACAGAAGATCTTCTCCAGTTACTAACAGAGAAAATTACAGCAAACTTTGAAAAGAATGAAAAAGCCGTAGCTATCTTTTTGGATCTACAAAAAACCTTCGATACGGTGTCACATTGCCAGTTACTGGACAAATTAAACAAGATAGGAATTAGACGTATTGCCCATAACTTATTAAAACAATATCTGTCAAATAGACCCCAGCAAGTAAAAATTGGCAATGCTCTTAGCACTAAGAAATAATAAAAACTGGAGTCCCACAGGGTATAGTCTTAGGTCCTACCTTATTCCTGTCGTTTATCAACGATTTACTGGATAGAAACTAGGGTGCAACATCATATCATATGCAGATAACACTGTCCTGATATGTTCTGGAGATACTTGGAACTTAGCGGGACAAAAGGCGGCTGAGGCAATTAGTAAAGTCAAAAACTGGCTAGACACAAATTTTTTATATAGCAAAGACTAAATTTATGGTCCTTTCCCCAACGAAGGCAGGACTACCCCAAACGGTGCAACCTATTCTTATAGATAGTGAAACGAATAGTTATTTTCTATAATCACCTAAAATGGGATAACCATATTAAATATTTAAACGGGAAGCTAAGAAAACTAATATAAAACTTATATAACCTGAAAAGTATACTTAATAGAAAGACTCTTTTAGTGGCATATAACAGCCTAGCGGAATTCCTAATTAGGTATGGTATTAGCGTCTGGTGCTTAGTCTACAATACAACTCTCCAGCCTCTCCAGATAACACAAAATTAAATACTACCGACAATTTTTAACAGGAAAAGTCGAAATAACTGTAGAAATATATTTATTGATAATAAATTACTGAGTGTAAAGGGATTGTACATGCATGCGGCTATAGTTTATACTCACAACATGAAACATACATTTGGATCGCTTGTAAACCATCAATATGAGAAAAAAATACAATAGAATTTGATCATAGGATAGAAGAACAGAATTAGAATCAAAATAGGTTTAGATGAGAAAAATTAAGAAATCAAATAATTTGAAATATAAAAATACTATTTTTTATTTTAAATATGTTGACAATCACAGGCAAACTAAATAAAGTTCCTTATATCATTGTGTCACATAAAACTGATGTATCTGGAAAGTCATCGTCATTGCTTTCATCATTGTGATCATTGTCTTCTAATGTATTGTCGTTTTCTAGCATTTGACTATCTGTAATATTAATTATTAAATTGAAGTAACTGGTTGCATTTTTATTTTTTAATTAGTATTTACCTTCAACAATAATATCAGCAATCAATGATGGTAATTGGTCTCCAACAAACCAGACGAAATTATATTTTTTATCATCGTTAATGGCCCAACCACAAGCTAGTGGTGATAAAGGTGTGGAATGTTTCAAGTGAGCGTTTCTCCAAAATTCTATCACGTAACGAACTCGTAATAAATGCTGCCGTAATTCAGCTGTACCTTTTTTTCAATATTGTTGAAATTTATTTAATTTTTCTTCAACGAAATGTATTATTTTTCCATTCTTGTCAATACAGATAACACATTTTATTTTATAATTAGGCATCACAACAAAGTTTTAATTGAAACACTAAAAATCACAATAAATACAGACACGCGGTTATAGGGACGACGGCGACGACATTTTAAAAACTAGCAGCCGCAGGAATTGTCACTGCCTATCTCTGGCGCAACCAACGCATAATAGATTACTCTTCTAGCACACTTGCTCTCTACCCGACTTAAATTGGTCTGGCTCCTTTTATACTATTATTATTAGCCGTTACTCGAGTTCGAGTATAAAAATGTTACAGTCGATAGATTGTGTACAATAAAAAACAAGTAAAAGGTGTAGTCTATTGTAATTTCCATTCATCTACGGTGCGCATGACTATGGCTATAGAGGCCACTTCGGGAAAGCACATGTCGACCGCAGTCAGGACAAACATAGACCTGGTTAGGTCTTGGATTCGGCCTTCTTGCAGCAACATTTCCTTGATAGCTGGCCACAACCCCTCGCCATTCGGTTCTGTCCGCTGCAAGTTGTTCCCATTGCTCGTCTGCAATACCGCAGGATTTTAGATTTTCATGGAGAGCGTCTTTGAACCTCTTTCGTTGACCGCCACGCCTTCTTCTACCGCTTAGCAATTCACCATAAAGTGTACATTTAGGAAGGCGGATATCATGCATACGATGAACGTGGCCTGCCCATCTTAGGCGTGCTCTTGAAATAAGCACCTCAATTGGAAGGCTGTTTGCTCTCCTGAGTACTTCCACGTTTGATATGTGATGGAACCAACGGATTTTCATCATACTTCTGAGGTGTCTTTGCTGAAAACGTTCTAATTCTTTCACATGACGACGGTAGGTGACCCAGCTTTCACATCCATATAGCAGTGTTGGAATGACAACTGCTCTGTAGACAGCCATTTTCGTTGACAAAGCAAGGTCGTGGTTGTCAAATACTCTCTCCCTAAGTCCCCAGAGTGCTCTAGATGCAGCGGTAATTCTATTGCGAATCTCGCTGTCCATGTTTGCTTTGTCATTAACAACGTTGCCTAAGTAATTGAACTGATCCACCACTTCAAGAGAATTTCCGTTAAGTGTAATGTCTATTTGGTTCACTTGATGAGGATTTGACATAATCTTAGTCTTTCCAATGTTAATTTTAAGTCTCAAGGAATCATAGCTCTGGGCATACACATCTAAAAGTTCTTGAAGCTCTTCCGGCGTAGAGGCTAAAAGTGCACAGTCATCCGCATACTGGAGATCACAAATGAATCGTGTGCGTGTCTTCGTGAAAGCTCTAAAGCGCCTTATGTTAAAGAGACCGCCATCAAAACGGTATCTGAGACATATTCCTCTGACTGTCAGTTTGTTGTCAACAATAATTGTTAGAGCAGTGGTAAACAAATTAAAGAGTAGGGGTGCCAGGACACATCCCTGCCTACCTCCAGTGAGGGTTTGGAAAGGTTCGGTTGCCTCATTATTATACATAACCTGGGCGTTGTTGTTTGTATGTAGACTGCGACATACTTCCACAAATTTTCTAGGGATACCTAAGCGGAGCATAATTTTCCAGAGCACTTCTCTGTCCTCCGAGTCAAACGCCTTGGTTAAATCAATGAAGGCCATGTGAATTTCTCCTTGATGTTCGAATGCTTTTTCTTGAAGCTGTTTAAGTGTGAAGATTAGATCAGATGTACCTCGGTTTGGTCTAAAGCCACTCTGTGTTTCAGGAAGTAACTTTTCCATAACAGGTGTTAGCCTATTTGCCATCGCTTTAGTGAGTATCTTCCCTCCAACAGCCAGGAGAGCTATACCCCTGTAATTTCCACAGTCCGCAGCGCTCCCTTTGTTTTTGAAGAGGTTGATTAAAAGTGTATCACGAAACTCCTGCGGAGCTTGACCACTTTCCCACACGACATCAAACAGTTTTTTGAGGTAGGGTATGAGCTCTGACGACACAGCTTTAAAGATCTCAGCTGGGAGTGAGTCGGCGCCGGGAGATTTGTTATTTTTTAGCTGCCCAATGGCGGTTAAGATCTCTTCCGTTGCTAGTGGTTTATCTAAGTCTTCGAAGGCGTCATATTGAGGGATAAGATTTATAATATCGTGATCGGCTTGACTTTGCTGGTTAAGAATGTTAGAGTAGTGTTCCTTCCATCGGGCTCTTATTTCCTGGTCTTCTTTGAGGAGATTTCCATTAAAATCTTTAATAGGGCACATATTTTTCCGACTGGGGTCGTACACTGCTTTTACTCCTTGAAAGAAATTCCTGTAGTCGTGTGAATCGGCGTACCTTTGAATTTCTCTGGCCTTGCTTGCCCACCACTCGTTCTTTATTCTTCTGATTTCGCGTTGCGTTTCATACTTAGATTGGGTAAAAGCTTCTGCTTTTGATGAGTCGTTGGGGTGGTTGATAGCGTCTTGGAAGGCAATATGTTTGCGGTCAAGAAGTACTTGTATAAAAGCTTCATTATTATTGAACCAGTCCTCCTGTTTTTTACTTGCTGCAGTGCCAAGAATTTCCTCACTCGCACTTTTTAAACTGTCTTTAATTTGTGTCCAGGTAGCAGCGACATCTACAGAATTGGTTTCTTCTAGTGCGCTCAAATTCTCTTGAACTTTTTGCTTTAGCTGTTCGACGGTTTGTTGGTCACGCAATTTACTAATACAGAGACGGAGTCTACGTTTTACTTGAGTTCTTCGGTGTTTGGGTCTCATAACAATTTTCATTTTAGAGACAACAGGACGATGATCGGTCCAACATTCGCTATCAATGCGCGCCTTTGTAATTTGGACGTCCTTGAGATGCTTCCTACGTACGATAACATAATCCAGTGGATGCCAGTGACCTGATCTGGGGTGACGCCAGGTGCCTTTAAATTTATCCTTTTGTCGGAAAATGGTGTTTGTTATAACTAGATCATGTTCGGCGCATTTAGTTAGGAGTAGTTGACCGTTAGCGTTCATGTTGCCCAAACCGTTCTTGCCTATGATGCCTGGCCAGGTGTCTGCATCTTCCGTTTTAGGTATTCTACAGAGGGTTTCTTCCAGCTGTTGATAGAAGCTTTCCTTGGTTTCGTGACTTGCATCCAGAGTGGGAGCGTAGGCGCTTATTAGATTTACCGCGTTGCCATCTGATAGCTCACAGCGTAGCAGCATTAGACGCTCGGATAGGCCTTGTGGTACTTGTGTTAAGTTGGATACAAGTTGATTCCGAACGGCAAATCCTACTCCATGTTGTCTTCTAGAATTGGTGGAAAGACCTTTCTAATAGAAGGTGTAGTACTTTTCTGTGAGAGAGGCTTCCTCCAAAAATCGAGTTTCGCTGAGAGCTGCAACGTCAACATTGAGTCGGTGAAGTTCTCTATCTATTAGAGCAGTTCTTCTTTCAGGCCGATCGGTGCGAGTGCTGTCGTTCAAAGTACGAACATTCCAAGCGCCGTAGATGAAATAATTAGTTTTCTTGGATGTAACTTGTCGGTGTTTTTTCGATATTCGATGAGGTGTCCCTGTGGGCACCCTCCCCCGGAGATCCGATCGGGAGGGTATTTTACCTCCGGATGATTTTGTCCCACTTGAACGCTCCATCATTTTTTAAAGCCTTAATCGACTGAAAACGAAGCTGCATTTGAAGTTTTAGCTGGAGCAGGTATGCAACTGACCAGCTCGGTTGCGGAAGGCGAGTGGTGTGGTCCCATGGCACAGAAGGAGACTGCGACGATGGGGTAACCAAACGATTCCAAAAGCAACCTTTGTGTGCGGTGGGTTATTTTTACCGCACTCTTCGTGAGAAGGTGGATGTGCTCACGGCAAATGGTAAGGGTTATTCCGCCCTTACTCATTCGTTAGAGCCTCGTTAGTGAAAACAGGGTGCACCAAGTTCAAATTGAACTCATCGCGAAGGTGAGGTTAACAATTGAGTAGGAGAGGCTATAACTTGCGCTTCACTACCCCATTACACTCCCCTTATACAATCGAGTTATTGTCTGGCAAATTAATTTTAAATATCTTGATAGCTAAATTACACCATATCAAAATTTTGGCAATACTGAAATTCTTTACAAATATACATTTTTTTGATTATAAAATGGCATCTGGTACGCTGTTACCAATGACGAAAATGTTTGGTTATGATAAATTTGTGTTTTTAAAAGTCAACAAACACCGATGACAAAAAAAATTGTTCCTAACATTATTTTAAAAATTAAAATTTTTACCTGTATAAATGTTCGCGCACAGGTAAACGCAACCTCTTCCGTCAGCCAGACCGCCCTCATGCCTACCCAGATAGTGCAAGAGAGGGGATATTAAAAACTGACTTCTTAAAAATAAATGATCGTTTTGGCGACGTTGCTAGCTCTCGTATTGTAAGAAATTTGCAAATTTGCTCCCTATTAAAATTTTTTGATTTATTGGCTCGGAATACAAGAACGAAGTTAATTCTGCATCTAATTACTTTTGCTATATATTTCGGTGCCTAGCGCAAATCGCTGCAAGCATCCGCCATCTCGATTTACCAGACGATAGTAGAAATAGTACTACATAAAATCTTTGTATAAATTTACTATTTTTCGCTATTATGTACACGCGCGCAAATGTGTTGTCCAACTAGGCTTATGACCTCGACAGTTTTCAGATCTCGTGCGACACAATCATCTTTTGCATTTGTTGCATAAATAACTATTAGTTGTTTACATTTTGTCTATTTTTAATTTCACAATTTACAGTTTTCAAAACGGCAATAGTAAAGTAAATAGCATATTAGCATAAATATTAAAAATATTTGAACATCTGATACAATACATGGTAAAAATATAAATCTAAATATAAATATTATAAATAAATCAACGTAATTACCTATATTGTTGTTGAGTATTTGAGTTATTATGAAACGGATTTGTTTCTATAACAGCTATTAAAATTTTTATCTGGTTATAGAACACATTGGTATAACAAAAAAGGTTAAAATGAAACTTCTTTAAAAAATTTGAACAGTCTTTAAAAAACTGAAAAGATCTCGCTAAGTTTCAATTACCTTCGCAGATACCTATTATTAGTGAAAGCTAAAAAGGCATCGGATTTTCTCGCCTAAAATCAATTGGAAGTTCGCTTAAAGTAGGGAAATTGTAATTAATGAAACATATTTTTGGAAATACACATTTTACTTTATGAATTTGAAAGTTTCTTCTTTAGTTGAAAAATAAATTTAGGTAGTATTTTACGTATCTATGCATATTTTACGATTGCAAGTTGCTGGATAGGTTTTTAGGATTCTTACCTTCCTCTATAATACTAAAATGGTTTTACATTTTATTGCCCATTAAATATTCATATCTAAACAAGTAAGATTTTGGTTCTCAAAAACATAACTAAAGTTCTAAACATCAAATTCTTTTTGCATAAGATAATATTTAGTGTTTGATTTAGTTGCGCCTGATGGCTTATGCTCTTATAGCGTCATTGAAATCTACTAGCAAAGTATTAATTAAACTAAACGGTATCTCAAACTAATCAATTTCACTTGTTGTGTCGAATAATTCGGAACAATTTAGAAGCATCATTGACAGTTGCAACATCTTAATTACAATCAACATTGCAAGGTATAGTTTATGCGCATATTGGATCTTTGTTTTAATTAAATCATTTAAATTGCTCTAAATACTTGTATAGTTTAGTATGTTTATAATTTTTACGGTAATAACTTTTTAATTAAAATTTCATATTATGCGTTTTGACCTATAATGACTTTATATTGAACGAACCCCAAGTAATAGTTGACGCATTTGCTAATTACTTTCAAGAATCATATTCTACATCTACAAACTTTTCTTATGATGTAAATAACACTCAACAATTTATATATTCCGGCCTTTCTCCTTGAAGAGTGTGCCATTTTATTTGCAAAACCGTTAGATATTATTTTTAATTTATCTGTTAAAACTGCTACTTTTCCAGAAGCCTGGAAAATATCTAGAATCTGTCCGGTATTAAAAAAAATGATAGATGTACTATTAATCACATTAAATCTCAAATTTGCCTCGGTCAACAGGGCAAATCGCTCTACCACCAGCAATTTGGTGCGCAGTCCGCAGTCCATAGCTGAACTTTTGGATGCTGGAGGCCAAGTAGATGTCATTTAAATAGATTTGTCTAAAGTCTTCAACAGCCTGGACCACGGAATATTACTGAACAAATTAGTTGAATTTGGACTAACTGAGAATTTCCTAAAGTTTTTTGAATCCAACTTAGTAAATAGACAACTTAATATACAATACCGTGGATTTTGGTGTATGGATATCTCAGCGACATCAGGTGTTCTCCAAGGTTCTGTGCTTGGGCTTTTGCTCTTTAACATTTTTATAAATGATATCGTCATTGGCTTACACTGCAAAACATTACTTTATGCCGGTGATCTAAAAATTTTTATATCAATCACTAATGTATAAGACTGCGCTGCTTTGCAAAACGATCTTGTACAACTATGGTCTTGGCGTAGTGTAAATAACTTACAGCTATATATAAGTGAGCTCTATGACATACTCTCGTGCACAAAATCCAATAAAATTTATCTATATAATTAATAATGAAAAACTGAAGAACTGTAGTCATCTCAAAGATTTAGTAGTTATATTCGACTCAAAGCTATCTTTTGTTAGCCATATCAATCAAATCACCTTTAATTCCTTCAAAAATGTAGACTACGTTACCCGTAATTGTAAAAAATTTAGAGAAAATACACTAAAACTTCTTTTTAATTCATTTGTCTACTATACCAAATAACCGAAATAAAAAGATTAGTTAATTTCTATAGATATATAGATATATGGGAAACTGACACAAGCCGGCAACATTGCACGTTATACTTGTCATCGCTCGCAGTAAGCGCTCCATATTGGTCGATCAGTGTTTATTAATTTATTTACGTTATCGATAAGCGAGGTCTAAGATAAAAATAGAGGATTTCACTGTACTTGAATATCACATGTTAATTATTTATGGCGAAGCCAGGACAAATAGCTCTCGTGCAGAGGAATTGTACCGCCGCGCCGAAGGTTTATACAGTGAGGTTAAACATCGTAGGAAAATATTTTACAAAATGGGTAAGTCTATTATCTAATCACATGTTTACTGTGCATTTCTGTGAAATAAAAAGTCGAAGGTTTAATATTATATTAAAAAAAAAACACAAATTTTTATTTAGACAGCACAGAATACAAAATATTAAGCTAAATCTGTTGTAAAAAGTACGTTTCTTTAGGTTAGTTAAGTTACAGTTGAATTGTTTTGATTTGAAGTTTAATTTTGAAGTTGAATTGTTTGCATAAATATTTTTTTTATTTTTCTTTTTTTTTATGTAAGTTGTAATAATTGCTTATTAAAACTAAACAATATATTTGTTACCATTTCATTGCTAGACTTATAAACTAAGCTGTCAAACTGACATTAGAGCAACAACGAGCAAAGCCGGCTAGTCAAAAAATAACATCTCTCAAAGTAAACTGTTGGTGACAAGTTCATTTCGCTCTTAAAAATGAACCAGTGTACCTATAGACATAAACTAAAAGTCAAAATGTAGAAAAGAAATGGTCCTTAACAGAAATTGATATTTTGACAGAATTTGGGTTATACAACGAACTTTTAATTAACCCTGTATAATGAATAATACGCCACAAAATGACAAAATACTGGATATACAAGTTGAAATTAATCATTTCATCTACAGTTTGCTAAAAATTTATAGAAATTTAAGTAAAAATAAAAAAATTATAAGACCTCAAATATTACCAAATATTAACTTGTACCTTTTTTTTTGCATGTGAGTGTATTTTCCTATTTACGTAAGTACACATTTGAAAATTTGATCTATTACTATTCTGAATATTGTTATTTGTTATTTAAGTTGTTGGAATAATGGAAAATTAGTGTAAAATGTGCAACCTTGGTATGGGTTACTTCATGAGTTAAAAGTCATTTCATGATCCAGCAGTGATTAACATGGGATTAGATTAGATTAGATGATTAAAATTTCCATTATAATACTATACTTTAGTAAGCTAATTTATGTCATTGAAAAAATTGGTAATAATAAGCAAAATATAGGTATAATAGACGGTATCTGTGAGTTAAACCAATTTCACCGAACTTCAACATATTATTTTAACGTTGATATCATATTTAAGTTAATGACTGCCGTATTTTAAGTTTGCGTGCTTGTTGAGAGTTCAGTGAAATATTACACAGGCAACAACTACAATGGAATGCGGTTTATGTGCATATTATGCAAAGAGTTTTATAAACATTAACTAAAGTACATCTAGAATGCCATGCATTCATCATTACTATTTTAACCTAACCATTTGAATCCGGCAGAGTAATTCATTAATCACAATGAAACTTGTATAGAGCACTAGAAATGCAAGTTTGGTGATTGTTTCTTTTAAAAAATTCAATAACTGAATAGCAACAAAAACATATTTAAAGAGATATTTAGTTTAGGCATATTAATCCAGTCATCAAAGGAAAAAATCCATTAATTCCAGAATGGATTGAAATAAAGTTCACACAAAAATAATTTTCATATTTTATATTTAATTTCAAAGAACAAAAAATTCAGTACAAAATATTGTTCTCTAAATAGATAAGTAATGTTGACAATTTTAATTCTCTGATATTGTGATTAATTTTTAACCATAATTTTATAGAAAGATATAATTAACTAAAAATAATTGAAAATGCTGATTATATTTCAAAAAAATTAATGCTTACTCCCTCCAGTAAACACCTTGTGCGTAGGCTCAATAAATTGCAACCAGAATCTTCACAAACCACTGATTTATTAATCACTTAAATTACAACAATTAATCCTTAAAAATAAGATAACTAATGATAACTTTGAACACATAAATTTACTACTTTAAATCGAACTTGTTACTGTTTTTTATTTCATCTGATCACTTGTCTGTCTAATATAAAACTCTGCCCTGGCTGCTAGATTTCACTTCTTATATATACACGTGGAACGTACTCGAATTTCCTTCCAGAACCTGTCACGAATATGGTGCAAATTTCAATAGTTTTCTAGGTGCCAATGGCGGTTCGTCAGTTGACACACAGATGGCGCTGTATTACCAGCAACTAACTAAACAGGTCTCCATTCGCTCTGCATCCAGTGATTAATTACATCTCTTTCCGTTAGATGGCAATACATAACAATATTAAATTATTATGTTTATTCATTTAATGAATTGTTACAAATATAGGTAGATGTAGATTGTGTTACTGCTTTTCTAGTAAATTAAGTTGTAGAGGGACCCAGTGTGTCTAGAGACCTACAGTTTAGCGTGGCCTCCAAACCACAGTCCTCAGCTTATTGACTACCCACTCTTATGCGTATCCCCGCCTGCGAGGAGGGTTCATATCCCAAGGGTTGTGTCACTTACGGCCTCAAGGTCTTGTGACAATGCCAGATAGTCCAACGGGGAGTCCCCAACCTCACTAGCAGTGTAACTTCCCAAGGATTGCCTCAGTCAACAGCCCACCGAATATTAGATCAAACTGAACACTCACGACCTCTCTGGTTTAAGAAAAATAATTGATTTTTGTTTGGGAAATTTAGCTTGAGACTCCTGAGGCCGTTTGTGCACTTTATTTTTCAGAAGTTCATGAGGGTCGCCTTAAAACTGTTGGACAGGGTCAACTGCTACACCCTGTATATATCCAGAATGGTTGCTTCACTTTTTGTTTAATAGAATCTATTATTTTAAATTTTTTGTAATGTTGAAAGTCAATAGCAGGGCAGAAAATAACAACAGCCTGTATAGCAAATTTGATAAAATAACGACACTTTGTTTTAAACAAATTTAAAATATTTATTTAAGTTGTTTGAAGAGAGTTTAGAATTTTATTTGATGTAATTTATTTATTCTTACATTTTATTATTTTTAGGGAACTTTTCGACAGTTAAATTTCGACTTGACAAGTTTTGGTTTCCTTATTTAATTTTATTTAAGCGTTTTGGCTCCTGAAAAAAATCGCTTGATCTTGATAGTTTAATGCGCTAAGGCAGGTTATAATTATTTAGAAAAGTCTTTTTTACTAGATTCCGGCCTAGGAAGCACTTTCAGGGTCCTGATTATAGAAATTCCCGACATGAAAGACAATAAGTGGAACTAAACAGTCGATAACTACTCTCTTTATTTCATTGAACCAATAGAATACTAGTTTACTTAAAGCAAACAGTACACGAACTTCTTTAATATTAATTTAATTACTCACACAAATTAATTTCACTTGCACTTGTAGAAGAAACTTGTAGAACGATTTAAATAACGCTAAGGAAACCACTGGAAAACTACTTACCAGAAGCTTGTCGAGCTTAGCTTTTATATGCTAGAACTGTTTCGTTTTTCGTGCCCCGTGAGTCGAGCATACACTTTTTTAGAGCTAGAAATGGCACCGTCTAGTCTGGATCGGCACGATTGTGTAATATTGCACAACATTGGCAATAATTTTGCAAAAGTATGACATTTCGGAAATAAAAATTATATTAGTGATGAAACGATTAGGATTAAGATTAATTGTAGTCGCCGGTTATTAAGATTTTTGCGGTTATCGTAATCGCCTACTATCTACACGATTATTTACGATTTAAACAAAGATTTTGAATTAAAAATCTTTGCCTTGAAATTACGCCTTTTGGAGGTGAAACCCACTCTGCTGAACATGGTGACAATTTACATATGGCATTGTTAGAGTGGAAAATTATCCACACAGTGAAAGCAATCGTCACCGATAATGCTCGAAACATTGTAAATGCCGACAAAGACATCCCTGGGCTGGTGTATCTGTCTTGTGTGGCCCTTACGGTGGAACTTGTATTACAGAAGGGTCTTTTTGAACAAACCGATGTACAAAATGTAGTGATTACTGCTAGTAAAATGATTTGACATTTTAGCCACTCAACAACAGCTGACATAATGCTTCGAGAAGCCCAAGCAACATATAATATACCCCAACATGAATTGATTCAGAATGTCCCAACTCGCTGGGATTCCACATATCTGATATAAAGTAGATTGTACGAACAGCGCATTGCCGTCCAAGCTGTTCATCCAAAACTTAGTGATGAACTTATGATTTAAACATACAGAAATTGATTCTGGTTCAGCAAGTAGTAGAAATTTTGGTGTATTTTCAAGATGTTACTAAAGCATTGAGCAGGGACGAAGCTATATTGTCTAATGCCATTGCTCTTGTCAACAGTCTTTTTAAAATTCTGAAGGACATTTCTTCCGACAATACAAAGCACCAAAAGGTAAGAACTATGGCAGATAATCTAAACACACGAATGTCTTATCGATTTGGTCAGATTGAAGATGAAGAAAGTTACATAATGGCTATGTACTACTCTGGATCCGAGATACAAGACACGCATATTTCGAAGTCACAATACTGCTAGAACGGTAAAACAACTACTTTATTATACCATGCTAATAGCAGAATCAGAACCAGCAGTTAAGCAGGCTGCTCCTTCCCAAATAAACCTTCCACAAGTAGAGGAACTTGGAGTGTGTGTCAAGAAATTGTTGACCACGTCGAAGTTGATGAACCATTGTCAAATTTTGCGAGTAAGAAAACATTTTATTTCACATAATTTCTCAGTAAACAATAATTATCCTTTTTTAAAAATAAATACTGTCAAAGATGAACTTGATACATATCTGAAAATACCTAATTTGCCTCATTCATCAGATCGATATTGGAAGGACAATGTTTCCTTCCCACGAATAAAGATACGATATCTATCATACAAACCATCTTCCGTTTATTCAGAAAGACTATTTTCGATAGCAGGTCTCATTCAAACTCCGAAAAGAAACCGTATTAACTTTTTCTTTTTATCTATTTATTATTGATTTGATTAGACGTAAGTTAAGGAATTTCTTCTATTTTTATAAATAAAACAGTAAAATGTAAATTTTTCAACATCATGTTTGATTTTTTAAAATAATCGTAATCATACGATTGTAGCTTTGATCATCGTAATCGTCAAATAGGAATCGTTTCTTCACTGAATTATATAGAAAAATCGGCAGTGAAAAGGAGGAATTTTCGTTATAAAAATGAAGTTTGAATCAATTACCAAATTCAAAACAGATTTATTCAGTTATAATACAACGAGTACCGACATGAATTTAGAGGCAAAAATGCACACAAAGAGACCAAGAAAACAAACGTGACAAAAAGGATACAAACAGAAAGGAAGAGGGGGACAGGAAAGATTTAGAGATACCAAAGGTATGAAATATCAGTAAAGGCGGATAGGGTAAGCGGAAGTTAAAGTTGGTGATGCTTGGTTACAGAGGTTGCCGGAAAATTGGTAACATCTGGTACGGTAAGGGGTGTTTAATCCGAAATGGGGCATTATGTTGTCTAATTTGTGTTTTGTGTCTTGTTAGCGGACTATCACCCAGTTTAAATGAGTAGAAGATTTGAGAGATGCGGACGTAGTCCGTGAACACAAATGAACTTCTCGTGTTTGTGAAATTTAAAAAGATTACGTCGGAGAGCTGTAATAGAGATCCTTGAGGAGGTTCTTGCATTTATTTTCGATTGCAGAGTATCGGTTTAATTTTTGAAAAAAAAAATTGTATTTTTTGCACAAGCGTCAAAGGCTTCACCCTGTAAACATACTATCCTGCACCACCCTGTGTATTACCTCTTGAAATAATACACTTGATTTAGAACGAAATTATATTTATTTTTAAATACTTCATAGAGTTTAATGCACTTAAAATTAACTTGAAAGAATGTTGCAAAATGTTAACTTTTCAACACTGAAAATTTTGTCTTGAAAAAATAAAAAGTTAACTCGATTTTTAATTTGAATTGAAAATTTGTAAAATTCACTTTTTTTGGCGAAGGTGCCAATTATAAATAGACTGATAAATTCACTTAAATTAGATGCATGAGGGAAAAATAGATTTGTTTTTTATTTGGAGCTACCAAGAAAAAACTCGAGATAGGTTTTGGAAAGCGGATGGGAATTGACTTACCCGAGAGACTTGCCGCGCGCGGTTTTTTATACTATCGATATGGTTGCGTTTGTCGTGCACCGCGAATCTCACACAATCGTTTTTTTGTAAGTTGGAAAACTACCGCACATTCCGTGCGGGCACGGTCTAAAGCTAGATAGGTCCCCGGTCAGTCAGTGTGGGCTAGGATCCCATAATATTGCATCATAAAGGAGAAATTGATTAAATTCCGAATTGAAAATTATATTGTCGCTTAGGTCTTAAAATTAGAATTCTTTTGTTGTTTAAATGAAATCTGAATCGGCTTTACTTTGGAGGAGATTTGATAAGTCATACTACGTGCCACGGATGGCGCGATCTGAACGAACGGAAATAAGTTTTGATAACATAAATCGTGTATGCTGCGGGTTGTAGATTTGATATAAAATATGTAGAATGTCATGTAGAAAAATAAATGGCAATTTATTATTTAAGACGCAGTACCGAATTGATAATTATATTGAACGAAGAATGGCTTGTAAAAATTTTATTTAAATGAATTAAATTTTTATGCCGGGGTATGCGAAGTGTCTTAGAAGTGGTTTAATAATATATGGGGTTATAATTTTAAAGTTATTATTTTAAGAAGTTTAAGTTATAAAATGGGTATATTGAATGTTTCGACGTTATTTTACGCATCTTTGGGAATTATCTAATTATATTGAACTTTTTCGGAAAATATTTAGAAAAATTGTAGTTTTTTGATAACTTAAATTATATGAACACTTTTTTTTCTATTTTGACAAAATGAGCTGAAAGGCCGATTTATTTGGCAAATTTTGGTATTTTTTTTAGTTCATTTTTTTTTACACGAAGTATATACTATAACATTTGCTATCGGGGTTATGTCGTTAGAACATACTCGACTAATGCTGTTTAGCTTCGCTGACGGAAGTCTCGGCGCTTAAACTGATTACCGTACCTGATTCATTTAGCTATGCTTTTCGTAGAGCAGGTAAACTCATAAATTTGGTCCCCAGTTTACATCCGTCGCTATCAAGATATGTTAATCTATTAGGTATTTGTTGTCGGTTCTGAATTGAAGAAGTACAGTTTTAAATCTGTGCTTTTGTTTAATGTTCCACGATGTCGTTGTCAAGTTCAACTGATACAGAACAAAGTAAGCACCGGCAACGAGCTGAAGTTTATTGCTGACGAACTATGCGCTTTTACTTAATTCACTTGTTGACTTGATCAACTATACAATCAACAATAACATCTGCAGTTCGCGAGGCTGTAGCTTGAGATATCTCTAGTTCCTTACTAATACCATTTTGATATTTGAGATCAGCTACTTTCTGCAAAGAGAGCGCACCAAGTCGAGATTCTACAGATTCGCCCAAGAAGTTATGTGGTAACCAGTTTACAGAATCATCTTCAAAGGAAAATAAGCATGTGAAGCTATCAGTAGCTGGGGTTCTTCGCAGTTTATAGTGTTTATACGACCGTTTTCTCCACACGTGAGTGTCATCATTTTTGAAGAATTTTCTCTAATATTAAAGTAAAAGGTAAATATTATGAATATCCGTTTACTTAGATGTTGAGCGAATCCTCAACTTCAGAGGGATTTGCTTAGGTAAAAGGGAAAGGATTTGCGTAAATTTTTATAAAAACCAATAGAAGTACTTCCTTCATATTTTGCAAGTAAAAGGTTCTGGTAGTCAATTGTATCCTCTCCCGATTGACTCCCAGACTTAAATGGAAGGCTAGCAGATATCTGGCAGCTATACAATTTAAATTCACAAATATGGTTATTTTGCTTTCTTTTCAATTTAACTGAATAATATTTAAAAAGGCACAAAATTGGAATCCACAGATCGACTGTAACAACATGTACAATATAATTTATTGAATGACCCTTCTAAAATTACCCGAATTTGAAACCCCTAATTTGAGCGATCTAAAGAGGAATTGGTTTATTTAACTAACCTTTTCTTATTTAACTAACAATTTCTTGTCCTTTATTTATGTAAACAAATATGGTATAAAATTCCCTGCCCTTTAATCTTTAATCTATGAACTGTTATGCAGAAGCATAAATAAGTAAGTTAATCTTTATACCTTCTTTGTAACAGATGGATACTGCTTATTCCCGAGGAGATGAGAATATTAATATATACTAAATATTAGGTTCTGATTACCCTCTAAAGATTTGGGTGTACAATACGAAATGGTGGAAATTATGACTAGACGAAACATAACCATAAATATCGATCCATTTGTAAATCTTGATAAAGCCAAATAGCTGGGATATTAGACAGTGATATGCGGGTTTATTGACTTTATACTGCATTGATACAAAAGGCTTCGTTTATTAGTTCATTGAGTGGTGGCATATACTGATTGCCTAAAAAACTGAAGTATTCGTCTTCGGTTTAATTATGCTCAGGTCTATTTCTGTGCAAGTTCTAGTTTGATACGTAGATCACTATTATGAAAAATAATTTTTTTGTATATTATGTTAATATCAACTAAAGACTGACTGTCATTATTAATCTTTTTGATTTCTTTATATTTATTTTTGAACTCTTGTTTAAGATACGTCCAATTTGAAAATTATAGCTACATTCTAGGTACAAATATCGTTTAGGAATTCGCTTGAGACTTATTTGATCCATACAGAAAACCTTTGTTCTTTTGTAGTATATGTGCATATTATTTATTCAGAAAACTGATATGTTGCGAAGTTCGGTTTTTAATTGATGCCCACAAAAGTGTATTACAACAATCTCTCGATTTAAAATTGGGCATGCATACTATCCTGCACATTTATTTAAACCTAAAATTTGCGATTAGGTTAATTGTGAACATTGCAATGTTACTGGAGACCCTGATCTTATATTTTATTAATGTAAAAAGCACACAGAAGCCACTGATAAACTATATAATAATTTAATAACTTATGGCAACATTTCGACACCATTCAATGTAGTTCATCTGTTAACTCTAAATAAAGATAATATATTTGATTGTTTAACTAGGTTTTTAGAAGAAACGAAAATCAAGACATAGGTTAGCTTAATTTCCTTATGTCTTACACCTATGTATTATATATACTTTCATTACCTTACCTTTTCCTTGTGTGTGTGTTCTGAAGAATGTCCCGAAAGACTCCTGGACAAGAAGCGTGTAACCCTCGTATATATATATATATATATATATATATATATATATATATATATATATATATCTATCATGATTTGTAAGGTATAATTCAACGCAGGTCGGGGTATTTGCCCGCTGAGTAGTTGTTTCCTGCAAGTCATGTGTAATAACATATATATATGTATATATATATATATATATATATAAAATTTTTTGTTTTAAATTATCGTCAGCTGTATGGTTTTGAGCCTTGATACCATAAAAAAACAAAAAAACTACTGCAGTTGTTATTTTGCGCAAAGGGCATACTTAAATACAAAACGTTAGAATTTACAGAATAATCCACAAGTCCAAATACCATATTCAGAATATAATAAAAAAAGTATAACAATCCATTTTTAGTACTGAAGTCAAAAATTCAAATTCATTACTAATGCTAGCCTCAATATTCTGAATACTTCATAAATTTATGTCCTTGATCACTTTTTGTTACAGTTACTAATTCACCTTTAATAATTTTATGGAAACTACTTTTCAAAAGTTCAAACCAAAAGAATGTTCGCATTATAAATATTCATAACTTTAACTATATTTAACAAAAAACTCTTTTTTACAGCAAAATTGGTTCATTGCGCTTCCTAATTCAAATTATTCTCTCTCAAATCATTTCTCTTGTGACACATTTTATTCATAAATAATTTTATTCGCAAATTTACGATAACCGCTAACAACTTTACTAGACACTTCCAGCAACATGTAGTCGGAAACCTGTTGTCTAAGCTCTAAAGGCTACAGCTTCCTACGGTTTCAATTTCAGTCAAATCCGCTTAAATAAAACTCAAATCGTTTAATATCCGGCAAGCAAGTAGAAAACATACAGTGGACATGTAAAAGTTGCATTTCTCAATTTGTTCATGCAAAAAAAAATTCTACAAACATTTTCTAAAGAGTTATGACGTCATTAGCTCGACAGTCTTCTCAGACCAAATGCTAATTAGCTATATCGATGAAAAGGCTATGAACCCAAATATAAATGTGCTGACGCAGAAAGACTCTATGCATAACTATTTACGGGAATCTCCACATAATAATGAAATACATCTTTTTCTATTCAGTAATTATTGGATATAACACGTGATTAACTTCAATTTACAGATATCTAAATATATGAAATAAAGAAAACATGTGGTAAAAAGAAATAGAGTATATTTAATTTACCATATAGGGCGACGTTTCATTGGACTTTTTAATCAAAGTAATATATTAGTAAGGTTCTTGAGTAAGGCCTGATTTTATACCCGAAAATGTGAAGAAAAGTTTACATGAACATTTGTATCCGAAATGCTTACTGAGCAACAACTTATAAAAATACAAAATTTACAAGACATCTAAACTGCAATAAATAGTTTCCCTAGTCCTTCGTGATCCAATTTTAAGGGTAATAAAAAGTAATGGATGAGAAGTAACTGTAATTAGCGGTAATAAATAAGAAAATACCAGCGCTTAATAATCATTTCATATCATGTCTTACAGTGAAGAGGTAAAAATGTATTCATAAAAGTTGCAGTGAATTAAGCAGACACACCAATGCTCATAAAATTCGCTCTTTTCAGTATGATTTGTAAATAAAACATTTATAAAAAAAAGGTATTTCAACGAGTCTTGTGCAATGTTATTACGTAATAAACCTGGTAGAATATTAATCGACCATCGAAGCTGATTGAAGATTAATTAAAGAGAAAATCATGATAGAAAAGCACCTGACCTAGAGTTACATATGATTGTTTTTAATAACTTAGGAGAGAACGAATAAAGAAGAGAACATATGGAATGGAATACTGAAGATATTTTTGAATGGGATGAAGAAACAACTGACCCTAGTAAAATTGTCAGTAAGATCAGTAAGATGTTAGTAACAAGAGAAAATATACAACCCCTCATCGAAAAATCATGTATTATTAAAAGATATTTAAAACAAAAATATGTCTTCTAAAGTAACTTACCTTGAGGTATTTTTGATGTAGTCATTCCTTGTGTCATAATAAAGAGATACGAGAGAAAGCAATTACTTCCACGTCCAGTGGAAGTATAGTAATGCAAAAAAAAATATTTTTTTTCTTGTTGAAATAGGCTTAAAATGTCATGAAACGTCGAGATCTTAAATTTGAGCGAAAACAAATTTCCTGTCTGTCGGTCTGTCTGTCTGTCTGTAACCTTTTTTTTTTGTGCGCACGTTTACTCTGGAACCGTTTATGATATTGACTTGAAATTTGATAGACTTATGTATTGTAACGAGATCTGGAACAAGATTATATTTTGATCTAATTCCGTTGAAGGGCTCGGGGTAAATGGGGTAAATAAGGGTAAATAGGCAAAACAAGCAAGTAAGCATCCATAAAATTGCAATTTAGGGCATACACGAAAAGTTAAGGTCTCAAAATTTGTTTTGGCATCAGCCACCTCCCCTCCCCACTATCACCCCCAATACCACCCCCACACTATTACTAAAGGGAGTAAAAAAAAATTAAAATATGATTTAGTGTATATACAAAAACGAAACGTCTAAAGTTTTTTTTTAGCGTTAGCTACCCCCTCTACCACCCCCACTGCCACCCCCACCCTATTATTAAAGGGGGTAAAACAAATTAAATTGGGATTTAGTGTGTATACGAGAACCAAGAACTTCTAAATTTTTTTTTACATTATCCGCCCCTCTACCACCCCCACTCTATTATTAAAGGGAGTAAAATATTACATTGGGGTTTAGTGTGCGTGCATAAGACTTGGATACAAAATCTGGATGGGGAAGTAGTGATTCCTTGGGCAGCGGTTTCTTAATTATTTTAGAATGATTTTTCTACACGTGAATAAAGTAGGTATAGTATAACATGTTCATGAAAGTATATTCTTTTATAACTCTAAGTAAATAGAATATAATGCAAGTTTTATACCATTTGCTGAAACTTTTACAGCTCCAGTAAAAATAGGGTTTATATGCAAGCCGTTATATATTTTTATGCTCATATGTATGGGGTCGAAAAATAAGTAATTTGCATTTCTATTAATTCCGATGAATAGGTTAATGGTGGTCATAAAAAATATACTTCTATATTTCTACATTTTATGAAAAAATACACATTGTAATGGCCCATTTTTCACATAATTCGAAAATTTATGTTTCAAATGGTGGATCAGAAAACCATAATTCTACCTTAACGACTTCTCGTTCAAATTAATTAACAAAATTTAGCGAAAAGAACGTGATCAAACGTGACGTCACACAAATCGATCACATATCAGCAGCTGGCATAACACTAATATCTAGAATTGGTAGCATGCGATTCCGCCTGCATCCATTCACATTTGATAAATATGGCGCTACTACTATTAGTGGAGTAAAAATAGCCCAAAATAAGGCGATAGAGTAAATTTTATATGAAGCAACGCGACATAAAAAAATAAGTTTGTTTTGGTGAAACTTTATTTTTGAAGCCTCCGATCTACAGGTAAATCTATTTACAACCGCAGCTCACTCCACACCCAGTCGTGCATCGTTAAAAGATCATGTACAAAATTCGTCAAGGGCGAGCGTAAGTGCGTCTTTACTATGTACATACTTCGGCATGCGATGTAAAGCAACGACAGGTGCAGTTAGTACTTGGATGGGTGACCATTCCAACAGAAACCGCGTTCTCGCCTCACACATCTTCCAGCGGCTTGTATATCAGTGTATGCGCGGAAGCTATACAACCTTAGGCGAGGGTTGTATAGGAGATATACCATCCTTCGGAGGGGATGTAAAGCCATCGGTCTCTTGTCTATTTAATGTTAGGCAAGTAAAAGATCCCTACTCTTCTTAAGGGAAGAGGTTCGGCAAAATTCCTGGTTGGGGGTAGCTCGTCTACAGGCGTCGGTGTTAGGCCTCAGTAGCGGAAATAGGCCGACGTTAAATAAATGTATAAAAAAAAAAATCGTCAGGTGCCACTGAGTCGTTCGTGGTAACTGGGTTAAGGATCCCATCTTCTCGCCTCTTTCAACCCCATTGGGTGGGTGGTAGAGAGTTGCCAAGCCATTGTCGTATCTGTAAGAAATCAGACCAACGCAACGTAAGTATTTAGCACAAATTGATATTTGTAATTTAAAGAAATCAATATTTAACAACTATATGTAAATGGATTTACCTATAGATATAATCTGAGCGAGTGTTGTTTTGAAGCTCCTCTGATGAGAGAAAGAGTGGCCATGTCTGATTTAGGCTTCGTTGATGCTTTCAAAAATGCCTTGTACTGATGAAGAGCGATTCCCATTTTGCTCTTTCCATATATCGCCGAAGTGGTGTCGTATCCGGAGGAGCTATGGAGAAGGAAGATCGTCTTGGCGAATGGAAGCTGTTGAAGTTTTCGCAGCGAAAATAATTCAGGCCTGGCTTCATGAAGTACAAGTTGATAGATGGTGGTACCAATCCAATGAGGAGAACTATCAAGTCCACATCCTTTTCAACTATTGCTACAGTTAGATGCACAGCAGTTTTACTCAACCCACACCTCACGATAGTGCCATCGGCGTCCCCTGTAGCAACAGTTATTTCAATAGCTGCTGCTGTCATTTTCTCGGTGAGCAAGTGGATTAGTCTTGTTTGGTTCCTTTTTTGGTTCCTTTTTTTAGCAAGAAAATGCTCCCATTGAACTATGATGGTCGTGCTTTCAGTAATGTTGATGTCAACCGAAGTTTTGTGAGCCCTCTTCGCTACTGCTCTGCTGTTTTGTGCTGTGGACATCACTGTAACCATCAAAAACCATCGTACAATTTGCATCGTCATGTTTCTGTACATAGGCAATGTACTGATGTCAAATTGAAGAAATGTAAGAGGATTCTTTCCACTTCATGCGGTGTAGAAAGAAACCACCGTCTACCGCATTTGTGCTTTGGGCGAGATTGAGAGTTGCGTTGTTCTCTAGCGGCAAAACATCATAGAAGGATGACTTCTTTCATTTTCTTATTCCGCCCTCGCTGAACAGAGCCAGGGGGAATGGAGTTAGGGAAGGAAAGACATCTACTAAATAAAAGAACTTCGAAAAAGGCACAAGTGTAGCACATAATTAAACATATAATATCTAAAACTGGCGAAGTTTAGCGAGTTCTGTCCTTCTCAAATTCCTCGAAAACTTTTAATACAAAATCAGACAATATAAAACCGTAACAATTTTTATAAGCCATTCTTGGCTTGGCTTATAAAAACACTCGCTGCGCTCGTATTTTTAATCTAGCCATTAGTGCAATAAAGAGGTTTTTTACAAGTGTGTCTTAAAGCCGCTTTACAGTTCGCAATTTATTGCCGGCAATTTGTTGCCGGCAAGGCATTGCGACTTTGATGATCTTGCAGCTCACTTTACACTTGGCAATTTTCCTTGCTCAAGAAACAGGTATACCATCATAGATGAATCAGATGATTTATGTAAAGTTCTGAGGTTATGGTTATTATTTACCTTTTTAAAGGATTAATAAGATGTTCACGACGAATGAACAGGCTAAAATTGCAGCTGCATCATGCGTTTTGTTAATTGGTGCTGTTGGATAAAATGTATGGCTTAAATAGGCAGATAGGTAATGGACCCTAAAATGAAGCCATCCAAATAAGGGGGATATGTAAATCGCTATGGTAGTGTTCCCTGTGAGGATAATATGATTTAAATTTTCTTTAGGATATAAATAAGTAATTTTATTTATTATGTAGTATAAAACAATAGAAAATACAAATACGATTAATCACAGTAATTTCTATTCCGTTGGCATCATAAAAATCACCAAAAATATCACTAGAATTGCAACCGCAATACAATAAAATTAGGACAGGTTCTAATTTCTGCAATGCAAGGAACATTGCTACAGCTGATCAAAACACGTAGTAGTGCGCAAACTCGCAAGAGTATTTATTGCTGGCAAGAAATTGCCGGCAATAAATTGCAAACTGTAAAGTGGCTTTTACAACGTTCTATCTTCTATCGTTCCAATTATTGTAAGAAATGGGCAATTTTTCATGAGTATTTGCAAAACTTTATCAACTTTTTGTGAATGTCACTTTGACGGTTAGTATTATTCGAGTTGTAGTTGAAGTCTCCATTCTAATTACCGGCCGTCCATCACATACGCGGCGCCGGTGTGGTGCAGCATACTGGCCACGACAATGAAAAAACTCTAAGTGTTTGAACACAAATGTATGCGCCTCATATGGAACTCAGGAAGGTACACCTCCCTCAAAGACCTAACACGCACGCTGCAACTACATAACCCCGATAGCGCGCTACGTCCAGCACATCTGGCTGGGTGATAGTCCGCTAACAAGACACATAACACAAATTAGACAGCATAATGCCGCATTTCGGATCAAATACTCCTTACCGTACCAGACGTTACCGATTTTCCGGTAACCACTATAGCCAAGTTTCACCAACTATACCTTTCACTAATCCTATCCATCTTTCGCTAGTATTTCATACCTTTCGCTCATCTTTAAACCTTTCCTGTCCCCCTCTGCCTTTCTATTTGTTTATTTTTGTTGCGTTTGTTTTTTCTTCGTTTCTTTTTGTACATGTCTGTTTCTAAATCCATTTCACATCATTAACCTTAAAAAAAAAAAAATCAAAACCTTTCAAAATCAAAATTTTTGAAATCAAAGTTTAGGCCAGCCCTGCGCAGCCCTACATTGGAGTGTCTCGCGGAAGGCACCTTGTTTAATTTGTGGTGCCTGCGTTCAGATACAAAAATTTAAGTGTTTTTGTGCGCGAGTTTTTCAAGCATTTTTGTTAAAAGTTAATATCTATTTTTATTTTATTTTTGTAAAAAGGAGTTTAGGTTAAGTTTATTGTATTGTTGTTTCCGCCCACCCAGGCCTGTTCCGCCCGATCCTGCAATCCGCCACCACGTCAGCACGATGGTTGCACGATCGGTTCCGGAACAGGTCCTGGTGAGGCAACTTTTTGTAATGTTAATATTAATAAAGACTATTTGAATTGAATTGAGGGTCGTGACTGAAAATCTGTGATGATAGTAACTAAGGAAACTATAAATAAACTGGCGTAGTTTTTAATTTTTTTAGAAATCGTGCAATAAATGCGTGCAATAAAATGTTTTATTCCACAGTTTCTTATAAAAGGCCACTTCTTATATTGGAAATGATGTAAAAAACGGTTACTTTTTACACGATTATAGATAAAAATAATTAAAAAGCATTTATATTTTAGTTTCCATTGTTACAAAAACGAATCTTTTTTTAGGTCACTGAAACGGAAAAAATAACGTGGTTTAATCGAATTTAAAAATAAACTGGATTTATCTGGTTTTCGATGAAAATTATTGTTACTTAGCCTTACTAATAGGCAACTGTAGTAAGTACTAGAAGCTACTAAGATTTTTGCTATTAATAAAATGTTAAACATAATATTTTTAGTCGCAAACTCCTCTATAAATCCTTATTTTACTATAAGGAAAGTAACCAGACTGCAACCAAAGTTACAAATCTGGCGCGTTAAGTGTAATAATTGCATATTACCATCAAAACGTTAATGCTTCGATTGCAACAAACACCAGCCGAAAGACTGCTCCTACTTAAAGGAGTCGTCACACACCACTTGCAGACTGCAGTTTCGAGCTGTTGGCTCTCGTCAGTGCAAGGTAGGTATGCGACGACCGACATGAGAATCCTTTGACTATAGTACATCCCGGTATTTTTACAATAGCGACATGCAAAACAGCCAGCAGGCGCCATCCAGCGGTCCAGTGTCCGTTGCAATCGAAAAATAAATAGCCTGACTTGGCTTAGCATAGTTCAAATGTGCTTTTAGAGGGCGGAATATTAAACATAATATTTTTAGTCGCAAACTCCTCTATAAATCCTTATTTTACTATAAGGAAAGTAAGCAGACTGCAACCAAAGTTACAAATCTGGCGCGTCAAGTGTAATAATTGCATATTACCGTGTTTGTTGCAATCGAAGCATTAGCGTTTTGATGGTAAGGTAATATGCAATTATTACACTTAACGCGCCAGATTTGTAACTTTGGTTGCAGTCTGGTTACTTTCCTTATAGTAAAATAAGGATTTATAGAGGAGTTTGCGACTAAAAATATTATGTTTAATATTCCGCCCTCTAAAAGCACATTTGAACTAATAAAATGTTGTCTGCGTTTCTTTCAAACATGCAACCCCCTTCCGGGCACCAATTGGCTTTGGCCTTGGGGGTTGTCTACTATATATGGTGTGTTTATTTACTTCATATTACCGCTAATTGTAAACTATATATGCGTTATATTCTTCAATTTTTTCCTAGTTTCAAAAAGGAGACTGACGCCACTTGGCAAAAGCGGGCACTAGGTGTCAATGATTTCTTTTGTTACTTTTCATATTTATTCGAGTAACTATAAAAGCATATGCATAATTATCGAAATATGCAACAAAATAAATCTACTGTATTTTCACTTATACGAATTTAATTGGTAATTTTTCGCATGTGAAATTTTTAGTGTTTGATAAAAATTGGAACGATAAATGTGATGCGCAATTGCATTTACAAACTTTAAAGCTTATAAGCGCTTTAACTAGATATAAAACAAAACAGAATACAAATAATTTTACACATATTCCCATTACACCAAATATCAGGTTTAATTAAAAAACATTTCCGAATATTATTTTAAAAGTTAATTTTCGTTTTGTAAAATTTAACAAATTGTAAACTATTAATTATGGCTTTGCCCTATTTTTTGTATGAATTTTTTATGAAACGCATTTACATTGAATTCCTCATATATATCAAAATAAAACTCGTTTAAAATAAATACATATTTATGTCCACTGTAAAAATTGGGAAGAGACTTATAGTTTGTTTATTATACACACACAATATTTTATTTATAAATCAAACAAATGAAAGCATATTGAAAAATAAAATTAACTATTTCATCAAAATATACTAGCTAATATTTTAATGTTTACAGAAAACTAATCATAGATAAGTGCAGATTCCAAACTTGCAGTTTTCAAACATAAAATTGTGCGTAAAATGATCAATTTAACATATTGCAGCCGGTTTGGCAATTTAATATAATTAATTTAAGAAGCTATTATATCAATCAATACAGCGAGGCCAAATCTGTGCAGTCTTAAACGAAGGACCAAAAATTCAACTGTGTCCTAAGAAAGCAAATAATTTCATTGCCACCCATCAAGATGCGTTTCCAAAATAATTGGAAATAATGTCCTATAACTTGCGACATACTACGTCGTCAATAGAAAAATACAAAATAAAGTCTGATTGCACTAAGCCTCCAGCAGTCAGATTAATCCTAAAGAAAGGACTACGGTGCAGAACCGTTGCACATCGTCAGCCACAGGTTGGAAAATTGTATGAAGCAGGTTTTTCAAAATTTCACGTCAGGGTAGCAGAGACAGCCCAAACTAAAGTTTTTGTAGAATCAAAACAGTTTGATTTAAAAATTGTTTAGAGTGTAGCGTTGAAAATGCCTTTTGTGTCAAAAAAACAATTTTTGTTAAGTAATAATAATAACATATAGACTTCGTTCAGTCTTTAAATAGGTACGAAAATATTATTAAAGGGAATGGACATGTTCAACAGTACTGCTCTTCCACATAATCATTCCGGTTTAATATATTGTTGAAAATTTAATTGTAATAAACACTATACGTGAAATACATTAATTAATCATTCCCATTATTATGCAACAGGTTTTTGATGTGGTCTCAGAACTTAGGTACGCTAGAAGCAGGATTTAATGTTAGGGGATGGACTATATATACATATATAGGTACTCTAGCAGCATTGTACTCAAAGCACCTCCCAAATTGAGCAGAGCTGTGTCTAGGTATAGTGTACAAGTCACGAGACAGCGTAGAACAATCGTGAGTAAGACTACCTTTAACAAGTTTAAGGAATAAGTATTCAGGGAGTTTTGGCATATTTATTTTGTAAATTAAACATGCCTTATGGAGTTGAAAACGTTCGTTCAAAATTTAACCAAGCAATGTGGTCATATTTTCTCAAATTATAAATAAATCCCAAACAGCAGTTTTGAATTTTTTGTAGACTATTTTTATTTGTACTTTACAAAACAGGCCAAAAAGCAGTGTCGCAGTAAGTAGATTACTAAGTATTAAAGCATCACAAAGCCTTAATTTTATATCTGAACTTAGGAAATCTTTATGAATGTAAATTTTTTTAAATTTACAATATGATTTTTGAAGCAGACTGTTGACATGCGTAGTGAATCTAAGATCGACATCCAGATTTAGTCCCAAATTCTTACAAGAATTAGTAGGAACTAAGAACACCTCGTTGACAATAATGTTAAATTCAGGATTACTTGCAACAATCTCCTTGTTATTCCGAAAGCTAATAATTCTGTTTTTGATTCATTGAGAACTAATCCATGCCCTCTAGACACCTCAGATATAATAAACAGAACAAAGTTTATTTTTGAGACGGCGTATCTAATACCTTTTAAACGAAATGAAAAATAAATTTGCATGTCATCAGTGTACTGATACATGTTACAATGCTTTAACAATTGTGGAAAATCGGTCGTGTAACAAACAAAAAGCAGAGGACCCAAGGTACTACCCTGTGGAACTACTTGATTAAGATTAATAACATTTGAAAATTGACTATTTACAAGTACTTTCTGATTTCTATTTAAAGGGTAATTTTCAAATAATGTAACCGCACCAGCACTCATCCCAAAATATTTTAATTTGGGACACAGAGACGAATGATCTAGAGTATCGAATTCCTTACCAAGAGCATCAAAGCATCAACAGTATCCAAGCAATATTTTTTTTTATATCACTGGCCGCAAATACGTCATTTGTAACCTCCAGTAAAGCAGGTGTGATGTGCTCTAAAGCCAGACTGCGTTGGTGGTAAGATTTTATTCTTGTCCAGAAATAGTTGAAGCTGTTCAAAAGCAGCGTCTTCAAGAATTTTTTATATGATTGGCAATAAACTAATAGGTCTAAAATGTGACACTAGTGAGGGATTATTAATTTTAGGTACAGGCACAACAATCACCGACTTCCAAAGCTGAAGATAATCTCCACTCGCTAGACATTTATTATAATTCCATCCACTCCTTTGGCATTGGATTTAATAGTGAATATAGTATACACTATCAATAGTTACTGTGTTAAACTTGAATTCATCGGAAACTGCAAAATAGTTGTGGTTTTCATAATTCTCAGAGATAAAAATATCATTAACACTGACATCTATTCTAGGTAAACTACTGAAAAAAAGTCATTAAATGAATTTGCATCGGCAACTGGAGAGCAAGGGTTGTCTACATCCGGACTAATATTTTGAGCTTTCAGTGTTTTCCAAAATACTTTAGGGTTCCATTTAGTTTGATAGTTTAAATATGCCCTTTTTTCTGTTTTAATCGAAATGTTAACCAGGTATCTGATGTTTTTAAAGTTATTCTAAGCAGTATCAGTTTTATTTTTTTTATAGATTAAAAGTGCCTTATCTCTAACCTTCATCATAATTAAAAACCATTTCAAGTAAAAATTATTTAGGATAGAAAAGATCCAAGACAACTTTTCGACGAGTCAAAAACTTATTGTTTCTAATCGTAAAGATTTTCTATAAATTTATCATCAAAGAACCAGGACCGGCTCCGGGCAGGGCCTAAAAACAATTATTTGTCGAATTCAAAAGTTTACATCAACTTTATTTTAAGTAACCCTCCTTAACCCCATTTCTCTTACATTTTTGGGTTCCTCGTCGAAATTGCAATTAAGTTTGATAATACTGTTCCACCTTGGATTCTCCGAAGTATTTGAGTCATTACAAATAATAAAATAACTGAGTTTGCAGCGTCTCCATTTATTGCAATTGTCTTCCAAATGAATTAATAGTAATTAATAATTTTATGTTTTCTTAATGGTTTAATAAGTTATTAAAGCTCTGAAAAATTTCTTAAAAAGAAATTTACATGAAGTTAAAAAAATATAAAGTCAAAAACTTAATTTTATAAAATATCTACCCATATTTTTATGCCATTACCTTCCTCGCTCAATCCTCAGTAAAAAATATAGAAAAACACTGGCAACTAGTACTAATATCTTATGAGAAAATTTTTAAAAAATGATGTTTTATTATTTATTATTATACTTTTATTATAAACATATTTGTAAAATTGTTCAAATGTGCTTTTAGTGGGCGGAATATTAAACATAATATTTTTAGTCACAAACTCCTCTATAAAATCCTTATTTCACTATAAGGAACGTAACCAGACTGCGACCAACAGCTACTCTCCGGGCTATATGCCCCGCCGAGCGCTGAATTGCAAGTTACAAGCCTGGCACGTTAAATGTAATAATTGCATATTAAAATCAAAAAGCTAATGCTTCGATTGCAACAAACACCAGCCGAAAGACTGATCCTACTTAAAGGGCTCTCTTGCCAGTTGTCACACACCATTTGCAGACTGCAGTTTCGAGCTCTTGGCTCTCATCAGTGCAAGGTAGGCATGTGACGACCGGCACAAGGATCTTTTGACCATTCGGTACATCCCGGTATTTTTACAATAGCACCACTGATTTTGATGAGAACAAATGATGATAAAAATTGAGCCTTCTGTTTAAAGTAACAAATTTGATGTCAACTTCTAGTATAATCGAAAACAATAAAAAAATGAAAATATTTTAAAATTGTAGGTTTTTTCAAAACCCTATTCTACTAAAATTTGAAAATAATATTCTAATTCAGTCTAGGAATTAAGGTGTGGGTTGAAAACGAACACCCTCTATATAGATTCATACATATATTTTTTATTAGACATCTGAGGTTAGCTCGATAAGAAACGGATTTATGTACAATTTTTTCTTCTATCTCTATTAAAAACCTTTGTGCTGTTATGCATACCTGTTTGAGTAAATCAAATAGCTGTAAAAGCATTGTTATGAAATTATTTAACGGTTTGGGATTTATGGAACTATCTGTACTGTTAAGTTACTTCTCGTATGTAATATCAGCTTAGAATTTTATTGGTAAAATTTTTCCGAGAGCGTAGTTGTCTAGTAATATAAAGAGTGTAAATTGAAAGTTTATTATCTGATTATCTGATTTAATCTTTGATAATAAACTGTCAATTTACACGAATTTTGTTACTCTTGGCAACGTAGTTCGAGAAAAAAATAGATAAAATTTAAAAGCACGAGTGGTATTTGGGGAGAATATTTCACGAATAAATTAATGAAATGCATAAAGTGGATCTTTAATATTAAGTTGCTCTATAATAATAAACAAAAATATTGAAATAGATTTACCTATTTTATCCTTATTTTTAATTTAAGAAATTTAAAAGTCAAGTTAACTTTGTTTGGTTATGAAAAGATGCTATAGCCCCCCACCCGCCACGGCTCAATAATAACAACAATAATAATACTAAGATCATTGAAGGAAATATGTTAAAAATATGATGAGATGATTAATGAGTTTATCACCGTATTCTCTTTATTATGAGAGTAGTAAAGCAGTGCCTACTATCAAAATAAAGAGGAAACGGTGACAAACTCGTTAATCGTTTGATACTCATTAATCGTTTGATCATCGTTAATCGTTTGATCACATTTAGTAGCAGAGTAGGTACTTAAAAATAAATCTGACAATACCCCCAACTTTGCGACAAATAGAGAGATATACAGTAAAAGTGACAAAACGAATGTATTGTAGATTGTTTCAGGGCTCGCTTAGCTTTGAGTAGCCTCACTTCACTTCGACCTAAAAGATATTTTGTGATTTACCCTACACGTAGTTGTTGCCCAGGATTCTAAGACTTTTGCAAAACTTGTGATTTTCCTGGGGCTAATTTCCCTATGTCTTCAGACGTAAATTCCAGCGAATGTATAGTGCTCTCACTCTACTTTGTCTGTCTCTTACGCGGAGTTGGCGATTAGAAAAGTAGATTGGCTGAGTGCCTTTGGGACAAGAGGCCATCGAAACTAGAAATAAGAACACTAGATGCACTGGATAAGAAGTTGCTGGTTGCAGTGAGTTGCGTTTCGTCGATTAATTGCGTGATCGATAACGAATGTGTTAAAATTATTTAATTATTAGTATGTACGTATTATATTTCAATGAACAAAAAAATATTTTTTGACCTCTTACTAAATTTTCTGAGATAATTAAGTTTTATTTGGAACAGTCTAGTTTTCTTCAATTTAACATGGCACTAAGGTGATTTCGAACTTTTCATTTTACGCTTTTGATCTTGAAAAATATAAAATTTTCGCCTGCGGTGCCTATTCTTTTTCTTTCTATAGTCTATGAATCCCCTCCTTGACTTCATCCTAGATGTACCCTTGCTTATATCTTGCTAGTATGTTTAACTCCTCCCTACCTATAAGAAGTTTTAAGTCAGTTGTGCCTACACATATGTATCTAATAATTGTTTTGCCTGCGATAACTAACACTGTATATGATGTTTTACAGCAATAAAATTGCATATAAGTACTACCAAAAGTCATTCTAATCGTTTTACAACTGATGGCTCAAATATTTGAAAAAATTAGTTTTATTGGCTACCAGATTGATGAGTGAAGTAATCATTATTATTGTCCAGCTTTATGTATTAAATAGTATCATAGATAACATTGTTTTATGGTACTAGTGTGTTGGTAGACCGGGTGGGTTAATTTGTTCAAGTAACTTATAGAACTTAAGACATGAGTATTATAAAAAATTAATCCAACAGCTGCGTTCATCACATTATAAATATAAATATAAAACTAGTGAGTTATAAATTATAACTCACTTGTGTGTTATTGAGTATTTTCTTGTACATTCCTCTATATATAGTGACTCTTGGATACGTAAATAAACACTATTATATTTTTTTATTAACTGACATGCGTTTCACTATCCTTCTCATAAAATCACGACTTGCCAGTGAATTATGCAGTGGGTCTATTATTTTTATCTTCAGTCAACATATACAAGAGGTATTGCGCAATGTACAGAAAGTTTAAATGCTGATAGAATCAGATCAGAACAATTTTGTTAGGATGTATTATAAAGCTCACGGAACTTTACGTGATTATTTTCTGTATGAACACCACATCGCATCGTGATATTGGCGAACTAAAATTGAACAGACATAAACAGAACTAATCTGTAATTCAATGATACTCATGTTTACGTATAATTTAAAATGTTTAGATAATGTTAGCTTGTGTATCTATGAATTCTAGCGTTTCGATCTAAATGGACTAAATGTGGTCATGTGAATCTAGACAATCCGACAAAGAATATTGCAAATAGTTTACGTATATGGGTCATAAATAATGTATATCAATATACTGAGTTGTCTCTAGGCGTCTGTTTGTCTGTTCGAAATGTTAATTTCGATAACCACTGGACGGGTTTTCTCGCCGTTTTCGTTTTCATATAGAACATCTTTTCTTTTGTGGCACTTGGATCGAGTCCAACCAGTCAGAACTGAGATAGTAAATATATTTGAAACTTTGAAATTTTATCATCAACTATTATTATACATAATTGTACAGAAATTCTGAGGCAGTGCTTGAAAAAAGTACCAGTTATAGTTTAATAAGAAACAGCCAAATATTTACTTCAAGGTCAGAGTTTACAGATTCTTTATTGCTATGAAAAAAAAAAACGTTATCTATTAGGAATTTAATTGTAATAAAACTTCTCTGGAAAAGTGTTTAGGTGTGCAAAACAACAATTTTGGATAAATGGGAATAGAGCACTGACGATTTTAGGGAGCAAACTATAGCTGGCGAAGACTTGTTTAGTTTGTTATTATATTATATGACTACTTAATTTATTTATGTACAATGACGTTTAGATTTTATCTGACTGTGCAGCAAAAACTTATCTGCGCTTATTAAAAAATTTTTGATTAATTGTTTCTCATTCTTAACATTTAATAAATTTTACGGAGAAATTTTCGAGAAGACTTTTCGCCTATATGGGGAATGGCGAAATAATGTAGGATTTTTACCCACTAAAACTCCTCCCCCTCTTCACTTCGTCCGCTCTCGCACTGCTACGCATTACATCAGGACTTCTATTCTGTAATTATGGGGAGAGTGGGCATTCATTGTGCGAAGCGAGAGCTCCCATCACACATCATCTCACCCGACCGTCTTAGACTGCATTCCGTAAGTGCAGTGGATAGGTGGTGAACGTGAAGTGATTCAGCGAGAATAGCCGAATTTACAACCAATTGGGTTGGCGCAAAAGCATCAGCTGTTCAATGTTCAGTTGTCATTTTATTGTGGTTATTGCTTTTTAAAGTTTAATGTCGTCACCTTCGAGCATATAAGTGAAAAGTTATCACGTATCATTAATTAGGTAAAGTTACTAAATAAATTGTTGTCCTGCTAAAATAGATAGTATTTACTTTATGCTCTATGGCGATTCCTGAATATCATATGGGGGCTTGCATGAAAGGAATTACCACTTCGATTATATTACGGGCGAGTTTTTTACCGATCCTGAATCTCCTTATAAATGCTTGGTCGGTTAATGATGACAAGGGTTAATCTTCTGAAGAACTAGCCGCTTCCCTTCCAAATCCTCCTCGGCATCACGAAGATCTCGTAATACCTAGAATTTATTTATCAACTAAAAATTCTTTAAGGATACACCCTCGTTATTGGTAATATATATTTAACTTACAGAAGTTGAAATTTAGCAATCTTCGTTAAGACATTGAAAATAAACCTTGCTAACATGAAATTTACACAATCTGAAAAATTTACAAAGACACCTTATTTAGTATCACAACAGAATACTTCAATAGTTTGCTCTAGGATTCTGTGCCTGTGGTTACATTTAGCGCGCACTGTTTTATTCTTTATCTCACAACACAAATCGTGTTCGACCCCCACAATCACATCCCGATTTCTCTTAAAAATTACAGTCGACCCGTAAAAAACCTCAACACACCGAATTTTACATAAATATTGATTTTTGGTTTTTTCTGATAATTATAACTTTTTTCCTGTTTATCAACCCCCAAATTAAACTCGATCACAAAATTCTTAAAAACCCACAGATTCATCATTATACTGCCAAAAACGCAATTCGACATACTTGGCTCATCAAAACATCAACAAAAAATAAATCACCTCCGACAATCCCCACAACCGTATCCCAAATTCTCTTAAAAATTACAATCGACCCGTAAAAGTCTCAAAACACCGAATTTCACACAAATATCGATTTTCAGCTTTTTCCGATAATTCTAACTTTTTTCCCATTTTCACCCTTCCAAATCCAACTCGGCCAGAAAATTCTTAAAAACCTACAAAATTTGCTAAAAACGTATTTCAGCTTTACACCCCTGTAACTTCACCCCTGTGCATCATAGACCCCCATAACCAGCCCACAGGATGAGCACTGATCATCCTCTTTCTAACTAAACCAAAATAAAATTTGGATCTTTCAAAAAGTATGCGATGTAACAGCACCGAATGCTTTCGTGTCCACTAACAAGAAACATAAGACAGCATAATGCCCCATTTCGGATTAAACACACCCTACCGTACCAGACGTTACCGATCTTCCGGCAACCTCTGTAGCCAAACTTCAACAACTATAACTTTCGCTTACCCTATCCACCTTACTGATATTTCATACCTTTACATCTTTAAATCTTTCCTGTCCCCATCTTCCTTTCTGTTTGTTTCTTTTTGTCTCGTTTGTATCTCGTTGTCTCTTTTTGTATCTTTGTCTCTAAATTCATTTTCCATCAAAATTTTATACCAAAATCAAAGTTTTCCGAAAACCAATTTTTTTATTTTATTTTTTTTTTAAACCAAAGTTTAGGCCAGCCTATGCGCAGCCCGGCATTTGTACGTCTCGCAGATGGTTCCTCGTCCAGATTGAGATACCAGCGTCAACACCCAAATTAGAAACAGTGAAGTGCGCGAGCTACGTTATAGAAGTGTAATTTTAAGTTTTGTTAAATCTGTTTTTTTTAGATGTTTGTAAATTTGATCACCTTTTTTAATCTGCATTATGCAGAAGGAGCCTAGGTATAAGTTTTATTTGTTTTAAAACCGAACCAGGCCTAGTCCGCCCGGTCCTGCAATCCGCCACAGCGAATAACGCAGTGGTTGCACGGTCGGACCCGGGTTAGGCCTTGGGGAGGTAATTATTGTATAAGTTACTGGTAAATAAAGAAGTTTTGAAAAATTTTGAATTGAATTGAATGCTTTCGTGTCCAAAAAAACGTGTTAACCCCTGTATTTTCACCCCCCCCCCAAATCTTAAATATTCCAAACCACTCCCAAAAGTTTGCATTTGAAGAGATCTTCAAAATGACACCGAAAACATCCACTTATCATACGGAATTTGCAAAATTTCGCAAAAACTGCGAAATTTACAAGCGTTACAGATCTTGCTATTGGACCCCCGTAAGTATCGTTACACCTTCGATCTGTTTAACATTTTCAATGTTAAAATATGATTATTATAAACTAAAAGAATTACTGTAATATTTGCTAAGAATTATATTATTATTACCTCATCGATGAGCAAATCTGCAATGTTTATTCTGATTCACAAATTTAACAACAATAATTTTTGGCCGACGCAAACTGTAATTAAAGTACGGTTATGATCGCCATTCTCCCAAGGAACTAACGGATTCCCTCACGATTTATCAGTAAGAGTAAGTTCAGGCATTTTTGCACGAAGTGGTCACTCCCGTAGTTACTGAATAGACTTTTATTCATTTTCATGTGAACTCCGCCCACTTTTCATGGGAATGTGCTTTCACACTCTTACAGATTAGAGGTCCAGTCTTCTCCTCTTTATCCTTCATAATGTTGATCACCACTTCGTTAATATATGCCCATTTTGGTTTGTTTTCCAGCATGCGCTGTATGATTGCCTCTGGCTGTAAACTCTCCCTGACGGTCTGATTACACCAATATGTCCTGATTCTCTCTGACAAACAGAAAGATAGTATGTTCCAGATCATCTGTCTCTCTTAACTCCTTTCATTCAACTGAAGTTTTAGAGATTACGTAGATCTCTAAAACTTCAGTCGCCGCTTATTAATTGGGTTAAGCAGTAATCTATATACTCATGTTTTCTATTTAGCCAAGGGTCTAGTCCTAGTCCATCTGTGCTCCCTGGAGTTTTTCCATCTCTTCTGTCATTTTTGGCTAATAGCATGTCTTTAGCTACCTTGTTGGGCATCCCTTCGATAAGTTTTCTCCCTTCGACTGCAAGTAGTTAGATAGAGGAAGTATCGGAGATCATCAGAACTGCTTCTCCTTATATTGTCCTACATATACTAGCACTTGCACAGGATTTGTTTATATACTGGAAGCAATTATCTACTATTTAGAGTTTCCAGACGTTTTTCGGGGGTAATTTATGGCGGACGCCCACAGAGCGGATAGTAGTGACGCGGCAGCCATCCGTCATATAACGTTGCCTATGTCAGTGTATTGTCTTTTCCGTTTCTTGCTAGTCTTTTCCATTTCTGTTTTATTTATTGCATATTTGAGCTTCTTTCTCTACTTCTTGAGATAATTATTTAATGATTTTTCCTATTCCTATGTGATGCTTCCACTTCCTGGTCTCCTAAGCAGTGGCGGTTCCTCAGTTTTTAAACTGGGGAGGCAGGGGATAGATAGGCCTGGGTGGTTCCGAGGGGCGGGAGGTATACACATGTGCGCCGCGATGAAAATTTTGCGAATATCAAGGTCAACTTTTAAACTTTACCATTACACAAATATTAGTAATTTTCTCTTCATGTTAGTCGGTATAATTTGTTTTATGATAAGTATCAAAGTATAAAGTAAAAAACAAATTCTACCGCCCAGCAAGAACCAACGTGGAGGTCTGAATTATATCTTGCCAGGAAGGGATTGTGGGGTAGGGGTGCTTTTAATAGGTGAGGGAGTTAATTATTAATATAATAATAGTAATAATAATATGGCACAAATGCTACTGCAATCAAAACAATTATATAGTAATATGAAATAAATAATAAACTCTGAAACGATAACATAAATAAAAATATTCTCAAATTAAAAATAGTTAAATAATAACAAACTGAAAAACAACACAAATAAAAATATACTTGGTAGTATACTTACAATCTACAGAAGTAGAATAATTGCTGTGGTGGTTTTTTAAATTTTAAACAAAAAAGAAATTGAACAAAAAAACTACATGTCTAAATGTTCTTGTAAATTAATGAAATCCGTCTATCTTTTTGTTTGGCAAAAATATCTATTACTTCGTCATAAAATGTATTATTCTGTGTTAGTTCCTTAACAAGCCGTTTTTCGATAGAAATGATAGAAATATTTTTTAATCTTTCTTGCTCAATAGTATTTCTAGTAAATGATTTGATTCGTTTGAGGGCGGAAAAACTCCTTTCTACTGAAGCAGACGTAACAGGAATTGTGACAGCTAAAGTAAGTAATCTATAAAATTCTGTTAGACAAGAAATTAAGTCATTATTATAAATAAATGAAATCATTTCGGTAGGGGTTTGACAATTTTGAAACAATTCTTTGTCAGCGTATACAGTTGTTAATTCATTTTTTAGTGCTATTGAATCAAAAAGGTTATATTGTTTTAATAATGATTCAAATTTATCATTTGGAAATTCTTTTGAATATGAGAGAAAATTATCTTTCTTATTAAATCGAAAAATTCTAATTTATCTAAATCGGAAAATCTTATCTGTAGTTGATTAATTATTGTATCCAAAATTTCATTGAAAATCTGTTTATAATTCAGTCTCAAATCTTGAAGATTTAATGTTGTCTTCCTTTTCTTTGGCGCTGGTTCACCACTTTGGAAATCTTCAGACAGTTGGTTCTAAAGATCATTAAAATGAATTTCATTATTTCTAAAATTTTGCAATGTAATAGTTAATGCATTCAAACGTTTTCTGGCGTATGAAATGTCTGTGCTTTTATTTTGTAAAATTGAAAATACAACATCGGTGTGTTTAAAGATAAATTTAAAAGTATGTAAAAGAAAGAGAAAATGAGGATCTTTAAGATGTCTTTTTAAGCCAACAGCTTCTCTTAAAGTTGGCTGATCTTGTTTGAAATCATCATGTTTCAAAATATAATCAAAAACTTCTATTAACTTATCCCTGTTTTTGAATACTGTAAAAACTGCTCTAGATGTAAAATTCCACCTTGTTGCCCCATTTGACGGTAAACGGTCAGATCCTATGGTATTAAGTACCTCTGTTCTTTTAGTTGATTTTGAAAAATATGATGAAAATCCAGACAAGTTGGCAAAAAAAATTTTACATTCTTTGATGCTATCTGTGCAGGCTTTACTCAATACTAAATTCAACGTATGCGCATAGCAATGTGTAAAAAGTGCCTGAGGGGCCATTGTTTTAATTTTTGCCTGTAAGCCATTTAAGTGACCAGCCATAACTGATGCCCCATCATATGTCTGAGCAACAAGTTTATTTTTTAAGTCATATTTTCCAAATTTTTCTGTTAAAAAATTAAATAAATCATTTGCGGTTCGACCTGAACTAACATTGTAAAAACCTGCAAATCGTTCAACCACTTGCCCTTTAATAACATATCTGAAAACAACCGATAACTGTGAACAGCAGCTGATGTCTGTGGTTTCATCAGCTTGCCAAGAAAAGAAAGGTACTTCATTTAATTCGCTTTCAATTTTTTGTACTACAACACAACTAATTGATTCAATTAAATCGTTTTGAATAGCTTTAGAAGTTCCCGAAAAAACTGTAGCTTCGTTTAAAAATTGTTCCATTTTGCCATCGTATCTGCTCAGAAAAGAAATAAGCTCTTGAAAATTTCCTCTATTATCTGAATGCACATTCTCATCATGTCCCCTAAAAGCCAATTCTTGACAACATAAAAAAATTACCGTATCAATTAGTCTATTTAAGATATCTCTATTTTCTTTAACCTTTACATTATGATCTACAATTGACTGTTTGTGCCCTTGATCAATAGAATTTAAAATATTCTGTTTGCCAAATAACTTGAATTTTATTGAAGCAGCTAAATGTCCTTTTGACCTAGCATGCCTTTCAATTGATCTGGGTAAGTTTTTTAAATCATTATATCCTAATTTTGAACAAACAGTGTTCTCTGGGTCATTAGAAAAAAGTAAACAATACCAGCAATATAATTTATTTTGTACTGGACATCCAGTTAACCACTCACATTTATCATACCATTGTACACAAAAAGAACGATTATGTTTTGAAGTTACTATGAGATTTTGCATGGTAGGTTGGGGCCTTTTTAAAATTTTTATTATAAATATCTTGTCATCATATGTTAATTGACTAAAATGAACATTCTTCAAAAGGAAATTTACAATATCATCTACAGATTTAAACACTAAAACACTTCACCGATACTGACATTACCATTGTTATTGCTTGTACTTACGTTTAATTCCATTTTTGACGTTTTATCAATATTTAAACAAAAATTTTAAATGAATTTATTGCACTTAATAAAATGAAAACCACCACAGACACATTTACTTTCAATTAACCTAAACGGTAAACGGTACGATACGACTGTCTGGACTCAGGAAGCGGGAAAATAAAAGTCAGATGTTTATTAATCTTTGTTCCTATTGGTCCGGAGCTTGGCCTCCGGCACGTGGTTTTGAGAGCAGATTTTAATGGGTAGCTTCAAACGTTTCAAATTGAACCATTCTAAACGCGAAAGCTATGTTAGAAGCGTTTGGAGGCCTGCCTCACCAGTCACCATGGATAGAATGTTACAGTTGTGCAGCGTTGCCGGTTATAATAATAATACTTAGTTTAAATTCGCAGATTTAGGGAATATTTTTGTTAATTTAAATTTGTCGTTTCATAAAGTATATTTATATTTATAATAATGTAAATATGTAAAATAACTGTAAAGGCAAATCAGAAGTAGGGAGGCCCGGCCTCCTCTGCCTCCTCAGAGAAACCGCCACTGCTCCTAAGGTACATTCTTCTGACAGAGATGCATGTTTTCCTCTGGTCATTTATTTCTGCGTTCTACAAATACATCGCTTTGACTATTTCATTAAGTACCTTTATTGCTGCGTCACATGCTTGGTAGGAACCTTCTTTTGTCTTGGCCCAATGTCATGACATATCTTATCAGCATATCTTGACGGCGCCGCCTTCGTGCATATGTCTCCAGTTAGTGAGTAATTTGTATACTCGATTTCCTCGTGGCATTACTTGCCAGTTTCTCCTTTATATTTCCGCTTTTTGTACTTTCTTAATTTCGGCCCAGTATATCGGATATCTCATTGTTTGTGATCTGATGCTGTTTAATTTGATTCATCGCGATTGCCACCTCGCGCTTTAACTAATGCGAATCCATTCCATAAACTCGAAATATCCCGAATATTAACGATGGTGCTCTCTTTTTTTTATGCCTTGTTTATATTTACGTCCTGGCGGAGTTTAGCTACAGCTACTCTTCCACTCAACCAAGACGGCGAAATGAGATGCCGTTCACCTATCCAAGTGACGGACTCGACCAACGCTGCTTAACTTCGCTGATCGAGGTCTCAGCGCTTAAACCGATGACGGTACCTCACTTCATGAATATTATTTTTCTCAGAACTTGGTGATTGTAGCTGCAAGACGATTTCAGCGGTAAAAGACATATTGCCCGATGATACTGCGCTTTTAAGCATTCACTTAAACGAATTAATAAAGAAAAAATACATACTACTGGGGTCGCAAAAAACGAAAATATTTTATTTTCAAGGTCACTGCAGCAGCAGCACAGATAATCGTCCGATCGGGTTCCGATTTCAAGTGTTCCCCTTTATCGAAAAAAAAAAGTTCGTTTCGATCCACCCTAATACACAATCTATAACTAACAATAAATTATATGAACATAACTGCTAACGCTGGCGCTGGCCAGCAGACAAATCTGTCACATGTCGAGTTGTTTCTATGGTAACGATTCACATATATACCGTCCCAGTGGCCCAACGCCTATAAGTTAGGCTTGCAACCACGGTGTACCGGGTTCAAATCCTGGCTAGGGTATGGATGTTTAGTGCGTGGTGATGTGCTATCGAGTAGCAGTGGATTAGACGGGGTTGTGTGAGAGGCAACGCGGCTAGTCGCTGGACCACTCCTGAGTTCGAGTCTCAGCTGCGGCAGGTGGTAATGCCGTAGAGAATGGTCGTTGTGTAATTGTACGCGTGAATGTGTTCTGGTTGAGTCGTAGAATAGCTAATGCTAAACTCCGTCAGGACGTTAATCTAAATAAGGCTATTAAAAAAAAGATGCGACCAAAAGTATTTTCAATGCTAAAAAATTCAATTAATGCTTTATTAACTTTTGAAAATATGTGTAATCGATGTCACAGAAATATTTTCTGAAAACTAAAGTTGATATACGTCACTTTCTGTCAAATTATAACTATAGGAAAGAAAAATACGTCATGTAAATTTGCACTTAGCTCAGTGCTTGAAGCCTTAAAATTGTTTCAAACACGACTTCGAACCACCTCAGCTCAATACTATATCCCGATTTGATCTTGCAATGGAATCATTTTTTGACTTGATGATGTTTCCATTAACAATTTATTTATCAATGAATTAAAGAGATGCCCCATTAACGCGGCTACCATTTTTACTACAACTTGTAAAATTTGGTTAATAATCCTGAATTACAATATCTCGAAAGCTGCCGTGTGGACTCCTCTTTAATAATTAAATACGTTCCGCCTGTCTGATGGAATTTCAGGATAAAGCACTGGCCCCCGACAATTTTTCCTTTCTGCCACATGCCAACCTAGCGAAACGATTATAGAAGTGATGATTAACAAATGTGGGAGGTGTGACTGAACCTGGGCATGTTAATTAAACTAATTTTGTGATGTAATGAGGCGCGCTGACCTCGCACGTTTTGAACACGTAACAGGATGTTACTAAACTAGATGTTCGACCTGCATCGTTTGAAACATTATCCTGCAGGTAAGTTTGAACAAAAAACATTAGAGAATTAAATGGATAGCTTATAGAGATGGCCTTATGAACATTAGATCATTCTGCGCAAGTTCTAAAATTAAATTGTAATCTGGAAATAAATACAGAATTTATAACGAAGTTAATTATGCTACCTATGTTCGTTACTTAAGCAGAGAGTCATGGCTCGAAATTTATCAGTCTACTGATGGTAATGTAGGGTTCGAAACTTTTGTTAACATGCTGTTATACTATGTAGACATATCATTTCCACTTACAAAAATAAAGCCAAATATTTTTAAACCCAAAATATGGTTAACTAGAGGTATCAAAATTTCGGTAGACAAGCTGCAAAAATCGCACAAAATATGCGTTTATGAAATAGCCAGTATGATGCAGAATGCTATAAAAAATATAAAAATATTTATGGAAAAGTCGTAATAGCTGCTAAAAAATTGCACAATGATAGAATATACCAGGAATCCAGTAACAAAAGTCAAACTATTTGGAAAATAATAAATAACAACATCAACAGAAAAAATAATTCCTCCGAAATATCACACATTATTTTAACTAACCGTAGAATAACAAATTAAGTAACAATAGTTAACTCATTTGTAGATTACTTTGCTAATATTCCATTCAAAATTGCTGTAGAAAAGGGTGAAATTAACAGTAGTACAACTTTTCCTCTGAATCAGGCAAATAATATAATGTTCTTAGGTTCTGTATCTGAAAACATTGTATTTAATGCAATAATGAATTTAAAAACTTCAAATTCGACTGGGACAGATATGACTTGTTTAATATTTTAAAAGTCGTTGTGAACTATATTACATATCCTTTAAGGTTTATTATTAATTTGTACGTTGAAAATGGTATTTTTCCAGAAATATTTAAAACAGCACGAATTGTTCCCCTGCATAAAAAAGGAGATAAGGCCAATATTGAAAATTATCGTCCTATTTTGCTGCTTAGTTCCATTTCCAAGGTATTAAAAAAAATTGTGTCTGATCAAATAATCAATTTTTTAACACAATAATATATTAGACAACGCGCAACATAGTTTTAGGAAAAGCAGAAGTCAGCTATAGCACCGCTCTTAGAAAAATTATATTCATTTCTAGATGATAACTAAAAACGCATAGGTTTATTTATGGACTTGAGCAAGGCATTTGACCTAGTCAATCATGGCTTGCTTAAGGAAAAACTTCAGAGCTATGGCCTTAGGGGAAAGGTATATGATTGGTTAACCTCTTATCCACAAGGATTTGCCTTTGGCCCGGTGTTATCTATTATTTATATTAACGATATGTCTTTCAAAATAGCTTCCGAAGTGGTTCCAATACTGTATGCTGATGATGCCACATTTCTAGTTAGCAACGAATTATCACAAAATCTACACCAAAATATCACAGAATTGAATAATTTTATAGTAGACTGGTCGGAAAGTAATTATCTCACCCATAAATGAGGATAAGACTAACACTTTAAATTTTTCAACAAAAAAAAGTATTACCAACAACGAACCAGCAAAATTACTTGGAGTGTACTTAGATACTACTTTAAATTTTCAGTCACACATTGAGCAGCTATCTAAACGACTATCGACCGGCATATATATAATAAGACAACTTAGTCACAAAACTACATTGACCTGCTTAAGAATTGCTTACTTTGCTATTTTTCACAGCATAATGCCGTATGGAGTAATTCTATGGGGTGGATCAAGTCATACAATAAAAAATTTTAAACTACAAGAAAAAGCTGTTAGAATTATGGCGCAAGCTAAATAGGATGACCATTGCAAACCAATTTTTAAATACCTGAATATACTACCC